>JAEVFF010000360.1:252436-476095 GCA_018901945.1 Pugionium dolabratum
CTGAGACTGACCTTCAACTACGAGCAACTAAAAAAGGAGCTTCAGGCTGAAAGAGAACTATCAACTCGACTCCAATCGGAACTCAATCAGCAACACAAGAAGATCCACATGCTTGCAGGTACTAGGCAGCTCGATCAGATCCTAAGTTATGGGCGGACCATGAACACCCACATGGGATTGGGCTACACTGGAAGAGAGGGAAACTATAATGGAGAAACTCGTTTTGTAGCAGCTAATCAGTATCATCGCTCAGCAAATGCACCTGAGAGTAGGGCAACTCGTAGATTTCACTGTTATTTCTGTGGAAAAGCTGGCCACATCAAAGCTTATTGTTACAGATACATAAGGAGGATTAACAAAATCAGGAATCAAGGGCGATTCATGTGGAATGGCATGCGAAATCAGATCTGGGTGAGAAAATCTGATCTGCAGGAAAAAACAAGTAAAAGTGCGGCAGAGGATACATCAGGAAAGGATACATCAGGGAGTGTGACAGAGAGCACATCAGGAAGTGCATCAGAGGTAGAATATTACAGCAATATGGCTCTGGTTACGGAGAAGTATGGTGAAATTGGCCCTTGGTATTTTGATAGTGGATGTTCGCGTCACATGACAGGTTCAGCAGGGAATCTGCAAGAGATTCAGCAAGTTAAGGGAGGAAAAGTGACCTTTGGTGATGGAGCTCGTGGAATCATACAAGGGAAAGGTAAAACATGTAATGGATTACCACAATTGGATAATGTCTACCTTGTTACAGGTCTCAAAGCCAATCTGATCAGTGTGAGCCAACTCTGTGACAAAGGACTAACAGTTGCATTCACTAGTACAGACTGTGAGGCTGTAAACCAGAAGGGTGAAAGTACACTAAATGGGGTTCGATTTGGAAACAACTGCTATGTGTGGGAGAATACGACTAAATGTCTCAGTGCAAGGGACAATCTACACTTGTGGCATCAACGGTTGGGTCACATGAATGTCCGAAATCTAACCTCCTTGGTTAAAAACGAGATAGTACGAGGTGTACCTGAAATCAGGGGGAAAGATCACATGATTTGTGGACCATGCAACAAGGGAAAACAAGTCAAAGTTCAACACAAAAAGGTCACTGACGTTCAAACCACAGAAATACTAGAGTTGGTACACATGGATTTGATGGGACCAATGCAGATTGAGAGCTTGGGTGGTAAGAAATACGTCTTTGTGCTCGTGGATGATTACTCTAGATTTACGTGGGTGAGATTCTTTCGTGAGAAATCAGAAACAGCAGATAGTTTCAGAATATGGGCACTACAGCTAATAAATGAGAAGGGAAGCATTAAAAGGGTGCGCAGCGATCATGGAGGAGAATTCCAAAATGAAACTATGAAGGTGTTTTGTGAGAACTATGGAATAGCTCATCAGTTCTCAGCCCCAAGAACTCCCCAACAAAATGGGGTCGTTGAGAGAAAGAATAGAACACTTCAAGAGATGGCTAAAGCCATGATTCATGGAAACAATGTTCCTGTAAGATTTTGGGCAGAAGCAATCAATACAGCATGTTACACAATCAACAGAGTATACGTCAGGAAGGGAACTACAAAGACTCCGTACGAGTTGTGGAAAGGTAAAACACCAAACCTGAGTTACTTTCATGTTTTTGGATGCAGATGTTACATTCTCAATGACAAAGACCATCTGGGAAAGTTTGATTCACGAAGTGACGAAGGGATGTTTCTGGGTTACTCAGGAAGTAGCTCTGCCTTCAGAGTCTATAACATGCGGTCGTGCGTGATTATGGAATCTGTTAATATAGTGTTTGACGACCAGTCCTTCACGAAGTGGGATGTAGGAACGTCTGACAGTGAAACATATCAGACATAAATGAATCGTGAAGAACCAATCAGTTCAACACAGGAGTTAAGTAGCTCAGAAGAACATAATGACTTGGACCAAAATCTGGCAGATCGGAGTCCAGATCAACAAGTTCACAGAAATCACTCGTCATCCGATGTCATTGGCAATGTGATGGATGGAAGGAAAACTCGAGGTGTAAAGATCAACTTTAGAGAAATGGTACGTTTCGCTAGCTTTGTCTCAGTCCTTGAACCAAAATCACATGTTCAGGCTCTTGAAGATGAATTCTGGATTATTGCGATGGAAGAAGAACTAGAACAGTTTGCGCGAAATGATGTATGGGAGTTGGTTCCTCGGCCTGATGGAGTGAATGTGGTTGGCACAAAGTGGATTTTCAAGAACAAGATTGATGAGAATGGAGTTGTGGTACGAAACAAAGCTCGACTTGTGGCTCAAGGCTACTCTCAAATTGAGGGTGTTGATTTTGAAGAAACCTTTGCTCCAGTGGCTCGTCTCGAGTCTATCAGATTATTTTTGGGTATGGCTTGCATCATGAATTTTACAGTCTATCAGATGGATGTGAAGAGTGCTTTTCTGAACGGGATATTGCAAGAAGAGGTATATGTCGAGCAACCTAAGGGGTTTGAAGACCCATTGAAACTTGATTATGTGTACAAACTGAACAGGGCGCTGTATGGACTGAAGCAGGCTCCGCGTGCCTGGTATGAGCGACTGACACACTTCCTGATCACGAAAGGTTATACCAGGGGAAATGTCGATAAAACACTCTTCATTCTGACACAGAACACTCGTCTCATGATGGTTCAGATCTATGTTGATGACATCATCTTTGGAAGTACATCACAACAGTTGGTGGATCAATTTGTGCAAGATATGACTCAAGAATTTGAAATGAGCATGGTTGGTGAATTGAAATACTTTCTGGGATTACAAATTACTCAGACCAGCGAAGGTATATTCATATCTCAGAGTACGTATGCCAAGAACCTTGTGCAAAGGTTCAAACTGGATCAATGTAAAGAAGCGAATACTCCCATGAGTACGACACTCAAATTGTCAAGAGATACTGAAGGAAAGGAGGTAGATTCGAAAACTTACAGAGGGATGATCGGTAGTCTTCTGTATCTTACTGCCAGTAGGCCAGATTTGTGTTTGAGTGTTGGCATCTGTGCAAGATATCAGGCAGCACCGAAGCTGTCACATCTGGAGGCAGTAAAGAGGATCATCAAGTATGTCAAAGGAACAACCAACCTGGGTATATGGTATTCAAAAGGCTCGAACAAGAACCTGGTGGGATATTGCGATGCTGAATGGGCAGGAAGTGTGGATGACAGGAAAAGCACGAGTGGCGGGTGTTTTTTTCTTGGAAACAACCTCATTTCGTGGATGAGCAAAAAGCAGAATTCTGTGTCACTGTCTACAGCAAAAGCAGAATATATTGCTATGGGTAGTTGTTGCGCGCAACTTCTGTGGATGAAACAAATGTCAGCAGATTATCAAATGGAGTCAGGTCCTCTCCTAGTTCACTGTGACAATAAAAGCGCCATCAGCATTTCAAGGAATCCAGTACAACACTCTCGCACGAAACACATCGACATTCGGCACCATTTCATTCGCGATCTAGTGGAGGAGAAACAGGTAGTGGTTGAACACATTGTCACCGATTTGCAACTGGCTGATTTATTTACAAAACCATTAGATTTTACTCGTTTTATCACATTAAGAAATGCAATTGGTGTTTGCGAGATATGACTCTGCTTTAAAGCTTGTAGGACTGGACTCTGTGCTGATCAAGAATCATATAAAGTTTTGATTTAGTTTGGATCACTCGCTTCGTGAAAAAGAGCTACCTATCATGTCGTCATCTCTGACTATCAGTACAGGTTTCATGGAGTGACGTATCATCGAGCTGCTCCTGAGAAATCAAGTGATGGAGCTGTCTCACGTGCTGTTACAGAAAAAAAAAAAGGGCAGAAAAACGAAGCCAAGAAAAATCTGGAGAACAAAAAGAAAACAAGAAAAAGAAAGTCAAACACGAGAGCACAAAGCTCAAAATGTGTATCTCAGTCTTCAGTCACTCCTTGAACAAAGGTTGAAAACTGACTCAGTGCATGATAAAGACATGATAGTGTGAAAGCTAGTCACAGGAGCAGTGACCACCAGACATTACGAATCAGGCCAAGCAGAGTATGTTATCTTGATCTGGTACAAAATCGGTTAGAGTCATATTGAGCAATCTCGTTGTTTACTTGTGTGGCATATTCTTGCTTTATTTTTTCCTGTTTGATTCAGTCACCAGTTGCTTGGTGATGTATGTGACAACCACGCCAGTTGGTTCCCCATAGCGTTGGATATTGGTTATGGTTGTTGTTCTCTTGTGTTGTGTTTGAGGTTGTACTACTAATCTGTTGTTCAGTGGTTGATACAGTGAACTAGTGAGAAGGATCATTTTCATTGGTTGATACAGTGAGATGGTTAAGGAGTCTTGATGCAATGGTTGACCTTGTGTCTGAAGGAGGCAAACAGTCTTTGGCTGAGTCTTGTGACGAGATTGTTGACATTGTTGCTGCACTATCAGCTCTTGGTGATGTTGTTAGTTAGCCTCAACATGTCTTTAGAGGTATTGTGTTTTTTAACTTATGTGCTCACAAGCTGGGGGAGAAGAGGATCTTAGTACTGATTCTGAGTAATTCTGATAGTATACCAGTTTGTGTTAAACCAAATTTGTCATTCTGATAGTATACCAGTTTGTGTTAAACCAAGTTTGTCATTCTGATAGTATACCAATTTGTGTTAAACCAAGTTTTTTGGACTCGGCTAGAATCATGGGGGGAGAATGACTGGTTGTTTCGTATGTTAGGAACTAGAATTGTGGGGGAGATGGTTGTTTCGTCTGTTAGGAACTAGAATTGTGGGGGAGACGTTGTTTTTTTGTAACAAACTCTTATATCTCTCCGAACAGTTGTTTTCTGTCTTTTTGACTAACTAAATTTGAGATCAAATCAATTCGTGGCTGCTTGTTTCTCTGCTACTCGTGTATTGTGTGGAATCCTCTGTTCAGGTGCTTGTAAGACACAGAAGTTAAAAAAGGGGGAGATTGAAGATGTAGCTGCTTGACACTCATCTTGAACTACTTTGAAGTAGCACAAGCAGTACGTCAGGACCTCGTGGAGACTGTCCAAGCGAAATGGAAAGAAAAGAAGCAGAGAGTTGGACTACGTGAGAAGCCTATTGGGAATGATCCAACAAGCTTGGACCAAGTGGGAAGGACGCAAAAAGGGAGTAATATGAAGATCAAGGAATTTTCCTATTCTTGTAAAAGAATAAGGAAACTTGCAATAAAAGGATATATGGAAATCTCATGGAGAAAAGGAAGTAAATCCTAGGGTTTTGCACGAAGAAATAAGGATATATAAGGAGGGAGAACAGTGGGGACGAAGGTAACACTCACAAAAGGGAGCTTTTATTCAAGGGTTTTGGGATTTCTAAGAGAGAATACAAAGCTAAGGGGTAAAAGGGTTTTGGTGAGAGGTTCCAAGATTGTGTCCAATCTTGTGAACGTGTGAGGCTAGTGTAACAAGTCAAGGGCGTCTTGAGCTTGTTCAAGATCGTTTTAGGTGAGACTTGAGAGTGCACCTAAAAGGTTCTAGTAGATACACGTACTGTCCTAATCGTTGTATCACTGCTTGACGCAGTTTTTTCTATTTCGAATAGCTTTTGCGTTTTCAATAAGGATGATGAAATGATATTTATGATAATTAATAAGTGTAATTTGATTGTAAGTCTAATGAATAATTTGAATAATAATATTGTGGAGTAGATTAAAAGCGAACATAAGCAAGGTTGTTGAGGAGAGCCAGAGCATTGCTGCACAACTGCATACACTTGAGAGCCCTCCTCTGAATCATCCTCACCGTCGATGAGCTAATCGACGTCTCTTCAAATCCATCGAGACACGTGTCCTCATCTGTGAGTGCAGCGCTTAGCCACGTGGCGAGATCGCTCATCTGCCTCTGAAAGTCGGCCTCGTCTAGTTTGCGGAGAACGGCGAGTGACTTGTACAGATTGTCGAGGGAATCCACAAACAGCTCTCGGCAATCCGACAACGCGATTCGTTCGCGTTTACCAACAGCTGAACGCCGCGTTTTCAGCAAGAGTCTCAGGATCTTTTTGGTGTCAGTTATGGTCACCGCGACGCCAGCTCGGGCCCACTTGCTCGAGTTGTTTTTTGCGACTGCTGCAAACGGCCATAGGGTCCGGACGCAGAGGTGTTGGTATTGCGTTACGCTGCACGCGTTTTTAACGTATCTGCTGTACCGCGTTACGTTACACGCATTTTGATTGTCTGTGTGGTTGCGTCTGGAGGCTAACGACGGATTTGGGTTTAGTGCCAGAAGAAGAGAGAGCAGAATAAGCGTGATTGAGGTATTCATGTGTTGTCCTTTTTTTTTGGGTTAGTAGAAAGATTCAAACTTGAAGCAATTGGGACAATATAATATATTAGATTAAGAGAGAGTGAGATAATATATATACACGAAGGAGCTGATAGGATTAACTATGGCACTTAAGGATTAACTGTGAGCCTTTTTGATTAAGATAATAGGACGTCCAATTGAAGTCTAGATTATGGGGCGGTCCATCTGTAGGTGCTGTATTAATCATTGCAGACGATTAAGCATTTTATCGATGGTTTAAGTCTATTAGCCGTTTTATGAATTTAGGTCTATTGTGCTTCTTTAAACCATTTAAATCCATAATAAAGTTTTGATATTTTATATATTCACTGTGGTTCATATATTATGTTTAGTTTTACAAATAAATTTAGAAGTAAATTTACAAACTAATTTACGCAAAAGATTATATAACTTGTTATGTGAGCATTGGATATTGTTTTGGTAGAATAGATCGGTTTACCAATAAAAAAAAAGAGGCTAATCAAAAGAGAGTTGCAGAAGAAGCAAGAAAAAGGTGAGAAGCAATAATGAAAGTTAAAAAGAGTATCATTTGGAGTGGACGGATTGGTAATTCTTTAAGCTTAAAATTTGATCCCTTAACCATTTAATGTTATGAATTTGATTGCTGGTTTACTTAAAGCAAGAGGGAAATTAAACACGTTGTTACAACATTTTGGTAAGTGGAGGAGTTAGTTTCACAGTTATAGCTGTCTACTTGAGGTCTAAATCAATTCATTCAATACACTAAAAAAAGACAGGTTGCAACATCGTTATCGAAATCACATTTATGATGAAGTGTTTCACATTGAAAATCATTGAGCCCGCTAATTTTTTTTATGTTATATCAGATTGGACATTCACATGAATTGGAAGGCTGAGATATGGTTAATGGCAATTCACATGATCGGGATGAAACAAGAGGATATTTAGGAGAAAAAGTGGAGATATCAGACCTATGTATGCTAATGATCAGAAACACATGAATGAATCTACAAATTTGACACAGGTTATAACATAACTGCAAAAATTTTAACAGACATATAATCCGTATAAACTTTATTATATAATGAAGAGAGTTTTGGTTCACGATGCTAAGATTCTAATCTATGTTATGCAAAATGATAACAAATAAACAAAATAAAAACGCTATGAGTGATGATACCGAAACCAAATGGTCAATTTACTATATTCAATTCCCTATTCAACATTCATGAAACAAGACAAAGCAAACAAAAGTTGATGTGATCAATCTAAGCAACATAGATGCATTAGGGACCACACCAATCATCATTTCAAGACAGGCAACAAAGCAAAATTAAGCAAGACCATTCCAATCACATATCTTCTTACCTTCCACAATAATTTGACCCCATAATCCTGAATAAATCATCACTGTACTTTAATCTATTCAAATTATATATCTACTCCAGTGGAGTTGAGATGTCTGAACAGGTTTCAGATAAAATCTTTTAGGTTCACATAAGCAAAGCAACGTAGAGCCAATTGGGGTTATAGACAGAGACAAAAGTATCACAAGGTAGACTCTCTTTTGTTTTTTTACATCATTGGTTGTGAAGAGATTTGTGAAGGACAGAGCTGTAGTCACCAAACTGGATGTCAGTAGGCGGATGGAGATAAAAGACATAGGAGATTGGTCTGGAGACAAGCATAGGCTTCTGGATGGTGATTGTGTCTGAGAATTGTCCAAAGCTTATTGAATTATGCGGGAAAGACTCTCCAAGGAAGAAGAAGCTGTCTCTAGCTAGCATCTCAACCTTAATGAGAAAATAAAAACAAAAACAATGAAAGGAGAAGACAAAACAATGGAGAACCTGAAAGCAACAAGACCATTTTACCTGTAACTGTGAGAATCTTATGTTGTTCATAGTGATAACTACTCGGATTTCATAAAGAGCATCACCGAGTATTCTGATTGCCAAGTACTCGAAGAAATTCTGCAGAATAGTTTTCTGTTTCTCAGGAGTTTCGGCGTAACTATTTGGGTTAAGGAACCACAGCACACATTTCACTTCATTCCATGGGATTGGATTCTCCCCTCCTGCTTTTGAGATGATGGTTTCGTAGGGATGAGTGAGACCCCAGAAGATTCTTGTGTCTGCAAGTGATGAATCACAGAAAAGCGTCTCTGAAGCAGATGATGTGGAGAGTATTCTCCAGGAAGGATAACGGTTGGCTATACTTGAAGTGAAATGCATGTCAGAGTCATCAAACACAAGGATACATCCCTCAGAAGACGTTGGAAACAAATCCAGAAGAGGCAATGCGGAAGAGTCATCTTTTTCTGGAAGGCATGGGGGAGGAGTATGGTATGATGTTGTCTGTCTTCGCATGACATGGGAAAACAAGCACGATTCTCCATTTCGACATCCCTGCATAACCAACTCATTAGCAGAGAAACTGAAGATAGCTCAGCCAGTATATTAACAAAATGCACCTGCAATGATGCGAAAAATTTGCAAGCTGGTCTTGTTGTCTGAAGAGTATGAGAGAACGTGCATTGGTTCCCCCGGTTGCAAGATCCATTAAGAAAATACACACAGACTGGGACCACTCCATGCTCAGCATAATCCTCAGGTTCTATTTCTCCATGGTCGTTATCAGATGGTGTGCAATGAGTTCTTATCTGTGGCAAATGGAAACAGTAAAAGATCATTACGCTATAAAGAAGAAACATTCTTTCTCTAGCATGCAGCACACTCTTATCAATGTCAAACTTAGAACAAATGAGAAGATCGATAACCCTGTAAACGCCAATGCAAAATACAAGAAACAAGGTCGGCAAATGAATACCTCTTTGATAATACTTGCCATGTTTTTTGCAGTAGCATTAGCTTGGAATGCGTTGGGAGGAACAAATGGCACTGACACACATTTTCTTATCTCAAGGGGTGATTGATTGTTATCTTCATCATCAGAGTGAGGATATTTATCCTCATAGGGTTGGCACTCAAGATAGCATGTGTGATCAAATTCGTATGGATTGTAATAGGTTGGTAGAGAACCAGAAGAACTGATTAACTGAGGTCTGAATCGATGAAATGAGCCAAGTATATCTTCATCTGTAACACAAGAAAAAACTCCAATAAAGAGGCAGAAGAAAATGGAGAAAATTAAGAAAGGTATATTGGCAGGGCAACATACTAAACTATCGTTTCCATGAGTAAATGGAAAGCTTATGAGAAAAATAGTCAGTGATGCACCATGAGAACTTACACATCTCATGCACATGATAGATCGATGACCGGACAATATTGTGGAAATCACACCACTCTTGTTCAATCTCAAAAAATATCAACTTGAGATCTTTGTCTTTCTCCTTAGAAAGACATTGTTTCAAATTTTCAAGACGGTGCTTATCCTTCAAGGAGGAAACATTGGTAAGACCAACAAGAACAAAAGCTAGTTGTTCATGTTAATATAATGACCTATTTTACTACCTTAAAGACACGCTGCCAAAACTGAAAAGCACATAGGTTTGCCATGAGTACCACCTCCCTCCGGCCACCAGAAATGGTCTTACTGCTATCTCCACCAAAATAATGGTCAACATACTCCAGAAACTGTAAAAGAAGACATAGGTGTAGATGTTTTAACATCATGATCAAAAAGGCATGCAGAATTGCAGAAATATTCACCAATAAGAAGTACCAGTGAATCATCTCCAAAAGGATGTTTGATAGGAAGCGGTAGGGTATCCATCAGGACACCTAATAGAATCCCTTCTCTTAGCATTTCCATTTCACCAAACTTGACAACGAGAATGGACGCATCAAAGGACAATGGGAAGCTAGCAAGCAACCGTCCATAAAATGTGGGCTCGTAGCGTCCCCTAGGCGATTTCTGCAATGCTCGTATGCTTAATAGCATATTCAATGCATCATCAATGACGTCTGGTTTTGGTGGATCCATAGCTTTTGCCAGCAACACTAAGTTATAGAAAAGAATTACACTGAATTCAACTAAAAAAAAAATTAGACAGACACAATAACATTTTAGATACAACCTTCAGTTTCAATCTATTGTATTCATAAATCATATAAGCACCCATTTATTAAGAATAATGAAAGAATAGTTCAACCATAAGTATTTGGCTTCATCTAAAATGTTGATGTTCAATCACTATATTCATGCCAGACGAGATCATGTAATAGGAAATTTATGTGATAAGTATGTATGCAGTATCAGAAGACCTAGCAAATCTGATTGTCCTTACTAGTACACAAGCAGCCCAAGTTTGACCTCATCTATTTAAGAAGTCAAGGATTCTCTGTACAATTCTAGCACTATTACCGTTTGGGTCATTAATGGCTCTGGATTCTGTGCAGCAAATATGGAGAATTTGTTGTCTCAATGAAATTTTAAGTATAGCTGGGGGCTCGTGCTCTTCCAGCTCGTTGAAGAATGCACTCGGAACCAGGCGATACACCTCACCATCACATGTCCGACCTGTCCTCCCTCTACGTTGCTCAGCCTATAGCTCCACATAAGAAATTAAATTTAGGACATCCAGTTCTGTTCCATAAATGGTGAATTCCAGAAATACCTGAGATCTAGAGACCCAAACAAGATGAACTGCATCTCTTTTTCTGCATGCGTCCCAGTATACTTGCAGAGATCGACACGAGTCAATGACATAGGCTACTTTGGGTATTGTCACTGAAGATTCCGCAATATTTGTAGCCAAGATTACCTGAGAAAAATAGTTTGTGAAAGTTATATTAACTATGTCATCATTGAAGCAAAAAATATGGTAGTTGAAAGTGATGGAATCTGAACTTGCATCAATACGAGTATGATGCATCCCAAAAATATGATAGCCCCTCTACTTTCAAACGTACAACAACGTTTTAATTCTTAAGGAGGCTGAAATGGTGGTAAATTTTATCATCTCATCAAGTAAAAACTAAAACACAAGATGTCCAATACCCTACAAACGACAATTTTGTATCACTCAAGGAAGAAGAAACATGAAAAGTTAAAGGAGAAACCTTGCGACGGGATCTGCATATCTTCATAGCTGCCAGGGCGTGCTCGGTGTCAATGCTTCGATGCAATATGTGAACCTCAAAGGATGGGTGAAGTGGTACCAATTGATACCACTGCTGCTCAAGTGAGTAGTATGTTGGAAGGAAAACCAATATACTCTTCTCAATGTCTGGTTCCTTTTCATGAATATATAAGATGAGATCATGAATAAGAGTCTGCAGTTCTGGTTTGATTTCTGTATCAGCTGTAGAAGGACTGGAACCAGGACAGTAGGTAGATAAATCGGAATTCACACCAAGCAACCTTGTAACCTGTTTTATGTAACAGTGTCACATTCATTTAGCAGGGAGGGCTCACTGTCAAATAAGATGACCAGGAAAAAGGTCATATCCTAGTCTATCCACAAATGCTACGATGGACACGATTTTTTTTTTTCATCAAGGTGAACGTGATGGTCGCACACCAAGAACATTTTCCAGTGTTTCATCCTTACTATTATAACATCGTTGTACCATACCTATTATAAGTATTTAAATTACTCCTACTAGTAAGCTTACGATAAGCATGTATATTCCAGTGCGCTAAAACTGAATTTACTCATTTGAGTCCTAGGTGGAACCAACATGATTCTAATTTTATTACAAAGCTTATTAGTTCATCTCCAGGACTGATAGAGATCAAATTTATAAAAAATTTGTTCCACATTAGGGTGGACAATTCGAGGCAACGATGACGCAATACCCTCCAGCAAAGGAAAGATACATCACCAGAAGTAGACATTTTATAAGACGCTATAAGTGAACAAAATTCATTGGGATAATTAATAATCTCCCAAAGAGCAAAAAACATCAAACTAAGTCATGAAAAGTTGAACCTGCTCAAGATATAATACTCTTCGCTGGAAAATTGTTCTCTGATCAGGGTTCGGAATAGCAACCACTTCTACCCGTTCACCCCTGCCGAGTTCTTTAAAGTAGTCTCTGTACCTTGTTATATCAGCAGTTGCAGACATCAATACCACCCTGTAAGAAGATCAGATCACCTCTTCAACTACAGTGATCTCAATTCGAAGTTTTTAGGTAACTATACTATAGTGATCAATTAGAACAGTATTAAGGTGATTTCACTTTCATCACAGGACACAACCAAATGAAACAGTTTAAGAACCTTAAAAAAGATATCATAGTATTAATAGAAAATGGCGGTAACCTCAGGTCATTATTCTTCATGAGAAACTGCTTAACAGAGACAAGAACAAGATCCGACTCTACAGATCTTTCATGTACTTCATCAAGAATTATAACCTTGTACTTAAGCGCATTCAGACCCTTGTCTAGCATTTCATCCAGCAGAACCCCAGCAGTTTTGAACACAATTTTTGAGCTGCAAGCAGAAATAAAGAATATTAGCATAAAAGTCATCAAAAGATGAAAAAGCCAAATATTGTTAAATTAGACAAATGTCATGGAAACTCGAACACAAAGAAGACACTAAAAAGAGACTACTGTTCCATAATGGATTTGATCTAAAGCAGTGAGAACCGTGTGTCATATTTACCCTTCAGTCAATATCTTTGAATGTCCAATGTGGTAACCAATTTCTCCACCTAAATCAGAGTTACGAGATTTTGCAACCATCTTAGCAACAGTTACAACCGCAAATCTCCTTGGCTGTGTACACAAAATGGGCGCCATGTTTGCTTCCAAAAGGAATTGCGGAACTTGCGAACTTTTCCCTGAAGCAAAGAAGGACAAAACGTGAAAAATAACGACTAACAAGAGCACGGATGAGATAAATCGAAATACAGCAATTCGTTACATTGCAAACAGTTCAAAGGCGCGCGAAAAGCTAACATTGCACTAGTTTTACAAGCGTAAGGTAGAAACGTATCGAATGAACCATCCTTTCATATAAAACATTCAAAATCCGGTGTCACATGAGTTCGTACAAAAGCCTACACTACAAGCAAAAAAAAGTAGAAACAAAACGAGTGTTCAACAAAATCAGAACCGACGGAAAAGAAGAAGAATAGAAAAAAACAAAGGCAACGCATATTACTTCTAGTTAAAGAATAACTCGTCTAAGAAGGAAGGAACAAAGTAGTGAAGGTAATTTTACCAAAAAAAATTTAATAGTGAAGGTAGAATAACCGAAACAAGCCGGTGACAAAACCAAGCGAACGCACGTACCGCAACCTGGCTCGCCGACTATGAGGGTGACGCGATTCTCGAGGATTTTCTCGATGATTCTCCGCTTCATCGCTACAACCGGAAGGGAGGCGAAGTTCGACGTGGGTAAGGGAAAGGATTCCGAAGAGTTGCAAGACGAAGTCGGTGAAGAAACCGCCATTGTCGTTAAAAAAAGAACTCAAATCTCTCTCGATGTTCCCCTCTTCCACAGCATTGACTACTCTCCCTCTCCGTCCCTACGCAGTATAGTCTGTACTACGCCAGTCATTACCTCTCGCTAATTTACGATGCTTTTTAGAGCAATCGGGGAGCATGGATCACGTGCAACGAGCATACACTTGGCTTTTTAGAAGAACCGTCGATCTCAAGTCAAATTTGTTGACTTAATATGAGTAAGAAATTGAGATATCAGTAGTTTAATTGTGCGTACTGCGTATGTATGGTAGTCCGAGCATACTGTGAGCTTCCTACGGAGCCGGGTCCCATTATAAGAATATATAAACAAGTGCAAAAAGTGCCGCCAATGCAGAAAACCGAAAGAGAAAATATTTTTATGTATCTAATGGAATTAGCCCACTTATAGCCCATTAATTATAGTCCACTAGAGTCCCATTAGAGAAAACCCGTAACCGTTTCGTGTTCTTGGAAATCAGGCGAACTAGACGAACAATCATCTCCAGGTTTCGTTGCGTTCGAGAGAAATGGCGTCAGGATGGGGAATAACGGGAAACAAGGGGAGGTGCTACGATTTCTGGATGGATTTCAGTGAATGTATGTCTCATTGCAGAGAGCCCAAGGATTGCTCGCTTCTTCGTGAAGATTACCTCGAATGTCTCCATCATTCAAAAGAGGTACTACTTCTTCGGATTCCTCTTTCTTTTTTCTCGCTAGTGTTTAAGTGCCTTTTTGATATTACTTGAAGAATCTTCATTGATTTTATGGTTAATGATTCTAGGCATTGTCTCCGGTTTGAAGAAAACCCTAGATCAGTCTAGATCACGGAGTTAGAGTAATTCCAAAGTTCTAGATCAGTTTGAGCAAAAAGAATCGGTTTCTTTTGTTATGAAATTAACGAATCCACGCCTTTGTGGTGCAGATTTAAGATGGAATCAATTCGTTTGCTGAGACATTGGAAGATAATGCCTTACGTTTGGTCTCTAGCATGGTTTCTTTATGATAAAAGTAGCATGAATTATTTTCCGGATCCAATCGCTTGTCTGTAAATGCTAAATGCTACTGATGCAATGCAATATGTAAAAGTGGCTCTGCTAGAATACTAGTGTGCGTTATGTCCTGCGTAAGTAGTAATGACACATGATATGAACATGCAGTGAGGATAGTTTAAGTCGCAGTTAATTCGTTGTTGAACTGATATAATGCATTTGTTTGTGCAGTTTCAAAGAAGAAACAGGATATACAAGGAGGAACAGCGTAAACTAAGAGCAGCCTCCAGGAAAGGTGAAGAAGGCGGCGATGGGACTCATACCCATCACTAGTCAACAAGCCTCCTCCAAGTTTGCATTTTCATCCGATTCCGGGGAAGAATAAATAAGGTTCATGGAAGATTTTGTATCTTATTCAACACAGAATCTCAAAGCGCTTTGATCCTCTTTTCAGTTTGCAATTTATCTAATGATGTTCTGCTTTCTTTCCATTTTCATTATCTCAACATTGAGTTGCAACATACCTTTGAAACATAGAATTATGAATATGTGCAACATTTATCCAGTTAAAATCCATCTAACCAGGAAACTTAACTGCTCCAAGTTCCGCAAGATTGGGTCTACTCTTCTGTTCAATAACAATGATTCTTGGAAAGCTCACAATGTACATTGACTACCAATTATAGTTTACATCATTAACAGAGTTTTGATCGATCAAACAAATACCCAGTTTTCTTTTGTACATTATTCATACGACTGCCAGATTTCTTCTAGGCGGACACAACTTCTCTCAGAAGTGTCCGCGCCAGAACCTAGAGTTTGTAAGTCGATTCGACGGGACAGGGAAATGTGGAAACCAATCTCTCTCCCAAGCATGAAATTGATCGGTTCCTGATTCACGGTGTCCACTTGATGAACTCGGTGGTGGATAAATGAAGAATACAACGTTCTCATCTGACATTGGTGGAGGCCGCAGTTGCGGTAATCCCCTTCTTGGCACGGAGACTAGAGGTGATGCGATATTGGGACCATTGGCATGATGTTGCCTCTGATGATTAAATACATGATGCTGCGCGTGAAGGTGTTCACGCATTTGGGTGCTGGTTCTTTGGTGAGCGTTAATTGCTGGTGAGGTTCTTGGATTGGACCTACATTGCCCAAATCCAACAAAAATTCTAAAACTTCTTGTAAGAAGTTGAGAATTTTGAGAGCAATATGGAGCTCGAGAAGCTAACCGGTAACTAACGAGAAATGGATGTGGATGAGTTATGCCTCTTGCTGCTGAAGAATCGATGTCACCATCAACTACATGAGCAGCGGGTAGAGAAAACGATGGAGAATGATGATGATGATGATGATAGTGGGGAGCAACAGCAAGCTGGTGAAAGTGGCCATTAGAGTGTCTGTTCCAGGAATTGTCATCTGTGGTGTTGCTGTTATCGCTAGTCCTCGGGGTAGGTGCTGAGCCTAGTCCAACATATGCAAGGTATGAATGACTCACAGCAGTGGCGTGGTGTCCATGAAACTCATTATGATCTAAGGATAGAAGAGACAAATGGCATCTAATATTAACAACGGTTTGCTAGACAATCAACGGATCATATAGTGAACAATCAATCAATCAGTGTATGGCTTACATGTTGTAGTTGCAGGTTCCAGTTCCCTAAAACACACACCAAAAGAAACAATAAGGAAAGAACACTTAAGGAACTGATGGCGCAAAAGCATTCTTTGTTATAAGGACCAAAAGTTTTTAAGGAAGAGCGTTTTTTTTGCAGTAGCAAAGAGAGATAATATCAAGCAAAATCATGGTGAAGGTGTACGCTTACTCGAAAGAACCTGCTTGAGAGTGTTCACCAAACGGGCACCAATGGACTCGATATTGCTGCAAGCACATTTAGGATAAAAAAAAAGTTGATAGAATCAATGGGTTGTATGACAAAAAAAGCACAGTTCCCATTGTACACGAAAAGAAAGCAAATCGTTGCACAAAATAGTGAGCTTTTACCATTTCCGGATAACTTAAAGCATACAAATCTTCTTCGGGGATCCAATCTTCCATGACAAACTCTGGAAACTGCCGAGGAGACCCATTTGCGAACATCCATTGACCCTTTTCGACATTCCGGCAGTTAGGGCATTGCATGGCTCCTTTCATGTTAAAAGCTGATCCAATGCAATCTGCAAGAAACCGAACAAAAGCTGCTAAACCTAAAGCCATATATAGCAACAAAATCCGGCAGGAACATAATAGAAAGTCTAGTACTTCGACTAGGGTGGAAGCCTGTTAAGTCATCGATTTTTCAGAAAATTACACTTTGATTAACGTCTAAATCTGGTATTGAATTGGATCCGAGAATAAAGAAAGCAGAGTAGCAATTCTGATCGAGGAAGTGAAACATCCCATGATTCCAACAAACCCAAATGAGTGAAGGGATGGAAATATACCCAAATGGAATTGGTGGCCACATTGGAGCTTAGCCCTGGATCTGGTACCATCTCCGACCACCAATTCGAGGCAAATCGAGCACGAGACTTCAACAAGAGACGAAGAATCCTCATTCCCGCGTTTTCTAGGGTCACATCCACCGTCATCTCCGGCGCAATCCACTGATCGGCCAGCAATACGGCGGAGGTTACGATCATCATCAAAACCCGAATATTTAGCTCCGTCCATGTCTCCACCAGCCTCTCGGCGCACCCAATCGAATGGAACCCACAAAAATCTCGTCTTCAAAAGGAAAACAAAACAAATGTCAAACAAAAATCAATGAAAAATCATCTTTCTCCCACTCCCTCTCCGACTTCGTCTACCCTTGCGAAGGCCGATGCAGTAATAATCTTACATATCTATCCTTCCTATGCTCTCTCAGTCTCTCTCTCTCTCTCTCGTCCAACTCCAACCTGTAAAGGATGACGTGGTTGAAGCCCAGACAATGACATTGGACTCTACATTATTTCTCGGACTCTGGATAATTATTAATTTATAATAGTTCTTTTGATACATCTAACCATTTGCCTCAAGTACCAACCACATTCATCCCAAACCAAACTATGCTTTACTAACTTTTCTTTGTACTCGATAAACACAAACTCAAACCAAATATTCTTTGCTACTAATTCAAAATCAAAATTTTACTTGGTTGTTTGTAAAATTCCTTTAAACTCAATGAAATATGTTGTTAGATTCAATGAAATGAAATAATTGAGCCGTTTTAACAGCCAAGGGTAATTTTTTTAATCTCTTTTGTAAGGAAAACGTTATTAAACTCAATGAAATGAAGTATTTAAGCCCTTCACTCCGATATGGAACTATTGTGATAGTCTATGAGAAGTTGTCTTTTTTATAGACACGTCTTTGAAACTGATTCTGTGGAACTAGTTACAATTATAAAATTAACAAAAAAATTAATATGTTTTTTTCAATATGTTACACGAATTTAGCATGCTCCACAATAGTTTTTTTTTTAACATTATCAAACAGATTGTTTAGCTATTCAGTTCAAATTAATCGATATTTTCTTTGTAGAATTTTACTCTCTTAATTGGTTAACCAAACAAAAAAACTGTATCACCTTCTTTTTTCTCCACATGAAAAATTCATGCACAATTTTTTTAAATTATTTTTGTAGGTGGATAAATTTTCGAACCAAAATAAAGCTTTCAAATCCTAATAAAATTTTTTAAACCCAAAGTTTGCTATGCCAGTCTACTCGATGAATGTATTCAAGCTCCCGAAAGATATTTGTCACAATCTGGATAAAATTCTATCACGATTCTGGTGGGGGTCATCGAATGATAAGCGTAAGACTTCATGGGTGGCATGGAAGAAAATAACTAGACCGAAACTTATCGGTGGCCTGGGATTTCGAGATTTTGAAAAGTTTAACCAAGCACTCTTAGCAAACCTCAGTTGGAAAATACTACAGAGACCACACTGTCTACTTTCAAGGATCCTTAAAAGTCGATATTATAAATCAGGGGATTTCCTTACTGCTACACGGGGATCTCGTTCGTCTTACGGCTGGCAATCAATTCTCCATGGTAGACAGTTACTAACATCAGGTCTGAAGCGAACTATTGGTAATGGTACATCTACATATATAGGGGATTCGACGTGGTTGCCTGTTTGTCCTCCACGTGCCCCAAAATGTTTACCTTATACCAATCCAAGGCTCAAACTCGATGTGCTAATAAATAGAAACACAGGCCAATGGGATGAAGCGACAATTAATGACCTAATTGAGAAAGATGACCATCACCTCATTTACAAGATCTTTATTCCTCCTTTACATACAAAGGATGCTTGGGTTTGGCGGCACACTACTAATGGATCATACTCTGTGAAATCGGGGTATCGATATGCGGTTGAATCTTCTACTCTAGATCCAGTTGGGTTTCTTCCTCCACTAGCTCAGTATCCTGATCTCGCCAAGGAAATTTGGTCGATACAAATGCCACCAAAATATAAGCATTTTCTGTGGCGATTATTATCTAAAGGTCTACCGGTCAAATCTCATTTATATCGCCGGAAGATAACTAATGATGATAAATGCTATCGCTGCTGTGTCTCGGAAGAAACAGAACTCCATACTTTTTTCCTATGTCCGTACGCCCAGATGCTATGGAGGAAGATGGGTATATGCACTACTAATATATGTGATAACAACTCCAACATCTATGATAATATCAGATATATCATGGGTAGCTACAAAAACTGCCCACAAGAATCTTCAAATAAATACCTTCCATTTTACTTACTATGGCGGATATGGAAATCAAGAAATGACTTGGTGTTTAATAAACACGATGTGTCTGATGATATTTTGCTACGAAGAAGCCAAGAAGATGCACATGAATGGTTATCTCACCTCACATCTTTGGGTCAGAGTCAGGTATCACAAGGTACAACAAACAATCGTGTACAATGGCAAGTACCTCCGCACGATTGGGTCAAATGTAATTATGACGCAGCTCATCATAATGGTAATAAAGCTTCAGGTCTCGGGTGGGTTATCCGGAATGATCGTGGATCATTTATTACTGCGGGAAATGGGAAATTTCAAGGCAGAGAGACAGTCATTGAAGCTGAACTATCTGCTCTGATTTGGGCTCTACAATCTGTATGGTCCCTCGGATATCAACATGTTATTTTTGAAGGAGACAACCTAACAATAAATAATCTTCTCAATGGAGTTAATAATAATCGACATGTTCAGCAGTACATTCATACGATACAACAATGGATTCCTAAATTTTAAGACATTATCTTCTCCTATCAACAACGGTCAGGAAATAGAGTTGCTGATATGTTAGCATCATCTGCTATTAAATCTCCTGTTGAGTGGAACATTTTTATTGCTTGTCCTTTATTTTTATTACCCTTTATAAACAACGATATTCAATAATATATATTTTGAAGGCAAAAAAAAAAAAAAATTTTAAACCCAAAATTGAACCGAATTATAATATAAAATAAAAAAAAATTGATTGAAATGAACTAATTTTAAACCGAACCAAACCTATATTTTAAAATAAAATAAAATAAATAAAAATTTATTAAAATAACTAATATTTTAATTTGCGATGAAAAATATATTAACATATAATATTAATTAAACACAAATTTTATCTTAAAAAAAATATATACTGAGTCAAAATATAATCCAAAATCCAAAAAAATCAAAATGAACCAAAAGCAAATAAAACCAATTTCTAGAACCAAAATCATCGAAAACCTGAAAAGCTCAATTCCAAATAATTAATTTTGGTTATAGAAAGTAATTCAAATCAACTTATACTTGTTCTGTTCTTATTATTAGTTAGTTAATTTCTTCCGCATTTATATCATATGTGAGCTTTTTAATAACATATTTGTGAACGTGACTTAAAATATAATTAAACAGGAATATAGTATAGGAGGAATACTAGAAAAGTAGACACAGATACTGATGTAGAAGCGCATAAAATGGCAATGTAGATTGTCCTTGAACAGTTTCACATCAATCTAAATTATTTCGATATGCAGAGACTTTGGTTTGACTGATCACTGAGCCAGCTATTGGTTAGTTAGGTATCAGACCTTGATCTTAGGCTTCTTCACGATCATCACCGAGCAATGAGCATGATGAGCACAGTAGTCGCTCACGCTCCCGAGAACCGCCCTGTCGCAACACAAAGAAGGTGATGTTTATCACGGTAGCCCAAAAAGAATCAAATTTGGTATATTTCTTTATAAGAAAGAAGGCTGAATGGAAATACCTCTTGATAGCTCCATATCCATGGCTTCCCACAACGAGAACAGAAGCATGGTGTTTATCTACAACTTCGCATAGGATATTTCTTGCATCACCTTCAAAAACTTCGATCATCGCGCCATGAACCTACATAGCAAGCAACACTAGAATGATTGAGAAACAAGGCAGTTGCGCCTGGTAGATGATTCTTAGCTTGAAGCTTTTATATGCTCTAGAGATTCACACGACCTAACTCATTTAACAGTCCAATAAATCATGATGATGAAATACAATACAAAAATATCAATTTCCAAATCATTTCTCTTCAATCAATAAGAAAGGAGTCCATACCGATTTGCTCTGACAAATTCCTTTGGCTTTATCGACAACCTTAGCAGCGATATGCTTCAAATCGGCATCAACATAAGGTACAACTTCCGCAGTTCCTAAAACAATATCCGAATTAACCCAACAAAAATATAAACCCAAATGATCTCCCTGATTCGTCCTACAACAGAACCCTAGAAAATCTAAAGGGGCAATGAAATCAAAGATCGTACCGGGCCCAGCGAGACCAACAGCGGAGACGGCGTTAGGTTTGGCGTGGACAATAAAGAGCTTAAATGGAAAATTGGGAGCGTAAGGAGCGAAGAAACGATCGAGCGTCCACTCCAATGCGTAAGTGCTTTGCTCGCTTTCGTCGATTCCGACGACCATCACCGGTTTCTCCTCTCCGGTAGCCATGGCTATCAACTGTTATGTGTTGGCGTGAAGAAAACGACTGTAGTTTGATGTTGCAAGAAAGAAGCCTAGAAGAGTCTGAAAGCGAAGTAGAGAGATGGAGGGCTTTTCCCCGCTTTTATCCAACAAAAATATATAAATTCAATAAAAACAAATAAAAAAAAGAAGAAGAAGAGAATTTGGGTACAACTGAAAGAAGAATGCGATACTTTGATAACGTGGGTGGTCCTCTTTTCTTTTTATGCATATGCCCTCATCTATTATTTTTTACTTTTTAATTTAACTATTTCAACTAATTTTTTTTCTACTAAATTAAATATTAGTTATTAAAATATTATTTTCTATTGTAAAATATCATCTATTCTGCTCAAATGTACTTGTATAAAAAGATAGTTTAACAACTTTTCTACTTAATTATAGTTAAGTTTATAAAAACAGTCACATTTTACGATTATTAAATAATTATATAGATTTCTAATATTAAAATTAAATTAAATATAAAAAATTATATGAAAATTTCGAAATAAATATATCAATATTTGGAATTAATTTTCTCATATTTCAAAATTCATAATTTATCATTTCTTTTTGAAATATTTATGCACAACAATATTATCGTATACAACATGTAATACTTTTATTGTATTTGGCTTCCAATAAATAAGATTGAAAAGCTGTTATTTCAAAACATTTGAAAATCTTTTCTTCATGTTTTCGATATTTAGAAAACATTTGAAATATTCTAAAACAGATTGTTAATGTTTTCAAGTCAACATGTAATACTTTTTGTATTTAAAAACATTTTATATAACACCGAAATGATTCTAAATCGACAACTAAAAGTTAAAAGTCTGTTATTCTAAACTACTTTACGAGTGAACATATTTTTATATAATCACTATAAATTTCAATAAACATAAACGGATTTTTAATTTCGTATAATATTGCTTTGTAACTAAGAAAGTAAATTATTTTACTTTACAGTCGTTTTATTACACGAAGTACATCCTAATTTGATTATTAAATTTCTGATGCAACCGAATACTTGCACCCAATTTGGTGGGCTCAACATTCGTGGAGTTAAAATGATTTAATTGTATTTGATGGTCTTTGATATAATCACTGGAAAAACCACATATGGTCCGATTGATTATGTGTTTGAGTATCCACATAACTCTATCAAACCACATAATATTGCATAAGTAACATTTGAGAATTCGGAGAGAGGTGTTGATCAAACCTAATGAGCATTTGGGTCTCTGTTTTTGTGTGTGTAGCACATGTGGTTAAAAATATTGTTTTTCTTTTTAAATGGGAGATGTGTCGGTAGACCTTTTAAATACATTCGCACCTATATTATTAATTAGGATGTATTTTAATATGGGGAAATTAGCTAGATAACAAATAAAATAATTAAAATTGGTGAAATAAAAAGAGAATAAACAGTTGCATTATAACTGTTCACTTATGTCATAACTTCCCAACTTTGTTTTTACACCTGAACCGACACATCTTTTCTCATAGAGAGAGTGATGTGACAGTTTCAAACTGACAGCCTACGACATGATCGAGGAAGTGAAAGCTTGTGTCAGTGTACTGTATAAAAACGAATTTCAAAGCATAATCTACACCGCTGATTCTGAAGATTCCAGTACGCATTTAATGCTCAGATTCACTTTAAATTTCGTGTAACATCACGAAAAGAAGATGTCAGTGTTTGTACACGTTAAGAAAAAGTGTAAAATGTATATATAAACTAGTCATTTAGATTAAACAACCACCATTGAATAGCTTTTCTCTCTTTTTTTCACGAGTTGAAACAGTGTTGCAGAAGGAAATAAATGCTGGAGAAGATCACATCCACGTGCTCGATTAGTTGAAAAAAGGTAAGGATCTTTAATATGTCTCTTACATAACTTTTGTTTTGGTAAGCGTAGTTCGATTTTAAATTAGAAAATACCAACTACCTCATGCATGTTCTTCATCAAAGAAGTTTGTTTCAACTTTCATTCTCCCAAAAAACAACATTGAACGCTCTTCCAATATGTTAAGTTATGTAAAATAATCAAATATCATTTACGTAAAATAGTTAACTTCGAAAAAATCTATAACTCATGATGCATCATGCATGTGTAACACTAAAAGCCTAAACTATAATATGATGAACCCTACAAATGTTTGAGTTATTAGAATTTTATCCGGTATTAACCCCGTTAACGTATAATACACAATTTATATTATATAAAATATATTATGTAAGCAATTATTGTTAAGTTTTTCAAAGTATATGTGTATCAAATTTTACTTCAATGGGCCCTACTGGTAATTAACTACATTCCGGCTACGAATATACGAATACACATATACTTTGAAAAAGTGAGGAAAAAAAAGAATAATGTGATGCTAATGCGTTTTTTGCAAAAAATTTGAATAAACATATAGGGGAAGGGGGAAATCATATAAATAAAAGTAAAAAAAACTGTTACAATACATTCCTATTTCGATAAGCTGAAAAATTGATAAATTTTTTTTTAACAATTTCTAACCGGTATTAAACTAGTTAGCGTATAAAATTCACTTTAAATTATATAAAAAACAGTAAAGAACTATTTACTATTCAATATTAAATTATAAATGTCATTTTAGTTGACTACGGATTTAACTTTCGGAGGACCCACTTTAAATTGAAAATATAACAACGAATATCCATATACAAATATACTTTGGAGAGATAACAAAAAATACAAGTATAATATGACAAAATTGTGATTTTCAAAAGTAGAAAATCCTATAGAGGATTCATATGATTAAAAATTAAAAAAATTAATACAATACCTTCCATTTAGATAAGGACAAAAAATGTTAAAAAAACTTTATTCACAATGCATAACACACACTAATAATTACATTTTTCAAAGGTGCAATTGGATGAGTAAAGAGAAATTACAGTTTTTGCCTACAATTGATTTGTTGCTCAAGAAATCATTGACATATATTCTTTATATTAGCAGGTACAACAAATTCTTAGCAATGGTTATACTACTGAGACTACATCGCGGACATTGGGAAAAACAATCTAATGGCATTTGGAAATTCCACAAAAAAAACATTCACCAAATGAAAGTTGTACTAGTACCACAGAACACAATATATTTGATACTTGAAAAATGGGTGAAAACGCGTTGCCTTATCGATGAAAATGTTCCGATTGCAATGACATACCAAATGCCGGAATGGATGATAACAGAAGAAGATATGCATACACTACCTATGAACATAGAAACAGATGGGGATGCCGAGTTATTTATGGCTTTGAGGGTTGATCATTTTTTACTGGGCCTTTATGTGTCAGTAGGTGAGGAAGCAATTCAACAATACCGATCATATTTAATAGTTACAAGTAATGTTGGAGGTACACAAAACTTCATTGGCATTGACGATTATGATCTGTACGAAAACGACCCCGAATTCCAAGGTACACTTTATGGACATATGTACATATAAGCATTGGTATAAACAAGAATTTTTGATTCTTTGACAATTTTACCGTATGATTGCTAAGTCGTAACCATCTATTCCCAATGAGCTTGTCTGTTCTTCAAAAAGTTCTAACCGAAAATGAACTCACGCACTTACAAGATTTTAGTAGAGAAATCTTAGAAAGGGTGACATCTAGTTTTAGAGGAAGAGTTTTGGAGGGAGAATTTCAGCCAACTGGATTGTTTATAAACGTTATAGGATCCGAGATCCCTCCAAGTATCCGTGAGGACATTTTGGCCTCTGCCGAGGGGCAAGGTAATAAATATAAAATAATATATTCCCAATTATATAATATTGCAACATATAGTATAATATTTTATTTACACGTGGAAATACTTATTGTAGGACATTCTTTCGAAGGAAGGGAGACAGAAAACCTAAACAAAGGGAAGGGAACGATGGTTGAAGAAGGTGGACCAAGCGAGCCATACCTTGGACTAACAATAGGCATAGGATCCGCTGAAATCATAACAGAACCAATTGAAACCCAACGAGACATTGAGACCCCGGTAAAAGAACAAGATTGTGATGGTAAGTTATTCAATAATGCTAATATTATATATATAAATATATTATTACAGTTTACAACCATACTGTCAAAATTATTTTTGGATCTAGAACCAGGATTATTTTTGCACAAGCCGAATGACTTGTATGTCGGGATGGTATTCAAAGACACGCATTCAAGAATCATTTAGCCATGTACGCAATACGACATAAGTTCACTTACAAAAACTCTCGATCAACTCTAAATATGATGATACTTGAGTGCACCGGAAAATCTTGCGTATGGCGGGTATACGCAATAAAGATGTTGGAGTCAGATTGGTAAGATTAAATCAATAGATAAAATGCTTTTTATACCTCATAAAAATATTTATTTAGTAATGGTTTTTGTTATAGGTATCAAATTAGGTGAGTCCATGGACAACGCACTTGTAGTGTCGACGAGCGTAGCAGCTATCAAAAGTAAGCATCTTCCACATTGATTAGAAAATTAGTGAAGCGTAAATACAGTGAACAAGGAACTTGACCACGTCCAAACGAGCTACGAGAGATAATGAGAGGATAACATGATGTCCATATCTCTTACTAGAAAGCATGGAAGTTACGACAAATAGCATTGGATATGGATATCGATGGACAATGCATATCTTACATGTTGTTACCGTCATATCTTCAGCATCTAGTAAAGGAAAATCCATATTCAATTGTGTCTATGGAGTCGGTTTACGAGGAAAAGGTAGGAAATCGATTCAAATATTTGTTTGTTGCACTTGGGGCAAGTGTAAAGGTAGGCCTGTCAAGCGGGTCGAACCCGCTCCGCGGCGGGTTGATGATTTTTTTTTCATAAATTTTTTTTATCCGTAAAACCCGCAAATCATTTTTTTAAAACCCGCACCCGCTCCACATTAATCTAGCAGGTTTGCGGATGACCCGCGACCCGCTTTGTTTTTTTAAAATTTTTAAAAATATTTAATTAAAATAAAAATATAAGTTGCTTTATTAATTGTTAACAAAATGCGTTCATATACAAAATTTCTTTTGCTTATGTTTATGTTTTATCCAACTCGTGTGTTTAAAATGTGTGTTGCAGCTGTTTTATCCAACTAGTCTGAAGTACATATACACCAATTCATTCTTTGAAGGTATCAAACTCTTATAATATAATATTACAATCATAGTTTGATGGAGTTTTGCAGCTCAACGAAAACAGAGACAAAGAGAGTTCTAGAGAGACAGAGAGAGAGAGAGATCTAGAGAGAGAGAGAGAGAGATCTAGAGAGAGAGAGAGAGAGATCTATAGAGAGAGAGAGATCTAGAGAGACTGAGAGAGAGACCAAGAGAGATTGAGAGAGAGACTTTGAGAGAGAGTTTGAGAGAGAGACTTCGAAAGTCTAAGAGAGAGAGAGAGAAAACGAGAGAAAGAGAAAGAAAACGAGAGAGAGAGAGATAATGAGAGAGAGAAATCGAGAGACAGAGAGTGAAAGAGAGAGACGCTCACCTTAGATCGTAAGTCGCCGAAAATGGTTAGAGATCGCCGGAACTAGCTGGAGGTCGCCGGAATTAGGTGGAGATTTTCTCCAAAAAAATTTTTGTGTGGTTGAACGTGAATGATTGAATGTAGTAGGATTAGAAATTAGGTCATTTTACTTTTATACTATTGGTTTGGTTAAATTTGGTTTGGTATAAATTGGTTTACTATTAAATTGGTATTGGTTTATGATTTAATTGGTCTAAATTTTTGATTAATTAATTTGACCCAAAATTTGTGGGTACCCACTAATCCGCAAAAGAAAACCAAACCCGCACCCGCCCCGCTAAATTAAAGCTTTGACCCGTACCCGCTCCGCATATATATTTTTTTCATTTCCTCGACCCGCACCCGCTCCGCAGCGGGTCAAACGGGGCTGGACCCGCGGGTTATGAATCACAATGACAGGCTTATGTAATGGGATATCCTTATTTGCGAAATGTGGTCATCATTGACAGAACCCAACTCAAAGAAAAATACGCTAGTTGGCTCTTAACCGCAAGCTTGGAAGATGACAACTACCAAATCTTCCCATTACCTTTCGCCATTGTGGATGGCGAAAGCGATCAGTCATGGAATTGGTTCTTCGAGAAGTTGCGGGATATCGTCCCTGATAATAACGAGATTGTTTTTGTATCAGACCGGTATTATTCAATATACTCTTTCCTACGAAAGTTAACACGTTATTTTAATATTTTTACTACTCTATTGATTTTAAATTATATTAGTATTTTTAGACATTTAAAAGATTATAAATCTAATAACATTCTATGTAAATTTATTAGGTGTACCCCCGCTGTGGACATTTCGTTTGCATTTTTTATCTACAGAAGAAAATCCGTACGACATTTAAAGCCAAGAACCTCTGTTTCTTGGTCTCAAAGGCTACTCGGGCATACAACAGATCGAACTTCTACACATACTTCAACGAAATTAAAAAGACAAGCCAACCTTGCGCAGAATACTTATACCACATAGGTTTCGAACATTGGGCAAGGTCACACTTTAACGGAGTCCGTTACAACCTAATGACGAGTAATAACGCAGAGTCAATGAATTCAGTACTAAGGTGTGCACGAGAATTGCCGATTATTCCATTATTGGATTTCATCCGAACAACCATGACTACGTGGTTCGCATACCGTCATGAGGATTCAGCCAGTGCTACGACGACGATAACACCAAACATGTATGAAATTGTCACAAGGAATTTCGAGGAATCATGAGGTTTTTCGGCACGTATGTTAAAGAAGGATGAGTACGAAATAAATGACAAGGAGGGTGGGGTTTACGTCGTAAGTTTGGAGAAAAAGGCATGCACATGTTACGAGTTTCAAAAGTTACTGATCCCTTGTTGCCACGCTGTATGTGCAGCTG
Organism: Pugionium dolabratum; assembly: GCA_018901945.1. Lineage (NCBI taxonomy): Eukaryota > Viridiplantae > Streptophyta > Magnoliopsida > Brassicales > Brassicaceae > Pugionium > Pugionium dolabratum. The sequence goes on from JAEVFF010000360.1 coordinate 281,033, forward strand.
TTAATGCGAAAATTGAAATGGATAGTTTAGTTGCACCGGAATATACCATGGAGTATTGGAAGCAAGCGTACAAAGAAACCATTTATACAACAACAGATATGGAGACAATTAATTTTGAAAAGAGTGAGACATCAGAAGACATTCTCCACCCACCATGCACAAAAAGACCTCCTGGATGAGCAAAGAAAAAAAGAATCCCATCTCGCGGAGAGTTAATGGTATGATCATTATATATGCAATAGATTTGTTAGCATTGATATTATATCTGAACACGTAACTCTTACGTTATATTGAACAGGAATATGGCCGTAAGAGGAAGATATGTTTTAGCCGATGCGGAGGAAGCGGTCACAATCGTGCAACATGCAAGGAACCGATATAATCAAGCAAGTTGGGGAATAAAAACGGGAAGATGATTGGACATTTTGTAAGTAAACCACACAACTAAAAAATGGGAGTGACCTTGTCTTTTGTTTGTGAGATATTATGTATATACATCAAAACCAATGAACTAAAACTCTATGTTAATTACGGTTATTTTGAGGGATATATGCATTAAATGCGTGTAATGAACTTGAACACCCGTTATATTCGATGTTATTTAGTATAAATCAGTGTCAAAACGTTTTATGACTGTCAACTGCAATAATACACAAAAAAAATTTAACAAACAGCTGGAAAATGAATTTCTAATATAGAAAAATAACATTACATCCATACTAGTTCAACAACAAACTAGATAATAAAAAATATTCATTGTGTGTAACATAAAACGTAAAGTTTAAAAATAAGGTTTCCAAACATAACATACATCATGAGAAAAGCAAATCAAATAAGTGCTCAAACGGGGCCAACAAACAACTCGAAGAAAAGAACAGCCAATTTTTGGGCTTCAGCAATAAGAATCTCGGGTGTAACATTCTTGCATCCATCAAAGCCAAACATGGCATGCGCTTGCATAAACAAGATAGATGTTACACTAGAATAGGTATGAGCAATATTCTGAGGTATACCAGGGACTCTTTGAATAGTAATTTTTGCTGGGATAAGATCCTCATCATCGCTAACCGCTTGTCGAAGTATGAATGACAACATCTTCACAATTGGCATAAGGTCTTTTTGATGAGCCTAAGACTGCAAAGTGAAGTGTTGCAATCCAATACATGGAGAATCGCAAATACCTACCCAATGCTGTCTGTCAAAGTTGAAAAGGAAATAAAGACGTATAGGAAGGTCGACGCTAGAAACTGATTCCTCAAAATAATTGAGTAAAGCAGACTGCAATTTAAACTTCCGTTTATCTTTGTTTGTAATCTTTTCAAATTTCGTGTACTGCGAGGAAATGCATGCAACAAACTCAGTGTCATAGAACCCTTAATACATAAATAGAGTAAGAGTATAATCAACTTGCCATGGAGATGACATGTTTTCATAAAGAATCGCAAACTTGGCAGTGTAGTCTACAGATGTGTCAACTCCAAATTGATTCTCATTTTCACTAATTAAAGATAACTTAAAAGGAACAATTTCAGTTTGGGCAGTTACATCACAGGTCGTAATCCTCCTACTCTTACGAGTAGAAGGACTAGAGGATTCGACATTTAAATTACCAGCAACACTCTCTTCATTTTCCTGGAACAACAAAATAATAACCAAATCAGCATATCAACAATTGATTATGATGTTAATCACGACAATTAAAATAATAATATCACAAAGATCATCTAAAATATAGTAAGAATAGACCTCAACAACAGCATCACCAACAACAGCGTTGTCTGGATGCGCGGATCGACCAGACATCATCGGTGTGTTAGGACAATTGACGTTAGCATCTAAGTGCTAGAATACCGTGACAAAATATTCATAACAGATACATATCAAATTACCATATAACGCTTTACTCATTTCATAATTTTATAAAGGTTTGCATACCTCTCCAGCATCAACCTCAACATTCGTATCAACATCCATACCTTCAACCTGCACATCATATATGAAAAATATTGATAAAAGAAACCATCACCAAAATACAGAATTGGTTGATAAGATTGAAGTTCTGTTGTAAAATATCTGATTCAACCCAACATATTTACGTATGTTTAATGAATAATATGATTAACCTCATCTACTTCATACCTCATCACCATGACCATCATTGTCATTCACATTGTCATTAACATCCTCGTTATCGTTGCATTGAGCATTCATATCTAAATCCTATATATATACATAAAAAATTTATGAAGAAGTTCACCCATAGATGAACAAATGAAATGGAATTACTTACAAATTCATTGTTCTGGGTCGTATCAACAACAGTGGGTTCCTCCAAGACAACGCATTTGTCTGATCCATTTTGACTATCATTCGCCGTGTTGGGTCCTTGTGGAGCACATTTACCCGAATACAATGACAAAAATTCAGAGAAACTAGTGAGAATAGAATCTTGCATCGTATTAGCCCTAGTTTCCAGGAACGAAATCAGTGCTTCCTCCATCGCCATCACAGCTTTTTTTGTTTTCTCAACAACCCTAGAAACAATTTGGTTAGATATCGGTTGATAACTTATTGATGATCCTCTCACATTGGAAGATTTTTCTGAATCTTTTTGTTTCTGGGTTTTTTTCTTTAATTTCTCCTCACGCATTGCAACAAGATCCAAAGCAGTAATGCCAAACATATCATTGGAGAACTCAAAATCAGTACTAACCAACCCAACCATCTCATTCACTCTCTCATCCTCTTCTTCATTAGACCACTCAACCTCTTTTTCATCAATTTCAATATCATCCTCTTGGTCAATTATAGACTACACAGTCACCTGCAAAGATTAGTTAGACTTGTTAGCGTATAACAGTTAAAAGGGTATGCGGGATATTGTAGTATAACAATACTGTTAAGTTATAATGAACATGTTATACACGCAAAATAGAAATTAACAATTACGATATATGTATTGATGATAATCCAAATTAATCACCTGGCATTTGTTGTCCAAAGCTCTAACATGATTAAGGCTGATTATCGGGAGGTTAGTAACCTCGCTCGATTCCTCCTCTGAAACAGAATCCAAATCCAAATCTTTTGTAGCATAAACTGGAGTATCTATTATATCGGGGGCAGCAGCAGCTAAAACAAGTTGTAACGGGTGAAAAAAATATTTAACAACTAAAGACGTCCGGGACAGTGATATGGAATCTTTGTCTTTAATACTGGACATGTTCATATCAAACGCAAGACGGCCCCATTGGTAATAAAAAAAAAGTAGACATATCCCTGGCCAATTCCGTATGAGATTTCGACAGCTTGGGAATGTGTGAAGTGGGGACAAGAACACCAGCAATAATAGCAAGATAAGCAAGCTTCAACCTTGTTTCAGGATCTACGACGACTCTCTTCTTCGGCATCGACGTAACATGTTCAACTGTAATACTCTCCGTGTTGGGAATAAGAGAATACCAATAGGGGTGCGTTTCACCAGTCATCTTCCTCTTCGCAGATTTTTTCTCTTTCACCGGATATTTACCACATGGTAAACCGGTTACATTAGCAAATTCACGCAAAGAGTACCTCACAGGCTTTCCAGCAAATAGGAACCATATTTCATGATTCTTTTTTACTTCAAGTTGCCTTGTAAGCATGAAATGGCCGAGCCTTCCAGAGTAAATCGGCTTTTTACATATCGAAATAAATTTGCGAAATGGAGAATTCCTAATTTTGTCGGCTTCTTCCTCGTCAAGTGAACTAAGAATCTTCTTTATTCGCCATGAAGTATGATAAACATTTACCTTTTGTCCTTCTGGTTATTCACCTTGCGCAAACAGTCTTGGCAGGAAGTTGTGATTCGATTCCTGAAAAATGTTAAGATGATAATGTTAACGTTAAACAAAAACGGATATGATAACATAACATATTATTACATAAAAATGATATTACTTCTATTACTCGCATAGTAGAATATAACAGAAAAATATAACTAATGCATCGAAAATGACCAGAACACGTTCAAAATAAATGTCGTTACAGTAATGGTTACATAATACCAGAAAGAATAGCATACAAACACGGGTAGTACGTGCCAAAAAAACATTAACATATAATAAAAAATGTTATCAACATGATATCAAATGCACATGAATTGAAAATTTTATAAAATACACGGAATGTCAAAAAAATTAGGGACCATATAACAAACAAAGTTTTTACAATTATTAAGAATGGCAGACAGTTCAAAATCGGGAAACATATTTCTAAATTAGATGAAATAAAAATATTTTGACTTATTTTATTTGGAGAATCATTGCATCCGGGACCATTAGTAGAATATTTACATCTAGAGGGCAATTTTAAAAAATAAATCAATAACCGAAATACTATTAAAATTTATAAAATAGGTAACATTGAAAAAAAGAAGTATATAAAATATCATAAAATTAAAAAAACTATCGATTAACTATTGAGAATGCGTATAACATGAAAAATTATCAAAACCCGAATCACAAATTTTCAAAAAAACAAATTATTAAAAACCAGAAAATAAATTTCTAACCAAAACATAAAAAAAACACCGTGTGTAGATAATAGATCCAAAATTTATTATAAAATCAGGAAATAAATTGATTAACAAAACTGGGAAAAAACCGAAAGATGCCCGAAATGGAGAAAAAATAGAAAAACTGAAAAATACCCAAAACAGTTTGAAAAATGCACAAACTCGGAAAAAAATTGTAATATCTGTAAAATACGCAAAATCATTTAAAAAATCGAAAAAATTATAAAATCTGTAAAATAGGCAAAACTGTTTGAAAAATACAAAAACTCAAAAAAAAGAAGACAACCGTAGACAAATTTTAAACGAAAGAAAAAAATGAAGCATAACGAAAAATAGAAAAACTCCAAAAATGCCCTAAATCGATAAAAGAAAAGTATCAAGAATTACCCAAATCGTGAAAAACACGAAGACAGTTGCGCAAAAATTCTAAAAAAAGTCCTAAATCTTGGAAAAATTAAAGATCGATAAGGTAAAAACTGTCACAAGATTTTAATGGAACCTAAAAATTGAAGGGCAACAAAAATCTTTTATGAAATCAACTTTTCTACATGTATACAAAAGATTGTGACTGTTATATATCGTACATAATTCTCATATCGAGTGCAGTTAGGTGAAACGAAGTTTGAAAAATAGAAAGTAGACAAAATAGTAGATTACAACAACATATCTGTGAGAAAAAAACTCATGCGTATGTCGAAAGCCATGAGAACAAAATAAACTTACCGGGTTTGGTGCACTGTTGTCGGATACCATTTTTTCGGCAATGGAAGCGAGGGAGAAATTTTAAGAAACGAGAGAATCGAGTGAGCGTCGAGAAACAAGAGAGAGAAAATAAAACAACAAATGAAAGAAAAATTCAAACAAACTCTCTCTATCTCCCTTTAAATATAAAATGAAGTGATGTGATTTAAAGTGAAATGACACACTTAATCGAATAGGTATCACTTAGCAACAATTTATAACCGCTTAACGATAGAGGTGTTATCGAATTTCAATTAAGTGAACAGTAGCGAAATCTTCTATTTATTATTTCGCTAATTAATGTATTGTTTTTTTTGTCATATACCCAAATTTCACTTTTAATATTCGCTTATCCAAATAGCCTTACTTTTTCTTCTCGCTCTCTTTAATCATATCATTATTTTCTTTAACAAAGTTTATTCTTTCCTTAAGATTACAGATTACAGAATATGTCAAAAAAAAAGTGAAAATCGTATGAACACACAATTCAATTCCGTTACTCGTTTTCGTGAAATACATTTGATATATTGTACATAGAAATAATGACATAAATCTAGCTTGTGCTGAAAAGCAAGTAATGTAAATCATACTATACATGGTTTTATTATTGTTAATAAATCACAATTTTATGCTTATAAATAAAAATAAAGGTAATGTGAGATAAGTGACAGTTTGAGGAGATAAGGTAGTAAACTAAAAAAGAAAAAGAAGAAGAGGAAAGTGGGAGAAGGAGGAGACGTGGTGGTGAGAAGTTTCTGGAAAGGCAAATATAAAATGGGAACAATTCAACGACTTCTTCTTCCCTTTCCCTTCATTTCTCCTATAAAACCACATTCACCCCTTCACTTCTCTCCATCACACTCCAATTCTATTTTCAAATTCAGATCCAATTCTTCTCCTTCCCCGACCATCTCAATGGCTCCCATCAAGGTTCACGGAGTTCCTATGTCCACCGCCACCATGCGCGTCCTCGCTGCCCTTTACGAGAAGGATCTTCAATTCGAGTTAATTCCCGTCGACATGAGAGCCGGTGCTCACAAGCAGGAGCCTTTTATTTCTCTCAACGTAAAGTCCATCTCTCACTCTCACTCTCATCTCTTTAAACTTTTGGTTTTCTTTAGATCTGAATCTTCTTTTTCTTTATATAGCCGTTCGGTCAAATTCCTGCTCTTGAAGATGGTGATTTGACGCTTTTCGGTGAGTTCCTNGGCGATGGAAGCGGGGGAAAAAATTTGAGAAACAAGAGAATCGAGAAAGCGTGGAAAAACAAGAGAGAGAAAATAGAGAAAAAGTGAAAGAAAAATAAAACAAACTCTCTCTCTCACCTTAAATATAAAATGAATTGATGTGACTTAAAGTGAACGGACACACTTAACCGAATAGGTGTCAGATAGCAACAGTCTATAACTGCTCAGCAATAAGAGTATTATTGGATTTCAATTAAGTGAACATTACCAAAATCTTCTCTTTGTTATTTCGGTAATTTGGGTACTGTTTTTTTGTCATCTACCCAAATTTCACATATTTATTCTACCCATACAAAATTCACATTTTTATATAGTTTATTTTTCACACTTTCTAATTATCTTATTCTCTCTTTTTCTTTATTTTTATTACATTTCTTTTTAACTCCTCTCTCTCTAATCCTTGGATCACTTTTTCTCTCTCTTCTTTTCTCTTCTCTCTATCTTTTCTGTCTCTTCTCTCTTCTAACCTTTCTCACATTCCTTTTTCTCTCCAACACTACAGCAAAAACCACTTTTAATTACTATATTCACTCACATCATTTTTTAATTATTGAAATATTTTATATATCAAAACTATCCTCCAAACTCTTTGTTACCAAAAACGTTATCACGAGAATACCATTAATTTTTTTTAACAAGTGAGCCAGAAACACACATTTATTACGAAAGTGTCATTGAATTCAGGAACATATGCATAAATTTGCCATAAAAATTTAGGACAGTTTTTTATATAATGGTGACATATTTATTTGGTATGCGGCATAGTTATTAAATCTGTGATAAATTTTAAAATCTACGACAGATTTATTAATTATGCGGTATTTTTATTAAGTATATGGTAATTTTATTATGTCTACGTCATATTTATTAAATTTGCATCAAATTTATTCAGTTATGGCATATTTATTTAAGATGCGGCAGATTTAGTAGTATTATGATTACTAGATTAGTAAATAATAAAAAGTATGATTTGAGTGATATATTTTTAGTGTTTACAGTATTTGAATAAATAAGTAAATTATTCTGATACTTTTACAAAATAAATTTGTCAATAATAACGAAGAAGATATTTACTTGACCTCAACAACATCTATTATCACTCTTTTTCTTTTTCTTCATTTTTATGAACAATATTTTCTTATATCATTTTCTTCTATAAATGATATAATTTTTGTTTGAAATAATTAAGTTTTAAAAAAAGTAGATTCTCGTAAGTGCTGTCATAATAGAGTTTAGATTTTATTATATTGGGTTTGTAAGTGTTACTTTGCATTGTGATATATACGTAATTTTTTTTTATAATTACGTTTAACAAAACATAAACAATAACTAAAATTAATAGATTTCAATATAAGTTCATACATTTTACTGTTTACTCTTTAGGATATATTGAAACTATAAAATGAAATAGTGTTGAAGAAAGAACAAAGATGTTTCTTTTGTCCCTTACATGCTATCTAATTCTTTTGCATAACTCAAACCCACGATGGGTGGACTGGAGTGGAAGAATCAAAGTCAAAAAGAGGATCAGGAGAATTGGCAATCCTGTGAAACCATTGCAAATTAAAGATATTCATTGATATCTTGTTTTTCTTGCAAAAATATGTGTTTTTTGGTAGAGACAGCCATGAGATTAGATTCAAAAAATGAAAAATTATTTTTAAATTTGATACTATTTGAAATTAAGATTTATATTTTATACATTTTTAACAATGAGTTTTACAATGATTAAAATTTTATTATAATGACTTAATAAGATGTGTATAATGTAACTACGATTTCGTAAATAATAAAAAGTATGATTTGAATAATATATAGCTTAAGATATAGAAAATAAAAAAAAGTCTCTTAGCGATACAATACTCCTAAATATAAGTCTATAATAAGTAATCAATAAGTTTGGTATTAATAAACAATAAATATATCATTAATAAACAATAAACTTGCAAATAAAATAATAAGTGGATAAATAATAAATCTCATTTTTTTCTTTGAAGTCATCTAACAAAAAATCTTTGAAAAACTATATTTAAAACATTGTTCAGTAAATCTAACATTACAGTTAAATAAATCTGTCACTATATTCAAATAAATTCATCACTATGGATAAATGTGTCAATCATTATTTAATAAATCTAATATCACATTCAACTAAATATACCATTAAATCAAATAAATATGCCATTATTGTGCAGTAAATCCACTAAAATAGTTAAATAAATTTATCATCATGCACAATTATTATTCAATAAATTTGGGCACCATATTCAGATAAATATGCAACACAAATCTGCCATCATTATTTAATAAACATGTCAGCCTAGTTAAATAAATTTTTCATAATTATTCAATAAATCACATTAAAATAAATATTCTATAAAAATCAAATAAATCTATCAACAAGCAATTTACCACAATATTTAAATAATTCTACTATCATTATCATCTGCCAACATATTCAAATTAATCTCACTGGAGATACATAAATTTGTTTTCAATAAATCTTCCACTACTGTCACCATAATTAAAAAATTGCCATTAAAGTCAAATAAATTTGTCTCATTTTTGTGTTTGTGGTAAATGAATTTTCAAGAAAAATCGATGGTCATTCAATATCGACAACAACAAAGGTTGTAAAATCTTATTCGCAAATGATAGGACACGTTTTGAAAATTTGTTGATGATGGTTTATGAATAATACGAGGTCGATAGAAATCAATATGATATCGAATTAAGCTACATGTTTCCGAAGAAAATGTTATTGAAACTACCGGTAAACACACTTCCGGTGAAAGTGGGAAGCTCTCGACAATTTCATGGGGTTTTGGATATGATTAAAACTGAGGTAATTCGTTTATGTGTAGAGGTTAGAGAGAAAGAGAAAGCAAAAGTTGATAGTATGTCAATTCATCATGACGATGATGAATTTTTTAACTATGAATATCAGTGCAAGGAACGTAAGGAGGTTGGCGAAGATCAACACAGCGAAGAACCAACTCTTGAAGTGGTTTTCCCATGTGAATACGAAGAACCAATATGGTGACAGTTTTGTTGTAAATATGGCAGATTTAAATTAATATGGTGATAGTTTTTTCGTAGTTAGCGATAGATATATTTTAATATGCTGATAATTTTTTTGTAATTATGGTAAAATTATTTTAATATGGGCATAATTTTTGCTAGTTGTGGCAGATTTATTTTTATATACTGAAAGTGTCATTGAATTCAAGGACATATGTTGGATAATTCCAACATTAAAACAATATTATCTCTTAATAAGAATATATTTATTTAGAGATAATGATAAACACAAATAAAAATTTAGATATACTAGAATTTGTATAGTAATTATATTTAATACCCTATATAAATAAGAGATTATGGAGAGATGTTTCATAAGATTCAAAGAGATTTAGTTTTGAAAGAGTTTCTAAATCAATAAAAAAGAATAGTTCTTTATATATTGAGTTCTTTTAACATATGCATAAGTTTGTCATGAAAATGTACGACGGTTTTTTATATAATGGTGACATATATATTTGGTATGCGGCAGAGTTATTAAATATGCGACAAAGTTTAAAATCAACGGCAGAGTTATTAAATATGCGACAAAGTTTAAAATTTGCGGCAGCTTTATTAATCATGTGGTAATTTTATTAAGTGTGTGGTAGTTTTATTATGTCTATGTCATATTTATTAAATTTACGTCAAATTTATTCAGTTATGGTATATTTATTTAAGATGCGGGAGACTTAATAGTATTGATTACTAGATTGGTAAATAATAAAAAGTATGATTTGAAAAATATATTTTAGTATTTACAGTATTTGAATAAATAATGATGTCAGAGATACAATATTGATAAAAAATTATTCTGATACTTTTACAAAATAAATTTGTCAATAATAACCAAGAAGATATTCACTTCACCTCAACAACATCCATTATCACTCCTTTTCTTTTTCTTTATTTCTCATGAATAATATTTTTTATATCATTTTCTTGTATAGATGACATAATTTTTGTTATAACTAAATAAATTTTTGAAAAAATTAGATTCTTGTAAGGTGCTCTCATAATAGAGTTTAAATTTTATGATATTGGGTTTGTAAGTGTTACTTTGCATTGTGATATGCACGTAATTTTTTTATAATTACGTTTAACAAAACATAAACAATAACTAAAATTAATAGATTTCAATATAAGTTCATACATCTTAGGGTTTACTTTTTAGGGTATATTAAAACTATAAAATGAAATAGTGTTGAAGAAAGAACAAAATGTTTCTTTTATCCCTTATATGCGGTCTAATTCTTTTGCATAATTGAAATCCACGATGGGCGGACTCGAGTGGAAGAGTCAGAGTCGAAAATAGGATCAGAATTGGCTCAATCTGTGAAACCATTTAAAAGATATTCATTGATATCTTGATTTTTTTGCAAAAACATGTGTTTTTGGGTAAATAATCATTCGGGATAAATGAGGTAGGGGGCAGAGATAGTCAAGAGATTGGATTCCAAAAAAACGAAAAATTATTTTTAAAATCGATACGATTTGAAATTAGGATTTACATTTTATACATTTTTAACAATGAGTTTTAAAATGACTAAAATTTTGACTTAATAAGATGAGTATAATGTGATTAAGATTTTGTAAATAATAAAAAGAATGATTTGAAAAATATATAGTTTAGGGTATAGGAATAACTAAGTATGTTAACGATACAATACTCCTAAAAATAAGTCTATAATAAGTAATCAATAAGTTTGATATTAATAAACAATAAATATATCATTAATAAACAATAAATTTACAAATAAAATAATAAGTGGATAAAAATAATAAATCTCATTTTTTTGAAGTCATCTAACAAAAAATCTTTGAAAAACTATATTTAAAATATTGTTCAGTAAATCTAACATTACAGTTAAATAAATCCGTCACTATATTCAAATATATTTGTCACCATGGATAAATATGTCAAATCATTATTTAATAAATCTAACATCACATTCAACTAAATATACCATTAAAGTCAAATAAATATGTTAATATTGTGCAACAAATCCACTAAAATAGTTAAATAAATTTACCATCATGCACAATTATTATTCAATAAATTTAGGCACCATATTTAAATAAATCTACTATCAATTATTATCTGCCAACATATTAAAATTAATCTCACTGTAGATAAATAAATTTGTGAATATTATTCAATGAATCTACCACTATTGTGTATTGTCACCATAATTAAAAAAATTGCCATTAAAGTCAAATAATTTGGTTTGATCCTTGCTTTTCAAATTTTCGTGTCAGAAAAGAAAACATTCGGCTGGAAAATATAACCTTTACGAGAAATTACGACGATGGAGTGAGGCTGAGACATGAACTAGGCGCGGAAACGACGACAAATACAAGACGAAACGCGACGAAAATCAACTGAAATACGACGAACATGAAAGCGAATGCGACGACGAACAAAACATGGAAAACGAAGAGCAAATGATGTACGGAACGCGGAAGAAAAAAAGTGTGGGAATCGAACCTTAGACATTCTTTAATGTTAGATCTAATTGTGTTAAATTCAAGTTTCATAATAAATCTTAGATTTAATTGTGTTGGATTCACGTTTGATAATAAATCTTAAATCTAATTGTATTGGATTCACGTTTGATAATAAATCTTAGATCTATTTGTGTTGGATTCACGTTTGATAATAAATCTTAAATCTAATTGTGTTGGACATTTTCATGTTTTCGTTTATAACTTCTATTTGTGATTCTAATTGTTGAATGTTGACTGAATGTTGATAAACACTTCTTGATGGTGTTAATTAATCCTATGCAATTTCACGTTTTAGGAATGAATTTGTAAAACATAAGAGATAATTTATAAAATCTAAATTCAATAAAGATTTATTAATATTAAAGAAAGTTTATCTAAATAAAATAATTAAATTAAAGAAAAAAAATTGAAAAATGCAATTCACCGATAGGTCCAGACAGTAACATCACATTGCATCTGAAGATAACAGTGGCAAAAATCTGACTATCAGAAGAAGGACATGTCAGTCAATCCATAATTTTGGATACTGCCATGATTGATATTACAATCGGAAAAAATATGGTACCACAAAAATCATACATACCAGGAAGCTTAAAGCTAAATAAAAGCTTCCCTTTTAACCAATTTCCATATGCCAGATCAACTGCACAAATTTCACAATATTGGTAATGAATGCGACACCTATGCTAAATGGGCCAATGTTAAGATTGCTAGGATATCTGAAGGATCATTACTAGTGGATGAATAGAAGCAATCATCTAATCCCAGAACTAGAATATTAGATAGAGGACGAGTGCAGTAGAAAAGCATATGAAATTGAAGACCGTTGAAAAGTACAAAGAAGGATTCCACTTGATGTCCAAAATTGTTTCTTATATGTAAAAGTGGTAGCTTTCGCTGAGTTTATAGGAGAAAACAACTATCAAGATGCATGCGAGATAGTCCAAATCAAATGATATGCGACAGACAAATAATCAGATAGAGAAGTGTAGCACAAAAACTTGTGAAATTTACTAGCAAATAAAATTTATACCTGAACCCAGAAATCTGAGAGTGGATAATATGATGCAGCCCAACACCAAAGGAATTGTAAGTCAATTAAGAAACTATATGTGAATTGGTTTTGTACATGATTAGGAATAGAAGATAGTGGTTAGCGATTAGGTTATGGAGATGTAAGAAAAAAACAAAAAAGAAACCTGCAACAAGACTATAAATCTTGGGGAATCCAAGCAGCTGATAGTTGATACAAAAGGCGATGCACAAATAGAGACTACGAAAATTCTTGCAAGAACCAATCAGAGTTGAATTTCATATAACTAGAAATAGGAAACCAGAAATACAAACAACGATTGCTCTTACAATGGCAGTAATAAGATGGATCATTACTATTATTCAACATACGATGTAACAGAGATATTTGATACTACTTCAGAGTCAGTAACAGAAGGTGGTCTGACTCGATGGAGAAGAATTTCAAAAAATACTTGAAAAATGTTGCAGGCCAAATCACGTGTCAAAATTTTGCATCTCCCTACTCCAGTCCGAATTGCTGTGTCAAAAAAGTACCTGAAAAAATATCTGGAAAATGTTGCAGAGAGAAAAGTTTCAAAAAGTACCAGAAGGTGGTACTCTGCCAAATCGCGTGCCGAATCGCATGTCGAAGCTATTCCTTTGCTGAATTGCGTACCGAAAATGGAGACGACGTGCTGAATCGCGTGCCAGAGAGGGAGAAGACGACGATTTCATCGTCGGAGTTGGAGATGACGACGATCGCATTTATTGTCTGCAATTTCGTCACCGAAGATGTTGAAAACGGCAAACACTTCCTGTCTGAGATTTCTTCTAATTTTATGTAGGGATATAATAGACTTTTTTGATTGGTGAAAATGCTATATGAGAGAGTTTTTGTTTGGAGTGTTATAACTGCCATTAAACATTGATTTAGTGCTAATGTAGGGTATTTTTCTAAAATTAAATCAAGTTATTTTACTATTTTCTATGTAAAAAAATGTTATTTGTGGGAGTTTAGATTTGAGATGGTAATTTAGTCACAAAAACCTTATATCGTGTTAAATTAGTCAATTGTTCTTTGAATAATTTCTTTTTTTCCTCAAATTTTTTCTCACTTCCTAAATATCTTTTTCCCTTGCATATTTTTTATTTTGTATGTTTGGAAAATAAAAGTATTACTTATCCTTATAAATATGAATGTAAATTAAATTTAACAGCAATCTAAGGTCCTTAAATTTAATGAATATTTCTAGACACTATATTATAATACTAGGAATACTAGGAATATTTATTAAAAATATGTAAACTAAAAAACCTAATTTAACTATAATATTATATCTAATAATTTTAAATTTAGCAGTTGTATTTATTTTACAAATATTCTATAAATAAAATATTTATAAACATATTCATAGTAATTTAATACTCACTAACAATATGTAAACTTAAATAGTTGATTAAATTCACAAAAATTTAATAACAATATGTAGCGCGGGTCAAATCCTAGAAATTGACCTTAGTTTGACCTTAGATAATTACACATCTATAATAATTTAATATATATTAAAAATATATAAACTAAAAAATATTTAATAAATTCACAAATTATAAATATAATAAAATATTATAAATATAAGACTTTTTGCATAGTTCATATTAAATTCTAACAAATTTATAATTTAAAGTATTAAATTTCACATTTGAATTTATATTACGAATATTCCATAAAATAAACGTTATTTATTTTTATATTATTATTTGAACAGTAATATTTGACAAAATAACATTAGAATTATAAAATATTAATTCAAATATCATTAAATAAATAAATCACAGAAGAAATATCAAATACATAACAATGTTAATATATTCATGAATTTTATGAAATTCAATATTTAAAATTCAAATATTTATTAATATGCTTTAATAACATTTTTACCCCAAAAAAAATAAATCAACTATATTATTACATCTAACAACTTAAAGTTATGTATTTGTATTTATATTGCGAATATTATATAAAACAAATATCATTTATAAATATATTGATAGTGATTTAGCATTCAATAAAAATGTGTATTTGATTAAATTCATAAAAATATAAATATAACAAAATATTATAATGAAATAACTCCGGGCATACTGTGGATCAATTTCTAGTATTTTTTTATTTTGTATGTTTGGAAAATAAAAGTATTACTTATCCTTATAAACTCAATTTTAAAATATTTATAAAAATAACGAGATTTGAAAAAGAACAAAAACGGATTTTTGATTTTTTTTTTTTAAAAAGTATGCAAATAAATTGTAATAAATAAAATCAGAAGAAATCAAAGATGATATTTCATCAATGCAAAAGAAAACAAATTGCAACTAAATAAATAAACTAATAGCAACTAAAACAAAATGCATTATCTTATGGTACTGAGTGTTAGCACAAGGATTGTGGCTAAACAGATGGAACAGTGTGCAACACGTAAGTCTAGATGTAGGAAGTTTGAAACTGTTGACGTGGCACGATCTCATTGGGAATGAGATATCAAACTGTGTAAAGAAGAAAAAATATTTAAAGAAGGCAAGTTCGTGGTATTGAATATTGCTGAATATTCATTTAGGAAAAGGGAAACCCTAGTGTAAGTCACATATAAAAAGAAGGTGTGGACTTGCAGCTAGGGTTGTCGCTCTTAAGAAGAAAGTGAAGCTCTGTGTGTAAGCTGTTGCACACGTTTTCCGGTGAGTGAATAAAGAGTGATCACAACTGTTATTGTGGGTGAGTTTGGGTACATTAAGAATTGGTCAGTGGCATGCTAAGTGTTAGTAGTGCAGAAATCTGATTAAACACTATTGTAGAATTGTGTTAAGTGATTTCTAATATAAGTTATGTGTGTTATACAAAGTTCTTGGTATTCTCTATATTCTAGTGATTTCAATTGGTATCAAAGCAGGTCACCTAGCATAAATCTGAGATTTATCAATAGGTTGAGGTCCTGAGACAGAGTATGGAGACACCCAAAGAACTCATTGCTGTGCAAAAACCACTAATATTGGATGAAAACAACTTTGGGCATTGGAAGGTGCGGATGCGACAGAGAATTCGGGGAATAGATGAAGATGCATGGACAGCAGTGGAGGACGGCTGGGAAGAACCACAGATATTGAACTAGGAAGGTGAGAAAATTCCAAAACCCAAAGAAAAGTGGACATATGCTGATAAAAGTGCGTCTAAGTTCAACTCAAAGGCTCTCACAGAAATATTCTGTGCAATCGACTTTGATTAATTCAAGCTTGTTCAGGAATGTGCGGCCGCGAAAGATGCGTGGGACATCCTTGTGAATTCGTATGAGGGTGGTACATCATGTGTGAAGAGGACGTGACTTGATCATCTAGCTTCCCAGTTTGAAAATCTGTGGATGGGAAGTGATGAATCTATAGCGAGCTTTGTGTCAAAATTAAGTTCGATTGCGAATGAAGCGGCTGTATTGGGGAAGGTGTACAAGGATAAAAAGCTTGTCAAGAAACTGTTGAGATGCCTTCCAGCAAAATTCGGACCACATAAGGCAGTATTGAATATTGCCATGAACACAGATGACATGAAGTTCTCATAATTGATAGGGATGCTAAAAGCTGAAGAAATGGAGAATGCTACATAGCCGTCTAAGCTGAAAAAGGAATAGCATTCAGTGCCGAACAAGAGTCAGATCGAATGAGAAAGATTGAAGACAGTTTGAATCAAAAACTAGAGGAGAGTATGGGTCTGATGGCAAGAAGCTTCAAAAAGGCACTTAAGCGCATTGAGAAGGGACAAACCAAGTCGCACAGCCAAGAACAAGGGACTTATCAAAACCGCTCCAGCAATAAACCACCGCGGATGGAAGCTGGAAGATCAAGTAGATGACAAGACGTGCAATGCCATGAGTGCGAAGGATATGGACATTTCAAGGCTGAATGTCCTCTCACCAAACGCAAGGAGTTGAAATGCTATGAGTATAAAGGGGTTGGCCACATTAAATAAGAATGTCCAAACCTTCAGAAGCATAACGATAAGTCACTATTAAGCTTTAGTGAGACCGAGTCGAATGATAGTGAAGAAGACGATGAGATGTTAAACTTTATGGCATTCACAAGTGAAGCAATCAAGGAATCCGATCAAGAGACTAACTCAGATGATGATGGTGAAGTTGATGCAAAGACTGAATATCGACGTCTCTATGATAATTGGGTGACGTTTAGCAATACCAACCTACGAGTCCTCAAGGATAAGGCCATGCTGGAAGCGAAGGTCAATATTATGGAAATGGAGTCTAGTAATAAAAGGAGCTGCGAACCTGAATGTGGCTCTGATGAAAAGAAATAAACAGCTAGCTCAAGTGAACAACTATTTGATGCCAAGAGGATTCAAACGCTAGAAGCATAAATGATCAAATTGAAAGATCTTTTGATTCAAACGAGGGAACGCAATCAAACGTTGGAACACAACTTGACAGAGAACTACAAAAAGATTAGGATGCTGAATCAGGGTTCAAAGGATCTGGATGGACTTATGGAGATGGGAACACCCACTGGACGTACATGGGGTCTTGGTTACAGAGGATACACAGAGAGCATCTGTGTCACAGAAAGTCCTGACTACACGAATCTCAAGAACTTCGTCCAAAGTGAGAAAGTGAAAGTCACAGAAGTTCAAAATGGAGACTCTGAACACAAGGAATCTACAGTTAGTGGCAGAGATGAAATTTAAAGGACTAGAGATCCAAAACTTAAGGGGTGCTACTTCTGTGGGAGGAGTGGGCATATCAGACGCAACTGCTACATAATGACCAATCGCATAAGGCAGGCTTGTAAGTCAGGAAGGTGTTTTCTTGAACCTAGTCAATTTAAGAAAGTGTGGATTGACAAAAATTACTTGTACTGTTCTAGTTGGTCTGAGTTGAACACGGAAAATCAGTGCAGTGTCCTAGAACAGACTCCTTGCCCGAACAGAACAGAGGAGGAAAGAATGTGTGGTAAAGCGGCTTACATCTCAGGAACTGACAAAGAGTCGACTCCATGGTATTTTGGTAGCGGTTGTTCACGACATATGATTGGTAATCAGGAGATTTTGAAATCATACATAGAAGTCAAAGCCGGGAAAGTAACTTTCGGAGATGGCACAAAGGGAAAAATATTAGGAGTTGGAATGATTGGTAATGACTTGCAACCCTCACTGATGAATGTTTACTACGTAGAAGGACTAAAGGAGAAATCTGATTAGTATGAGTCAATTGTGTGACGAAGGGATAAAAGTGTTCTTCACTAAGGATGAATGTCAAGTGATGGATAATCAAGGGAATCTGATACTACATGCGTCCAGGTCGAGTAATAATTGCTACATGTGGAATGCGACTGTTAAATGTCTTTCAGTGGTTGAATCTCAGTTGAAACTTTGGCATAGACGACTCGGACACATAAACATACATGGGCTTCAACGAATTGTGCAAGCAGAAGTGGTTCGTGGGGTCCCCAAGCTTGAAAAGGAAATCGGGAACATATGCAAAGGGTGTTGCAAGGGGAAGCAAATAAAGGTACAACATAAACAGGTACCTGAAATTGGCTCTAAGCGAGTTTTGGAGTTGATACACATGGATTTAATGGGCCCAATACAGACAGAGAGCATAGCCGGTAAGAGGTATATCCTGGTCATTGTAGATGATTTCTCACGATTTACTTGGGTGAATTTCTTAAGGGAGAAATCTGAAGCATTTGAGAAGTTCAAGATTTTCATGCTACAAATGCTTAATGATGAAAGGAATATTGGTCAAATAAGAAGCGATCATGATGGAGAATTTCAGAACGAGATGTTTGAGAGTTTCTGTCACAAGTATAGAATTAGGCATCAATTCTCAGCACCAAGGACTCCACAACAAAACGGAGTAGTGGAGAGAAAAAACAGAACCCTACAAGAGATGACAAGAGCGATGATGCATGCAAACAATGTGGCTACATGGTTTTGGGCTGAGGCCATAAGCACGGCGTGCTATATCATCAGCAGGGTTTATGTTAAACCGGGTACTAAGACTACACCATATGAAATTTAGAAAGGGAAGACTCCGAATTTGAGCTAGTTTCATGTTTTTGGGTGTGTATGTTACATACTTAATGAGAGAAATCACCTTGGGAAATCACCTTGGGAAATCACCTTGAATGTCCAAACCACTCAGTAGATGATGTAATTGGAGATATCCATTGTGATAGACGAACCAGGAAAGTTCAGATTGACTTCAAGAATATGGTTAAACTGGCCTCGTTTGTGTCACTTATAGAACCGAAGGATGTGAGTGCAGTATTGAAGAATGAATCATGGGTGACAACAATGCATGAAGAACTGGAGCAGTTTACCAGACACGACGTATGGGATTTGGTACCTAGACCAAACAATGTCAATGTTGTGGGAACAAAGTGGGTCTTTAAAAATAATATTGATGAAGATGGGAACATTGTTAGAAACAAGGCACGATTGGTCGCTCAAGGCTACAGTCAGATAGAAGGAGTGGATTTTGACAAGACTTTCGCACCAGTGGCACGTCTGGAATCGATCCGACTATTGCTTGGTATAGCATGCAAGATGGACATCAAGTTATTTCAGATGGATGTAAAAAGTGTGTTTCTGAATGGATTACTCTAGGAGGAAGTGTATGTGACACAACCTAAAGGGTTTGAATATCATAAGTTTCTCTCACATGTCTACAAACTCAAGCGAGCTCTATATGGACTTAAGCAAGCACCAAGGACATGGTATGAGTACCTAACTCAATTCTTGTTAAGGTCTAACTTCAGAAGGGGCAACGTAGATAAGACTTTGTTCATTCAAGAAGAAAAGGGACATATGTTGATAGTTCAAATCTACGTTGATGATATCATATTTGGAGGAACAAGCAAAGCACTTGTAGACCGATTTGTGATGAATATGACACAGGAATTTGAGATGAGTATGGTGGGAAAGCTTAACTACTTTCTTGGACTGCAAGTAAAGCAAACTTCAGAAGGGATTTTTGTGTCACAAAACACTTATGCGCGAAATCTTGTGTCTCGATTTGATATGCAGACAAGTAAAGCTGCTATAACACCTATGAGCACTACCAGTAAGCTGTCCAGGGATGAAGAAGGACCACCGGTTGACGAAAAACTATACTGAGCAATGATAGGGAGTTTACTCTACTTGACAGCGAGCATGCCGGATTTGTGCTACAGTATGGGAGTGTGTGCAAGATACCAAGCCAATCCACGTGCATCACATCTCTTGGCTGTCAAGCGCATACTGAAATATGTGAAAGGGATAGTAAACCTAGGCATGTGTTACACAAAAGAGACGAATACTAACTTAGATGGTTTCTGTGATGCATATTGGACAGGTAGCACTGATGATCGAAAAAATACCTCAGGTGGATGCTTCTTTCTTGGAAATAACATGATCTCTTGGCATAGCAAGAAGCAGAACTGTGTGACTTTGTCTACCGCGGAAGCAGAGTACATTGCCCTGGGTAACTGTTGTACACAACTACTATGGATGAAACATATGTTGGATGACTACGGTATGAAAACTGCACCTCTACTTATACACCATGATAATATGAGTGCGATAAAAATATCTAAGAACCCGGTGCAGCACTCTAGAACTAAGCATATAGATATAAAGCATCATTTTGTTAGGGAACTGGTGGAGGATCAGACTGTTGAAATTGTGCATGTTACTTCTGAAAAACAACTTGCTGATATCTTTACTAAGGTTTTGGATGCGAATACATTTATCTCACTACGAAAAGCACTCAGAATGTGTAAATTATGATTGTATGTGCGATAGTGGGGAGGAAAGCTACAAACGTGTGTATATATGTCACAATGTTAAGTGAGGTTATATTCGGTTGTGTGACAGGCAGTTTGTGGTAATTATGAGTCTCTAGGTACAAAAAAACACTTGAAGAAGGGAGTAGACAGTGTTGTGCCATACATACACATCAAACAATAATATAAAAATGAAAGAGTTAACAAAAAAAAGGTGATGGCACACACAAAGGCCTAAGATGATAGGATACTCAATTTGGCGTAAGATGATACCATATTTTACTCTATGCTTAATCACTATCCGGATTAGGCAAAAGGTAGTACTTAACCGAGAATAGGTGTTTTCGGGTCAGATTGCTTCAACAATCTGGACTGAAATAGATCTAATTCAATGCTAAGTCCCTTCTGAAGGAGAAAACAAAAAGGGGGAGTAATGATAATAAAAAAAGGGAAAGGTATGTGGAGGAGAGGTATCTTCTTCGTGTGTTCAAAGTGATGAGATGATTCGTTGGTACACTCTTCTGGGATAAGATTTGGATTGACCTTCTCAACGTGATTACATCACCTATGTAGCTATAATTCCCATTTACGCATAGTTCAGTTTGATTTCATGCATTTCTGTGGGTTGAGTGGAGCATGTTTGATCTCTTTAAATAGTAGTTTTTCTTCTTTCATTTCATTAGTGTAATATGTAGTTTCTGGCAGCCTATATTCCCCATCACTTCATCGGATTAAATTGTCTATAAGTTGAGTGCATGTTCGGTGTGTTTGATTTTTGTGACATCTCTAATTTTGTAGCAGTTAATTTGCTATGTTTCGAAGAATATTTATTAACCGATTTATTTTGATTTTTTTCCTCTGCGAAACGACGCTGCTGAGATGTGCCTCTTCTATGCAACCGCGCCACGGACATATAAAAAGGGTGTCCCTTCCCCTCCCTTGTGCAATCGACTATTCTCTCTCTCTTTAGAAGCGTCGTCTCTTTGAGAACTTGGAAACCCTAACACCCGTGTAGCAATGGCGACTTCAAGGCGACCATTTACTCGACAAGCAGTTATCCGCGAGCGAGAGCTTGCTGCCGTGATGTTTGACGAGAGGGAATTACCCTTATCTTGAAATCGAGGCTAGATTTGAAGCCAAACGAGCCAAAGTCGCTGAGGTCTTCCGGCGTAATCCAGAGATTGCGAAGCCCATGACTCGAGCCTTCAACCAGCGTTTTGCCTCCGCCGATGCGGCTGACCGGATGAAGCAATACCGTAATTGGGAGTTCCTCGACATGAAGTACCTCAAGCTTGAGGACAAAAATCTCACCGAAGTCAAGGCCCTTATCGAGAAAGCAAGACTGATCCACACCGTACTCGATGTAAGTTCCTATGTACCAGAAATTGTAAGGGAATTTTATGCAAATCTAGGGGATATCGAGTATAGGCTCGGCACCAATATGGTCTATGTACGTGGGCTGATGTATGATTTCACTCCGGATATCATCAATGAGATGTATTCACTAAGTAATTTAGAGGATTCGGCGCCCTCAAACGGCTGGCTCACTAAAAACTTAGATGCCGCGGTGCATGCACTCACGGGTGGTAAGTGGAATCGCTGGGAGGGCTTTTACTCCAAGCATATGACGCCTCCAATGTAGTTGTTGTACAAGTTCTGTTGTCGCAATTGGTTGCCTACCTCGAACAAGACCTCGATGATCAAAGGTCGAGTGCAATTCCTTTTCATGTTGTTTCAAGGGAAACCCTTCGACTTTGGTAAAGTTGTCTACGACCAGATACTAAAAAGTTGGGCGCACTCCGGACAGAACCACGCGACTCATCTTTTCCAACTTGATCCATAATCTTCTTATGTATCAACAGCATGTTTCTGGTCATCGTGGTGATACCTCCTCTCGGCCTCCACTCCCAATGGTGCTTGATTCGAAACAGGGCAGAAGTGTGAAGAAAGAGGACGGTAGTTCATCTACACCACGCCTTTTAGATGACTTGAGAGAGCTTGGTCGAATGGTTAAGACCATGCAAATGAGGGTCATTGGTATTTACTCTCTTCCCTATTTTGTTGTTGTGCTCTAATGTGTTTCTCTCACGTGTGTTTTTGTCTAATTATGATCTCAAGAAGGGGGAGAATACACAGCTGGAGGTAAATGCCAAAATGGTCAGGATACGTCTGAAGGAGGACATGAGTCCGAAGATGAGAGTGGCTAATATGATCCCATGTAGGACCCAGTAGATAGGGGGAGCCACTGTGTTTGTTACAATGCGATCTTTTTACTTTTGGCTCTGTTTTCTATTATGCTCTGTTTCTTTTGGAACCTTTGGAATATAGGTGATGTTTTTGTAAGAGCTTTGAACTTTATGTGGGACTGACCTTGATGTCAATCTGATAGGTTTAAGACTCTTTGTGTGTTATATGCCTTGTGTGTGTGTGGAAGATGTTAATGATGATGCAGGTTCTGGAGATCTCACATTTAGACAAAAAGGGGGAGATTGTTAGCACAAGGATTGTGGCTAAACAGATGGAGCGGTGTGCAACACGTAAGTCTGGACGCAAGAAGTTTGGAAGTGCTGACGTGGCGCGATCTCATTGGGAATGAGATATCAAACTGTGTAAAGAAGAAAGGATATTCAAAGAAGGCAAGTTCGTGGTACTGAATATTGCTAAATATTCATTTAGGAAAAGGGAAACCCTAGTGTAAGTCACATATAAAAAGAAGGTGTGGACTTACAGCTAGAATTGTCGATTTTAAGAAGAAAGTGAAGCTCTGTGTGTAAGCTGTTGCATACGTTTTCCGATGAGTGAATAAAAAGTGATCACAATTGTTGTTGTGGGTGAGTTTGGGTATATTAAGAATTAATGAAATATATTCTTCACATTTTGACTTAGGGGTAGAAAAATTCTTGAATCCCAACCAAAATTTTAATATAATCTAAATGGGATATAAAAAATTAATCTGAATTAAAGATCAAATAGAATCCAGACTTTAAAATAAAACCAAATCAACCAAAAATTCTTTAAAGCAACTAATATTTAATTAAACATATATAAAAACATATTAACACATTAAAATTATGATATTAATTAATTAAATTATTTTTTATTTCTTTTGAAAATCAAATTGAAACAAAACTCGAAAAATCCAAAGCAAAAGGAAACCAAACTATAATTTTAAATCCAAATAACCTATTTTCTAGAACTCGAAAACCCCAAAATCCAAGAAACCAAAAAAAACTTAAACTGATCTGAATAACCGAATACTAGCTTAACCAGCTTGAGACCTTTAATTTCCCAGTTTCGTGAGTTTAGTTTTGGATTTAAAAAAAAAAACCTATGTGGCTGTTTAAATGCACCAAATGTTGTTTCTTTGACCAAAAATACCATATAAAAAAATCTGAACGTTTTAGGTGGAACAAAAGATAAGTTTATATAAAAATCCGAAGCTTGACGGTTCGATGTTCACATAACTACGAAAAATTGCACACAGAAAGCAATAAAATGTTCAATATACAGTCTTCCAAAGCAGATTCATGACTGCCCTTTACAGACTTTTTTCCTATCTAAAAAGGAAAAAAGCTTAGAGGAAAGATTTGTACCTCTGCCTTTTTATTAAGAACCGCGGTGAAGCCTGTTGTTAAGTTGATTTCATCTTCTCCATCTTTTCCCGCATCTTGTATTGCAATGTTGCAGGAGCACAATCTAGCGGTGTTTCTCCTGGTAACATATAACAAGTTGTATAGTTAAAAGAAAAACAAAGAGCAGGAAACTATTCACAATGCTTTTCGTAGATCATTGATTAGACATAGGATTTACTTCCGTCAACTACACGAATTTATACAAATATATTTATTTTCATCCGTACTTTTAGGTCTTTCTTTAGCTATATAAAATGTCTTTTTCTTTCGTAATCTATACCAACTTCATAAATTATTGCAATTACACAAATTCCATTAATATTTACATGTTAAATCGCTATTAAACTTGATTTTAATTCAAAAATCTAGTTTCAACTTGCATTTATTTCGAAGTTAACACTAGATTTTCGAATTAAAACAAAGTTTAATAGCGATGTAAACGTTATTGAAATTTGTGTAATATCAATAATTTATGAAGTTTATGTAATTTACGAAAGAAAAACACAGTTTATATAGCTAAAAGAAGATCTAAAAAATACATGTAGAAATATGCTTATTCGCATTAATTCATGTAGTGGATATAACTAAACCATTAGACATATCATGAAGGCAAGATTTTATGTAACAGACTGAGAAATACCTTGTGCATTTTTGTACTCAAGGCTTGCTCCATATTCCATTAACATCAACGCAATATCAGTTTTGTTGAATAGGACACTCTGTGGAAGTGAAACATTATTACAAAAAATTGGACTTACCCCAACGTATCAATCAAACAAGTGGAAAATTGAGAAAGGGAGACTGAGCATGAATATTACCAGATGAAGCACTGACATTCCCTGCTTGTCACGATAATTTGCATCCACGCCCTGCAACTCTTACAGTTTTAGTTGTACTTTTTTTGTGGCAATCGTACATTTGATCGGGCATTAAGTTAGTTTTAGTTTAAACACAATTCCTCAATTGGGAAATAAGTACCTCTTTCAATAGCTTCTTCACACCAGCAGTGTCACCATTCTTAATTGCTTCCCTCAATCCCTTTTTACAAACACATATATAAATTTATGAATAATCTGTCAGACAAATCAATATAATAAGATGCAAAAGTTACCTCCCCATTGACTTCATAGTCTCTTTGCGGGTTGTCTAGTACATAACTCAGAGCCGATCTGAGATTTTCAACAGATTAATTACTTATAGAAAATTCACTCTGATAGGAAATTCAAATCGAGCTATCTACTATAAACAACTTTACATCATCAGTCAGTTGCCACAGCATACAAGACTAACTTGCACAAAAAGCAGATGAACCAATTACAAATGTAACTACGAGTGGGTAAATTTAATCGGTCCAGTTGAAAAGCAAGAGCAACTCAGTTTCCAGTTGATACTTCCTTGCAATAATCAAGCAAATCCAAAGGCAAACAAACAATTTTCAACCATGCCTAAAGCTCATGGAGCAAACTCATTGATAATTTTAGTAAATGCTTAACATACCTAGCATTGACGTTGGAAGTGGAACCCTTACTTTTTGCTGAAGTCTCTGATCTTGGCTTGGGATCTGACTGAAGGAGAGCCACAGGAGCACGAGTAGCCTGTTCTCAAAAGCATTTTATTTAAAAGACAGGAACGTATTCTGTAAGAAAACACTTGAGGACACGAGATTATACCGGTGGGTTTGGTGTATTGGTTGATTGAGAAGGAGCTACACAGATGCAAAGAGGCATACCACACTTGCATTCCATTGTTTGACTGGCTTCAAGGTCCATATCGTCGTCAATGTCCAATCTCAAAACTTTTTCTGTTAGAGAATTAACTTTATTGTAAGACAGCATGCGAATGAGTGCTTGTTTGTGTGAACGAGCTTGCTGCCACAAGTATGGATAAAAAGAACGAAGACAGATTTATCAAAAGGCAAGATTGATTTGTGAGATGCGTTCACTGATTGTTAAGGAGGACTTGGATTGAGAAAATGTGCCAATAAATTTTCAACTTTCCACACTTATTCAGATTTTACCCTCAGATATCAAAAATCAAACAAATTAGTAAATATTAAAACAAATATGATACCAAAGTAAAAGCCAGAATCGAATTTAGCAGCAAATCGCCACAAAACAATCCGTTCATGGAAGAGACGAAACTGATTCTCTTGAATTCGTTGGAACCCTAACTTACTTTCACAAAGATTGGATGTTTGAAAGCAGTAAGCTTGAGGGAATTTGCGATTAACGAACCTGATGATTGAGGAAAGTCTTTTGGTAATCTCTATATCGGCACTGTGAGGAAACGAGACAAGTCGACGGCGGATTTATTCTCTCTTGGCCTCTCGCTCCGCCGCCAGATCGATACTAATTCTGTAAATTTGTTAATAATATTGCGATCTATTTGGAAAAAAAAGGTATGAAGTATGATATGTATGGATGAGTTGTAATATATAAAATGTTTCCTCATTAATATTAATATATATAGGATAGAATAATATTAATATAAGAAACTAGTTTATACACAAACTTTCAAAATTTTAGCAAAGTATAAATGAAATTCAAACAACTGGATTCATTGTAAAATGGGAGAGGTAAATTATCGATATTCTTTTTGATAATTGTTAATTTATTAGTGATAATGCTTGTTGCACACCGTATCCATTTTGACATATAGGTTACTATTTATCCCAGCCGATATCTAATAATATATTATATCTTACGGAACATTAAATGAAAAGATTTTGATTGGATTTAGTTATGGTAAAATATATAAAGGATTTATTTTGTTAACTATTTGAATTTATGCGAATAAACTTATTTCCACCCGTACTTTTTGGGTCTTTTATAAGTTACATAAACTGTGTTTTTTTCCGTAAACTTCATAAACTTCATAAATTATTCCAGTTATAAAAATTTCGTTAATGTTTACACGTTAAATTGTTATTAAACCTTGTTTTACTTCGAAAATCTGGTTTTATTTTTAAAATAAACCCAAGTTAAAACCAGATTTTCGAATTAGAACCAAATTTAGTAGATATTTAACACATAAACATTAATAGAATTTCTGCAATTAGAAAAATTTATGAAATTTATGTAATTTATGAAAGAAAAATATACTTTATGTAGTTAAAGGAAAATCCAAAAACTACTGGTGAAAATAAGTTTAGTCGCATAAGTTTGTGTAGTTGACGGAAGTAAACTCACATATAAATAGTAGTGTTTGTATAATTTTTTATAACATATTTAATATTTATAATAGTAGATAAAGATTTAAATGTATTGCTAACTTTATATTTAGCAATGTTATATATTTTTGTAATATGTTAACATATTTATTGTATCAAATAAACATGAAAATGTATATCTAATTTTTTATTTATCGCACTATCTAAATTGTTGAATGTTAACTTTCATATTAACGTATTTGTAAGATAAACAATCATATAACTCATTATCAAAATACGTATTATGTTAAAACATGGAGATTATAATGTGAAAACAATATTTTCTAATAAACTTATATGTTGTCGTGTTACAAATATATGTACCACGTTAACTTACTAAATTACCGACAAACAAAATAGATAATCGACGAGTTGTTTTGAACAACAATTCTTTTAATCCTACTAATGCCATTGCAAATGCCTATTCTAAGACAGGTTATACACAGAACAATGTTTTGCATCTGCAAGATTTGTCTCCAGAACAGATACATGGATTGATTTCATAGTTCAACAATCAAATCAAAGTTCAAGAGTATGTTGCTTCACCTTCTCCCTACTATTTTTGAAAAAAGTGTCATGGCTCAGAAATCTACTTCGGGTAATGTTTCTAGTTTTCTCTTTTCCACAAAAAAATACATCATGTTTTTACCTTTCAATCTCATATTTCTTCTGTACATTTATGAAGAAAGGTTATACACAGGAAGAAAACCATGTATCTTGAAACATTTCTGAATCGTATGTCCCATTTTCCCACAATGAGTACATACAAGCTTTTGCACTGGTCTTCCTGCATTATAAGCAGCAACATATGGCTCGACTTTTGTTTCAAAATGTGAGGAAGTAGCTTGAAAGGCAACATTCTCAATGTTGGAAGATGGTTTGATAGACTTTTGTCTCTCATCTTGAGTGACAATGTTAAAAGCCTCTTCAATAGTAGGAATCGGTTTTAACATCAAAATGTGCCTTCTTGTTTGTTCATACGATTGATTCAAACCCATGAGAAACTTTGTGACTCGACTTCTTTGTTGTAAAATTTCCCATTTTCCTGCTGCATCACATTCACATTTGCCACGGGTACAAACAGGGAGCTCTACATAATTCTTGTACTCTTCCCAAAGAGTAACAAGTTCAGTGTAATAAGCTGAAACATCTAAAGATCCCTGCTCAGTTTTACTCAACCTTTATTCTATATTATAGATTATAGGAGCATCATCCTGCTTAAACCTAGACAGTAAATTGTTCCAAATTCTTTTAGCAGTAAAGATGAACAACAAACTCTATCCTATTTTCTTCGAAACAGAATTCATTAACAACGTTGCTACAATGTCATTGTGTCTTGACCACACTCCATAATCACGATGAGTAATAGGAGGTTTAGAGATCGTACATACCATCAATAAAGCCAAGTTTGTTCCGAACATTCAATCATGAAACTAATACAACATGATCATTATTATTATTATGAAGATAAAAAGAATTCTCATATTGATCAGCCAAGTATCTTATCGTACTATCAGAACCATAAGTGTTCATCGAAATCGAAGGAAAAATTGTTCCCATCTCAAAAATGGAGAAATTGGGAGAAATCGGAAAGTTTTGTCAAAATGGATTAAAGAAATGAGAAATCTAGACACAAATGTAGGTCAAGTGAAGGAAAATGACAGAAACAAGAAAAAATTTCGCCGAACAAATCCGTAATCACGATGAACATAGAAACAACTAATCTTTCAAACAAATGAATTGGAGAACTCATTTTGTTCGGCAAAAATGAAGCGTAAAAATCAAAATTCGAAAGATTTGAAGCTCTGATACCATATTACAACTTGTCAACCAAGATTCTCCAAGAACAAGAGAGAGGACGAGGAGTGCTAGAGAGAGAAATTTAACAATAAACCAACCTAAACCATGAGCATCTAATATTATACATGGATCAAATTAATGCTTCCATCTCGGTATTATACATGTTACTGAATATTCTCTCTCCATACAATGATGGACTGCTAGTACAACGATGTCACCATTCATCAAGTGATTTGAATATCAAAACTAGTTCTATACTATCTACTTGAAAGGTTGACATTGAATCTTATGTGTGATGATATTATACATGACTCAGATTTTAATGCTTCCATAAATTCGTTGAGGATAAGATATCAGGCAGCTAGTTTTTCTTGTTTTATCAGTTGAAGCATTATATGAAATAGATCAGATTCTTACGCCAGAAACAAGATTACCCAACTCATTAAAGATACATGTAGAGCATTCATTGATTGGGATTTAACCAACATTTGCTCCTCCTCCACCCCCAAAGTTACTCCATCTGAAAGTAGAGAATATGCAACGCTGAACTCGGGATGTCGGCGACCAAATCATTTTCGCAAAACCAACGATCAACAATGTTCCCAATAGGAGATTCCCTTGAATTCACAGCCCATCTGTCTGCAAGCTTAAACCCAAACTTAGATGCAGCTGATAGAAGAGAAGGTTCATCAACCCTTCTGAAAACATGGCATAGAATCAATGCCGGCTTTTCTTGAACCTCAGAGTCATCTATTCTCTGCAAGATCAACTCTTTTGCGGTTTCAAACAAAGGTATAATGGCTTCAGGTACATAGGTAACATCCGTACCAATGATAACTTCGAATCCTCCCCAAGCCAAACCCTTAATGTTTTCTATATGCTCTTTGTTTCCCCATTCAAGTACACCTGTTTTCAGCTTTCCAAGTAGAGTAGGTTGGAGATTCGTTGTAATGTTCTCTGCCAATAGCGTAAGTGCCTTCGTGTCTACATCAGTAGCTACCACAAGGTTAGCTGATCTGGCAGCTACCATCGAGCAAATTCCTGTGCAGCCACAACCCAATTCCAACACCCGTTTACTAGAAACAATGTTTGGGTTCCTGTCAAGAACAGAAGCCATAAGCCGAGCAGACTCCCATAGCATCAACCCCGTAGATTTGCAAGTATGTTGATATTCTTTTGACAAAAGTTTGATTTTGAAAGCAGAATCTCTAAGCTTAACAACGCTCATCTATATTGGATAGAATAAAAGAGATGAACTTATAAGCCTAAACTTTTTAAAAAGTCTTTGGACAAATATGTTAAAAAAACAATGTTTCTTACCTCATGATTTGATGAGGAGGCTCCAAACATTTCCATCGCCAGGCCATCGGATATGTCAATGTCAGTATTATCATCGATCTCTTTAATTTTTTGCTCCTCAGATTTAGGCTGGATATTGTTATTATGTTGTTGAGTTTTTCCTAACTTGGCAGGAGTCATCTTATCACAAGTGGTTTTGTCGTTGTTTGAACGACGAAATGTAGCTTGGACCCAACGCCGATTCATGACCAGTTCCCGTGAACGATTCTCAACTTGTTTGCAGCAAACACCTAGATTCTCAACTTCAAAACCTTGTTCGGAGAACAAAGTTTCTAGGAATTCATTAGAAAAGTAGAATGCACGCTGCAATCATACAGAAAGTAAAATCATCACAGTTCTACCAAAAAAAGAGAAATGTTCCAGAAATTAAATAGCATTCGAAAAGCATAAGAACGAAACTACTTACAGTGCCATCACCTCTGACATAAAAGTTCTCACTGATTTTCTGATCCTTCACAGAAAACCTTTCCTGTTTATCAAACACTGAAAAACATAAGGGGTAACAACCATGGCTTCATATTTTAAAGCATGTAAATCAGAGAGAATTCATCTAAAAATACTAAATCTCCTAAGAACTTATTGGTCTTCCAAAAGACAAGCCAGAATACAATTTTTATAAAATGAGAAAGCCAGTTCAAAAGACTCAATTCAAGTGCATCGAAATGGACATTCATATGGCCTCTGATGTATTGATCGGCATTTTTAGTGAGAGTACAATTGCACCACCAGGACTTTAGAAGTAATGAAAGTTGATTAAACCTGAGCAAGATCGCCAACAGCATAGTCACGGAAGAGAATACACCCATTTGGCTGAAAACAGAATCATAGAAAAGTAACTAGACAAAAATTCAAACTAGTAGAGGAATATGGATGTTCAAAAAGTACATTTAAAAGGATGTGGTTGATACCTTAAGTACTTTGCTAATGTTCTGCAATACTAAGGGCATCTTCTCTGGGGATACCGCAGATAAAACAAATATCTGAATTTAACATGACAAAGGAAAAGGCTCAAACATGATACAATAAAAGAAAGAAAAACCAATTAGAGAAAATTTGTTTAGCAAAATATAGTCTACCAACTAATAAAACTTAATACACCATTAAAGCTAGTTAACACAATAATATACTTGTGTTAGGAAAGTACCATGGTCACAATATCAACTGAAGATGGAGAAATATGCTTGTCAAGATCATTCCCAGTCAAGTCACAAGCAAATGCACAGACGCGTGTCTCCGTGTATTCATCATGAGCCTGAATTTCATAAAGAGTTATATCACACTCGGATCAAGTTCAACAGAGGCCAGTAAGCAAGCAATGTGAAGCGCACATCAAATGGTACGTTTGAAAAATAAAACTAATTATTTTGGTGGATGTAACAAGTAAACTACTCACAGGCATACATTAAGGTAGATCTGTTAAATGAACTTAACAGAAACAAAGACTATGACTATAATATAGCTAGTTATGTACAGTCCTTCAGCACGAACTCATGCATTATGTAGTAATACGTTATCGGTTATCTCTAACAAATAAAAGCTTACATCATAGACCTGAATAAATTCGCCTCATTAACAAAGACAAATCAACCACGAAGAATGAAAATGTACCTTGACCAAGTCAACAGCACGAGGTGAAAAATCACAAGCATAAACAAAAATGTGTGGGTATGTGGCAATCAACGGAAAGATGGTGTTTCCAGCTCCACAGCCAACCTGAAAATCAAGACGAAATGCTTACCAAATTATTCAAAAACTGATACTCATCAAGCAAAACAACAAGAAAGTTGGTTTAGTCATTTAGATAAGGAACAGCTTGAGCATTTTTATTACCTCAAGAATGACTCTATTTTCACTAACCTGAAAAAGATAATTAAGAGAAACTTAGGTTAAATAAAAGAATAGGTAATGCAGTAGATACCAGAAGATTTGCTTTACTACTCACAGAAAAATAGCTGTTCCATTCCTTGTCCAAATAGTGGCGGTCTTTGAAAAACTGATGAAGAATAAGAGACTCTCATATAAAGCACGGTAATATCATTCGCAGACTGAACTCACTTTTCACAATGCACAAATGGAACTTTTGTGATATGACCAAATACAAGAACTAAAAAGGAAAATCAGATCATATTGCTGATAAAAACTGGAGTCAAGGGCTAAGGCAAACGGAGCCCCTTTCATAACATTGACCCAAGAAACACTCAAAACTCAGACATAATTAATTTTATCCTATAGCACCGCCATACGAATATACACCCAAGTTACTTTTATTTTTGTTGTTCAAACACCCGAGTTACTAAGCTCAAACTAAAATGCTACTCAGTATCACTAACTAAGATATTGTATGTGCAGTTGATAAGAATCAAGATCCAAAATTCTCTTTGTTATATTCAACAATGAAGAACCAGAACAGTTCAGGATTTGTTTCAGAGTTCCCAATATCTTCACAAGATCCAAACAACAAAACTAGACAAAGACCCCTAATTAGTTTACCAAAACCACAAGTGAATCCAGACTATGTAACGCTTATAATGAATCAATAACTGTGAATTGAGAGAGAAAAGACTTACTCTGTCTCCATGATGCTTGTAAAATATATCCCAATACTTTTTAGCATCTTTTTCATACTTTTCTGAGAGATATGAAACAGTTGAATTAAAGAACAGTCTGCAAAAGTTACACTCAAGATTCATATCAAATATATGGTAAAGATGTAATCTTTGAGAACCTCGCCAAAAAGTGGAAACACCCGCGTTAGTCGTCGGATAAATCTGCAGCTTCTCAATCGTTTTTTGTTGCTCTTCAATGATTTTCATACCAGAAGACATTATCAAACGCCGTGTTTGTTTTCGACGATAAAAGCTTTGGCTTTTGCCAGAGCAATCTGGAGAAGAGGAAGGAGTTTCTTAAGTACCGGCAAGCAGAGGTGGAGCTATTAGGGGACGGCCGTCACTATTAAAATTATATAAATATTTAATTTACATTTATTAGTAAACAATATTATATAATTGAATAATATTTTTCTTCATAGTTAAAATTATATAAATATTTAATTTATATTTATTAGTAAACAATATTATATAATTGAATAATATTTTTCTTCACAGATGACGTCGGTATAATTATAGTTTTGAGTTAAATTTGGTTTGATTTAATGAGAAAAATAAGAATAAAAATATTTTCGGTTTGTTTCTTTTTTCGGTTTTTTGAAAAATGATTGTTGATTGGAATCCAATTTTGAATTAAGTTTGGTTTGATTTGATGAGAAAAAAAACAGTAAAAATATTTTTTAGCATCAACTTAATTTATTATGTTAACAGTATTGCACCATTATCTAAGTTATGTAGTCATTCATTTATGAGAAATTAGCGTACATAGCAAAAAAATTTCTCTATAATTTGCAAAATAACAAGTTCAGTTTTGCTGTGCACTTTTCATAAACTTAATACTGCCCTTGCATAGTAGTTACCGCAAATTATCTCCTATGTTATGATCTAATTGAGTAGGCCTGCGTTTTTAGTATAAACCGAATAATCCGAACCAACCGAACCGAGAATTTTGGTTTTCGGTTTTGTTTTAAATATATTCACTAAATTGATCGAATAAATAATCAAATTTATTCAGTTTACAGTTCGGTTTAGTTCGAGAATACAAAACCGATCGGTTTTCGGAAACCAAAAATCACAATTCCTTTATAAACAACAAACCCTAATTTTTTCGCTTTTGAGTTTTCTCCCAACGGCAACCCTTCTTCTCTTCTCCCAGCGGCAATCCTTCTTCTTTTCTCCCAGCAGCAACTCTTCTTATGTTTCTTCTTTCCTTCTATTTCTTCTCTTTTATTTCTTCTTCTATTCTTTTTTGAAATACTTCTTTAAGATATGATATCTTATCCTTTTCTTTTAAATCTTAGGCATGATTTCTTCTTGTGTTCGGATATTTTTCCTCCATTATTACTTCATCTCTATTAGATCTTACATATGATTCTTTATTCTGTTTTTTTTCTGGTATTTTTGGTTGTTACACATGTCTTATTTTTTTTCTTATTACCATTTCTTGAGCAAATTAGGGTTTAGTGGTTCCCTTTGTTTGACGATGTGATATATTTTTAGATCCTAACAATAAAATCTTAACTATAAGATTTGATCTATGTAGATCAATGTAGAACAAACAGTCATTATATAGATACATATCATACGTATATGTATCTCCATGATCTACTTTGTATTGCATTTGATCTTTCTAAATTTCTAATAATCAAATTGTTAAAATTTAATATTTGATCCTCTCTGCAGTAATTACAACAATTGGACCAAAATTGGATTGAATTAGACCAAATTAGATCAAATTATACCAAAAAACCGAATAAATCAAGTTAGACCAAATGAACCGAGTTAGACCAAATCGAACTAAATATACCAAAATTTTACTGAAAAATCAAAAATTTCTATCATTAAATTGATTACGCTAAAATTTTATGCAATTAAACCAAAATAAATTTGAATTCGGTTTACTTCAGAATAGTTTTATACACTAACAACCGAACCGAATAAACCGATAGAAAAACCAAACCGAGCTGAAATTATTATTATTTTTTGGGCTAACTTTTTATAAAACCGAATTAACCATAATCCAAGTAAAACCGACCCAAATAACCCGAAAAACCGAAAATCCAAACCTATAATGGAGTGTAAAACAAATATTCTTGGAAAATCGCATCTTTTCATGAACTATCCCATCTGAATATTGTAACATGTTCCATATGTTCTTGATTTTACTTATATCTCTTCTTTTTTCTTCTTTTACACATATAATTCCTCTTTTGTATTTTCTATTTTTATCTTCATCCCAGAAAGTATGTGATAATTCCAAACACTCAAATCCAAAAAACTATATTTTTTATTCATTAGAATTTTGTTAAGTTAATTTCACATTTACACTTAACTTTGAACTTTTAAACAACTCTAATATATTTCTATTAAACTATGATTGCAATCAAACAATTCATAGTCTATCCAAAGATATATTTCGACTATATGTCTTAATCGCTTTAACACAAAGTTTTTTTGTTTGAAGGATTTATACCAGATTACACAAACCCATTTTTTTAAAAGCTCATAAAACTCTATCTCTTTCAACTCACGAAGAAACACTCCCAAAAATCTTGAGATAGACTCAAAAACGAAAGCCCCTTTAGATAAACAAATTGAATATTCAATATTTAGAAATCTTTTATTTTTCTTAACCCAAAACATTTCAAGAAATATTTCCCAATCATCCTTGATGTTTTTTTCCTTTTTGCCATCCGAATTGATTGTTTCATTCAATGCAGATCCGACTTTCCTTTTCTCATGGATGTTGCTTCATTTTTGTCAGCTAGTTGTTATGTTGCTATTTATGTTGATGCAAGTTTCTTTTTCTCCTAGATGTGCGTCATACATCTTCAATCTCCCCTTTTTTACCTTAGTGTGATACTCAAGCATTTTTTTTGAGTTTGTTGATTCCTGTAATGATAAGAACAATCCAGTGCAATGCAGACAATAGATATTCCTGTAATGATAGGGACAATCCAGTGCAACACAACAAGAGATCTGACATAATACTTAATCAAACACTTAATGAATTAATTACATATCCGTCATTCACTTATAGGTTCAAACCACAAACCAAAATAAGCAGACAAGAGATCAAATTCATCTAACTATTACATCAGCCAAGTTTAATGGGTCCCCCATAACTTATGCTCCCCCTGTCATTAAGCATTGTATGGTTTTTGATCATCTCCACAGTCATCTCCCCTTGTTTGAATGCACATATAAGTTAATAACAACAAGACCGAGAAATACAAGAGAAGAAGAATACATACCATAGTATAGCAGACACAGAAGAATGACAACAACAGACTGTAGAACTTTGCTATCTGCAGCAGACAGTACAACCAAAGAGCTAGATGGCCTAAAGATGGACTGCGTGAAGGCATAACTGGAGGCCCTTGACAAAACTAGCGAACTCTGGGTACGAGTCCCTAAAAAGGAATGGGATACTGATCATCGAGCAACCAAAAAGAGAAGACTCGAAAATGGAAGAAAGAACTTAGAAGCAGGATTCCTTGCCAGGTTAAGCACATGATTATACACGAGTTGACCAAAATCAAATGGAATACGGTAAACAATTTTGTGAACAATCCTACACGATTAGGATTCAGATAGCCACTGTTTTGCGTAGGAGCCTAGTTGTGGCAGCATATCTTATATAAGATAGCATTTTAAGGATTGAATTGAGTGACTGCCAAGGAATTCCATTTTAACATGAGACAATCACTCATAAAGACAGCTAATTCATCATCAGTCAACTCTTTGACTTCTTTGAGGGCAATAACATCAGCAACAACACTTGTCTTACAAAGATGGTTGATAATTGCTGGAGAGAACTTATACTCGAAATCTTTGACCATGAAAGTTAGACAATCTACATCGGTTATAATACTAGACAAATTTGCCCAAAATTCCCATAGAGCTGATTTGTCATATGGCAAGATGTCGGCCACTATGCTAACTAACCCAACATTGTGAATATAGGTTTCCAATTCCCTGAGAATTTTTCCAAACCTAACCGCTCTCTCATCAATAAACTAGTGCTGAGAAAACAAGGTGTACCTGGAAGGCGTTGAAGGCCGGCGAGGGGAGATCGCAGGCAGAGGAGGCAGAGGCACCGTAGCTTTCTTTTGAAATCACGTCCTTTTGCGAGTAGTGAAAACCGGAGGATGTCAAGAGCGCTTACGAGAAGCCAGAGGAGGCTGATTGGAGGACCGATGAGACTGGTCCGAGAGAATCTCCACAGATTCAGACTGAACATATGAGGGTTCCAGTGGAGTAACATATTTCGGTGGCACAAACATAGGCACGGGGACCCCTGAGAGGGAGGGTGTCCTTTTGGAAGACCGGGGGCTGGAACAGAAGTCGTAGACGATGATTGTTCAGGGGCAGCCACCAGAGAAGGTGCAAAAAGGGTTGGTATAAGCGCGAGAGATGATGTCAGCGCTTGCCTGTTAGAATCGGAGTCAGCTTTAGAGGAATTTTGTGGCGATAGAGGCGTTAGATGGGTGCATTCACAAAGCGAGACAAACCGGAGAAGAATGATTTCATTGTGAAAGGCTGTTTTGCATGGTGTGGAAGATAGATGGTAGAAACCGAGAAGCGGGTGGCTGACATATAAAGAAGAAAACCGATGTGACAGTTGAGAAGAATCAAGGCGATGGTTCATCAATCCGCGTGAGAAAATTATGTCTTTACAAAAGATAATTGACCCAAATATGTGGAATAGACCAATTAATGGTTGATTCTAATCCAAATAGGAAGGCTATCAACCCATAAAGACATATACATGACATACACATTTATTGAGACTGAGAGACCCAAGTATTAGGAGAATATAAACTAAACTAGATAAGAATGATAACACTGAACCTTTATGTAATAATTTAGACAAACCTTATTTGATTGGAACTAGTTGTTGAAGACATAATCCAAAGACACACTTCCCTCATATCAGATCCTTATATGATGGCTAGTCTTTCACACCCTCATACCTTATC
This sequence comes from Pugionium dolabratum, assembly GCA_018901945.1. Classification (NCBI taxonomy): domain Eukaryota; kingdom Viridiplantae; phylum Streptophyta; class Magnoliopsida; order Brassicales; family Brassicaceae; genus Pugionium; species Pugionium dolabratum. The sequence continues at coordinate 319,563 of JAEVFF010000360.1, forward strand.
ATCCTCATACCTTATCATGATTTATTTCTACTTAACAAGGCTATTGAAAGTTTATTGATCAAGGGAAAAACTCTTATTTTGAGTTTATTAGTACAACCAGATAGGGATGATGGCTTCAGCACAAAATCTGAGATTTTCTCCCTTTTTTCCTTTTTTTATAATATTATTTCTTTTTCTGTCTTTGAATATCTTTTTTAGTTCTTTGACTTTCTTAATTGAGATTTTAAACACAAAACGGTATGAGAGGCAACTCTTTTCATCAGATTCTAGGATCTTGACATTCAATGGTGCGCATCAGATCAACTTCAACTATTGTTTCCTATCTTAGATCAAATTAGCTTACATAAAGAGTCAAAGTTCATATACACCAATGGATTTTCTTAAATTGATAAACCTATTGAAATCTAATGGTTTGGTAACATATCATGTACTTGTAGTTTAGTACCCACATGATCAATCTCAAGTAGGTTCACCTCAACCAATTCACGAATAAAGTGATGTCGAATATCAATATGTTTAGTTCGTGAATGTTGAACTGGGTTTTTGGCAATATTGATAGCATCACAATGAACTAGTAGAAAATCAGAGTCATACCATAATCAACTGCCATTTGTTTCATCCATAGTAATTGAGCTCAACAGCTTCCCAAGATAATGTATTTAGCTTGAGCAATAGTTAATGACATACTTTTTTGCTTCTTGCTATGCTAGGATACGAGATTGTTTCCAAGAAAGAAACATCCTCCACTGGTATTTTATTTGTCATCCAAACATCCGGCCCAATCAGCACCACAAACTCATGTAAGATGTTGGTTTGTCTCTTTGGTGTAAAGCAGTCCTAGTTCTGATGTGTTTTTAACATACTTGAGTATTCGTTTAACTAACTGTAGATGTGATAGTTTGGGTTTTGCTTGATACTAAGCATAAATCCCCAGACTTACACAGAGATCAAGTCAACTTGATGTAAGGTACAGAAAGGTACCTATCATTCTCATGTACACATTTGGATAAACATCTTCTCCTTGCTCATCACGTGAGATCTTGGTATTGACTCCATAGGAGTTTTTGCTGATTTGCTATGTTGTAATCTGAATCTTGTCACCATATTCTTTGCATAATTACTCTGAATGATGAAGATATACTCATCACCTTGTCTGATGTGAAGATCCAAGAAGTAATTCAGCTCACCTACCATACTCATTTTAAGCTCACTTGTCATCCTTTCTACAAAAAACTCATCAACTAAGACTTGTTTAGTTGCCCTATGTCATCAACATAGATTTGTACCACAATAAACCCTTTCTTGTTGTCATGCAAAAATAGAGTTTTCTCTATTGTCCCTCTCTTGTAACCTTGATTTGTGAGGAACGAAGTCAAACGTTGATACCATGCTCTTGGTGCCTGTTTTAATTCATACAACACCTTTTTAATTTGTAGACATGATGAAGTTTCTCTGGATCGTCGAAGTCTTTTGGTTGTTCAACATATAATTCCTCCTTCAATATATCATTCAGAAAGGCACTCTTTACATTCATTTGATGAGGCTTGAATCTCATTAGAGACGTCATGCCAATCAAAAACCTAATTGATTCCAATCTTACAACTTGTGCGAATGTCTCATCAAAGTTGATTCCCTCTACGTGAGAATATCCCTAAGCAACCAACCGAGCTTTGTTACACACTACGTTTCCATGTTCATTTGTTTTGTTCTTGAATACCCATTTAGTGCCAACCACATTAACTCATGTAGGTCTAGGCATCAGATCTCAGACATCATTACGATCGAACTGGTCAAGTTCTTCTTGCATAGATTGTATCGAATATTCATCCATCAATGCTTCCTTGTGAGTCTTGGATTCTACTGATGATACAAAGCAAGTAAATCGCACCATTTCCTTGAAATTAATTTTTTTCTTCCGTGTGATTCTTCCACCGTTTATTTCACCAATTATATCTTTCTCCGAATGATTTCGATGAACTTGTGGTTTTAATTTATCTTCTAATTCTGATTTTGAGTCTCAGTCTGGCTTTCTGTTTTCAGGCATCCCTTGGCCTTCCTTTGGTACTACTTGATCTGTTGATCCTTCAACAAATTTGAAAACCAATCATTTGAGATGAAATGTCGTTGAAAACCACGTTTTCAGTCTCTTGAATAGCTTTGACCATTTTGTTATATACTCTATAAGCAGTGCTTGTCCCTGAGTATCCTAGAAATATCCGTTCATCACTTCTAGAGTCAAACTTTCTAAGTTGATCTTTCTAGTGTGTAACACTCACATCCAAATACATGAAAGTAACTGACAGTGGGAGCCTTACATTTCCAAAGTTGATACGGAGTCATGTTTGTTCCTTTTCTTATGTAGACTTTGTTCCACATGTGAGTTCAATATCTAACTTTAGCTTGGGAATTCCTCATATCACATCCTATTGAGATAACTTCACCATTGTTCTAATATTCATATGTCCAAGGTTCTGATGCCACAAATTCAACTCGTCTTTCTTTGTGGCTATAAAAAAAAATCTCACACAGTGTCCACACATAGCAATTGTTCCCTGTCCTGATGCCCTGTAGAATTACATAATACGTACCATTTGTTACTTTGCATCCAGTACTCTTGAAGGTAATTGAGAGTCCTTCATCACATAGCTGGTTGATGCTGATTAAGTTAACCTTCAGACCTTCTACCAAGTACACATTCTCTAAATCTGAAGCAGATTTACCAGTTGTATCTCCTTTGCCTTTGATTTTTCTTTTAGCTCTATCTCCGAAGGTAATCTTTCCCGTTGTGGTTTCTCAAGTCTTTTAAGATTTCTTAATTCCTAGTCATGTGTATTTAGCACCTGCTGTCAAAGTACCAAGCAACCTCAGCTGATCTATGTTGTCCTTCAGCAGTATAGACGATATATGAGTAAAGATCTTGCTTTCTTACCCATACACGATTATACATTCTTTCATCCCACCAAAATTTGTTACATCTCACAAGATTCTTGATTTTTTCTTGATACATGTAGCGATGAGGTATGATATATCGTATCTTATCAAAATTTAATATTGTGAGAGTGTAATGTATCTCTCATAATGGGATTCATGTTAATTCGGCCGTATCCTCGATTTTGTTCACGCAATCGCTCGACATAGCAGAAATGGATGAATGCAAATGTATCACACATGCGGTCATATCTTTCGATTCTTAGAAATTGGTTGTTTTATTTTATGAATTTTTGTCACCACTGTTTAGATGTATCATCACACACACATAGGGTTTGGTTTCGACTTAAACTCACATTATTTTTGATTATGTTGTTCATCTGATACTACTGAACTATATACCAAATTTGGGATGTTGTAATATCTAATATCTATGTATTTTATTTTTAGCGTCTCCGATACCAATACAAACCACAATTATCTTCATGTCATGTGGTGAATTCGATACAAATATTGGTTTACAATTATATATTATAAGTTACACAATAATATATGTTAACATCTAACATTAATAATACCACATAATATTTTACAAGCAATATGTAACATACAGTACAACCGAAAGAAAGATGTTACATCTAATATAAGCATTAAACAATAAACTTAAGCTTTCTAAATTTGAAGACAAACTTTTCGGTTACCGAATTTATTTCATTTTGTTTGGCAGGTTGAAGTTGCTACTAGTTTTAAAGATGGTGGAATCCTCTCTCGCTTAAGACACACCCATTTATGCATAGTATAAAAATATGTATCATATATATTATCACTGCGAAAAATGTTGCATCGAAATCTTCAAAAGATGTTACATCAAAATCTTCAAAAGATATAAGCATTAATTGCAATCGAAATCGGACTTAAATGGACGATCTATATCTATCTTCAATTGACAGCCTATATCATCATTACACTTACAACATCGATATTAACATATTTTCAAGTCAAAACACCATGTCATATGTCTTTTTAAATACATGTGTATGCTCAGATAGGGACACTTTCGTTTTTCTACCATAATTTTGAACAATGAAAATGGTATATTCATTTTTTTTTGGTCATTTTGTAAATTATGCAATTTTTCATTGCTATATTGCAAAATTTCTCTTCATTTATTGTCTTGTCTCCTTAGAGATTGCTTGTACTTCATTCGAAAAAAGTACTGATTTTAATATGATAGTTACATACACAAACTAATCTATCGTGCATATTCCAACCAAAATTACAGTTTTCCGTTAATTCCTACATGAACTATGAAAAATTGACCATTTCATACATTGACTTTAACAACGTTAACTTGTCTATTAGTGCGTCCAACAACAATGTTGTTTTACGGATTTATCTGCAATAAGTAAAACAATGTCGTTTTATTTGTTACAAATAAAAAAATCAGACACTTTGTTATTCTTCTCCACTCCGACAAGTGAAATCAATTTTAGTTGTTAAATCGGATTTCTTAGAAAATTTACATAAGATTAAACACAACATACGAAAACAAAAAAGAAAAAATATCCAAAAAATCGAAAATAAAAGAATGTGTGTAAAGTATATTTCAATTTATAGTTGTTATCATATGAGAAACCGTCATCAATTGTGGTATTTGATGTCCTCAAAATAATAGTTTGTCCATACATACAATTCTTTGGAATCCTCTTTACTCTATATATATGCCCCATTTCAAATCGTGAAATTGATAAGGAATTCTCTTTCAAAACATAAATATAGAGATGCAAATCCATTTTAAATCTACAATAGTAAACAATTTCTTTATTCACATGCCCGGTGTTTTCGAAGAAGGAATTTTTTTTTATATCCTAAGAAATCTCCAATTGCGACAAAGAAGAAGAATACGAGTTTATCCAATTTTTAACGATACTTGTTACACAGTTAAAATATACGACTGTAGATAAAATTGTAAAACAACATCATTTGCTTTTTTTTTATATCCAAAAGACAATGACTATGATAGCTATTACAATTTCACGAGTTAGATTTATTTATATTGGTGTTAGAAATAACTTATCAACTTCATTCTAGTGATTACCCTATAATTTCTGAGATAAATATGATTTATTTTAAAAATAAAAGAGTAATACCCTAAAATAGCACTTTTTCAAATTTTTCTTCCAAATTTAGCATATCAAAATTAAACTCCAAAATAGTACAAATACTTATATAAAATACTTATTTATTTTAAACAAATTATATATAAACTTAAAGTATTATATTTAGATTCATTTTTTTTTCAATTTAGGGTTTAGTTTTTTTTTAAATATAGTTTTAATGCATTTTAATCTTAAATTTATGCTATTATTGGAAATTTAAACTAATGATGCTATTTTTAGAATAAAAATTTAAAAATATACTATTTTAAACATTTGCCCAAAATAAAATTACGGATATATGATCTTTTAATGGAATCTTTGGTTGAATCGTCTATGGTCCACTTCCTTTACATCAAGAAATACAATTTATATAATATTTATTAATAAATATAAATTAACTATTTATATAATTTTTATTTTTATTTAAAATTATTTTTAATATTAATTTTTATATATATAAATTAAAAAAAAATATTTTTTAAAAATTTAATAATATTTTTAATTAGTTTAATAAAATATATTAATTTTATATTTAACTCATTTAAATATTTTTTTTAATAATATATTAAAAAAAGATAGATATCGACCAAATATAATATTTTTGTCGGCCGAAGTGTTCCCAAAAGCCAAGATACTCGGTTAACTGAAGTTGTTGTCTTTTCACACCCAGCTTTGGCCCAATGCTTTCTCATACTTTTTAAAGATCAAGAGAATGTGTTTTGCAACTTAAGGTATCAACATCCTATCGTTATGCTTCATACAAAGACTTCACAAAGTATTTTTATGTAATATAAGATGCACAAATAGCAGATCTCCTTACCTCACACACACTACATAAAGTTTCCTTATAAGGAAACCGTTTTCACACTCTCTCTATAACCTAAATTATCTATACAGCCTCGAAACCAAGTCTTTCAAGTATCATACACACACCCCTTAAGTTGTAATCTTATAACTCTCACCATTTTTGCTAAATTTTGAATGCAGAGAGTAGAACACAGTACACAAGGAACTTGATACTCAAAAATGTAGCTCCGGTCTGTAAGAATTACTTCTAAGATCTGGAGAAAGAAGAACATCAACCATTAAAACTGTCAAAATGAAAGCAAGAGTTTATGTTTTATTCATAATGACAAGAAAACACAAATGTACAAGAAACTACACAAAGCAAAGCAAAGGAACAATTCAAACATGAATAGAGATGGTAGCAATTACCACAACTTAAGCTGCGTAAGTTGATTAGTTGAGTCGTATATATTAAGGTTCTGATCCAAGAAAGTCAACAACATCGTGTAGATCGTCACTGCCCCAATCCAACGGTGAAGTAACCAAATCTTCCACTTTCACATCCATCTCTGTATCTATATTACTATCTTCCATCATCACATTGATAGCTTCTAAACATTGTTCCTCCTTAGTATGCATCAAGTTACTTGACTCCTGGTCTATAGCTGCAGCCAGTAATGTCTCCATATCTTCCTTCATTCTATCAAACTCATTATCATCTTCCATGGTTCCCAAGCTTGGACTAGAAGTAAGCCTTCGTTTTCTCCCGACATCTAAACCGAACAAACTCTTCTTCTCCTTGCTCATTAAGGCAAATTGTTGAACAAAGTTTGGATTGTTCAAGGCTTTAGCGAGGAACGTCATCATTTGCTGTTGTCTCTTCTCTGTAATGAGTAACCTTTGCTCCATGGCTGCAACTTGACTCTTGGAGTTGTGTTGTTGCTGCCTTAGCTTAACTACTTCAGCTACAAGGACACTATGGTCCCTCTTTAGCCTTTCCACTTCTCCTTCGAACCCGTATTGCCCAACCTCCACACATGACACTCCTGTTCCTGATGATCCTTGCTGATTCACACTCTGTGAACTCATGTTTCTCCTTCGTTTTATGCTCTTAAGGAGATGTTTTTGGCCTGCTAAAAACCCTTCATTTGCAAATTCCCATCTATCAGGATCGATCTTTCTGAATCCCTACAATTCAAGAAAACGTTTTTGATCAGAATGTTTGTTTGATTTTAGATTTCAACTTTCAAAACAGAGGATTTGGTTGGTTATTAAGCGATTGGGCCAACAAAATTAAGTAAAAAATAAATGTCATTCCACCAACTCAATTAAGAACCAAAACTTTCTTGCTCACACAGATTTCTCTTTCACATTCAGTAATTTTGAAGTGTTACAAACCAAATTATGATTATAATAGACCCATTTGAGTTTTTGTCGATTAAAAGCACAAAGAACTAACCTTTATAGCTGATGATTCAAGAAACCCATCTAAAGAAATCCAAAGTTGAGATTAGAAAAACAAAAAAAAAAAAAAGAAGAAGAAGAGATAGAAGATAATGAATAGCGAGAAGAGACACTTACATAAGTATTGAGCTGTCGGATAAAGCTTGAGAAATTGCTGTGTTTGAAGTAACGAGGGAGGAGAGTTGTGGAGAAGTTGTGAGAATCCCAAACGATAAAACTGTTACGTCCATTGCTCCACGAAACCACCGCGTCAGTCGCCGGATCTTCCACCATGTCGTAAGTTTTCGTCAGAAACGGCGGTGGTCCTGTCTCATTAAGTCCTTCCATTGGTCTCGGAGACGATGAAGATCCAACCGACGACGAAGCCGCCGCAGAACCACCATAAGTCACTGTCTCTTCTTCATATTCCATTTTCAGTCGCTCCATTTCTTCACTATCTCATTCTCTGTAAGTTGGAACTTTGATAGGTTTCGTTGCAAAATTAGAAACTTTGGTTTGAGAAAGTCTAGTGAATTTCTGAAAATGTAGAGAGAGAGTGATCTGCGAGCTAAGGATGGAGGAGAGAGAAACGGATATAAGTGGAGAGAGAAAAGAAGGTTCTAGAGACTCGACATTTATCAAAGCTTCTTGCCATTTGTCAGAACACGTGGAAGACAAGGTTCCAGAAACTTCTTTACAAATCTAGAACGACATATTATATGGGCCTTTTGCCGTCTTATATGGGCCTTCTCGCTTTTTTGTATATAATAGCCCATTTTTTACAGACGGGCGAAAGCCTTATTGATTACAAATTTGGGGGAACAACTCATTTTTCCAAAATTGGTTTACTTATTATATTACTATTATAATTTCAAAAAGGAAACTGAATTTTTATGATCGGACGATTTAAATATCTCTTTTTAATCAGATATTTAAATAATAATTTGTATTTAACTGTGTTGATTTAAATATACGATTAGTTAAAATTAACATCACAAATAATACCGTTAATTCTATATTTATTTTTTATTTATTGGTATTTAGTTTTAATTAGTTAAAATAAATAAAAGAATTCAAATAATACCGTTAATTCTGTATTTATTTTTTATTTATTGGTATTTAGTTTTAATTAGTTAAAATAAATAAAAGAATTAACGATGTTAGTTATGGTATTAATGTTGACTAATTACATGTTTAAATCAGTGCAATCAACTACACATCATTATTTAAATAATTTATTAAAAAATTCGATATTTAAATGGTTTAAACACAAAAATTCAATATTTTAGTGACCGTTTTCCCGTTTCAAAAATGATTAAAAAGATTTTAAATGTCTTAAAACTTTTTATGAGAAACTATAGAAAATATCAAAAATATATGTTCTAAAATTCTATTGTTAGTTCTTTTTCTAAAATATATCATGGAAGTATTCTTTTAAAAAAATATCACAAAAATAAAATTAAACCTTAAACCATCAAAAATAAATCTTAAATATATACCCTAAATAATAAATTTAAATCTAAATATTTAAATTATATATCTATAAAAATTAGTTTTATTGTTTGTGGTATTTTTAGAGAATATTTTAATGATAGTTTTAGAAAAAGAAACTATCTATCTTTGAAACAAAAATTATTTTAGTAAATTTAATAATATTTCTCTTCTTTTTATAATAATTTAACTTAGTTTGTGTTCATAATTATAGTAATATATATATATATATATATTAAATTATGCAGATTAATAATTATGATTATATAAATAATCTGTGATATATATATTTATGTAAACTAATTTTCTTAAACTCTATTTTACAAAACTAACACTTTGTTACTTTTATATCTTTCAAAATCTCTATATTTATAATTTTACCATTATTATATATGTTTTCTATTTATTTTAAAAATATAAAAAACAATTAGATACACACATTTTCAAAATATTTATAGAAATCTCATCTTCTCATTACTCCAACCATCATTGTTATTGGAGTAATGCGATCTAAGGGCACCATGCACCATCCTTTATCTCCAATACTTATTCAAAATAATATTTCAACTCAACATCTTTCATTTTCTCTCTATATTTCTTCTAATTTCTCTTTTTATACTAGGCGTGAGTTTTCGATTATTTTAGGTTAATCGGGTCATATTTTTTGAGTTACAATTAATTCGGTTTTGAAGAAAGTCGACCAAAATTTTTTTAGTTCGGTTCGGTTATTTCGTCGGTTTAATCGGTTCAATTGTTAGCATATAAAAATGTTTCAATTAAACCAAATTAAAAAATTATTTTTTTGGTTTAATTGCGTAAAATTAAGTGTAATCAGTTTAGTGATGTATATTTTGGTCTTTTTGATGAATTTTGGATTAATTTTGTTTGATTTTGGGTCTAATTCGATTAATTCGTTCTAATTCCTACATAAAACAGAAGCATGATACAGCAAAACGAAACAGAAGCATATTGTCTATACAAACAGAAGCATGATACAACAAAAATTCCGTAAGAAAGTCCAAGGGTGCACCAAATTGAGCAGGTACTCCAGTAAGAAATTCACCTTCAACACCATCAATTTAAGAGCTAAACCGGTCTGAAGAACATTCGACAATTAGACGAAATACTTTTTAGATATGGAATCGCATTAACGAGAGAGAAAGATAAGATTAGTAATCAGAAAGCTCTAAAAACAAAAAATAAAATTAGTAAATGCAACTAAAATTAACAAAATCACATACATATCATACTTACTAAAACTTACCAAATGAATAATAAAAGTCTAACTTTTTTCAACATTTGAGCTATAGCAATTTGGGTTTGTGAATGAGAAGAGCACGACAACCATTGTTGTGTATACATTAATACTTCAATCATATAAGGAGTTAAAGAACTCTTATAAGGATTAAGGATTCTCCCACTTGAAAAGTTTTGTACATATGTAATATATTACTACAAAATCGTTTTTACCCCATTAGACTCAACAAATGAGAATGGTAGTTTATTAATAATGACCAACTCATTTCCGGATCTCCTAAACACTAAAAGATCATATTTCACAACTGATATCCCCCTTTAATATATTCTATTTACCATTTTCTATGAAAGTCCTATATAATTTACATCTTATTATATATATGATCTCTTATTAGACTAGTTCATACAGTTTTAGAATTGCAACTAATTAATAGCGACAATTGCATTTTTAGGGTTCTTTTTTGTTTGAATAAAATTTTGTCATACCTCTGCTTTTTTTTGAAATTTTTATTCGTATTCGGTGGGAGATCAAAAGCACTTGTCCTCTGCGTTTTAGTCCGTTTGTTTCCAGTGATAATGGGCTTACGAATTTCATCTCCATCAAACTCTATATCTCCACAATATGCTATCTATTAAGATACCATTAAAGCCAAAAAATAACATAAGTAGCATAGACAAAAAAAATCTGAGAAAGCTCGAACTTGACGGAACAGGCAGAAAAGCAGCGTAGATAGAAAAAATTCCGAGATTTTTTATGAGAGAAAGCTTGCGAAAGAGAGTAGGGATAGAGACTCGAGGGAGTAAATTACATTCAACTATCTTATATTTAACTATCTTATTTCAATTTCTTTTAACAAATTTACACAACACGTCAAAGTTTGAACCATTGAAAGCCTTTCTTAATGACCCATAAAATCGTTGAGAGGCCGAGAATAAATTTGAGAGATGATGAAATAATGCACAGAAAGATAGAACATCAACCCAATAGCAATTATTTGTTCATATCACTAGATATCACTAAATCAATAAGGAAATCAATGGTGAACTTAGATTTTATGATCAAAACTTAAGCTATTCAATTCAGAAATAATGATTAGAAATGTTGGCTTAGAACCAAATGTGATTTATTTACCAGCTCAGCGGCCGTAAAATGATTAGACAAACTATTAAATGATAATTTCTCCGAACTCTTTATTTTTTTGGATGTTCATTTATGGCACCAACAACACTCTTTTATACCGTTTAACTTACTAAATCTTCAAAATCTTTGTCATAAATACCACATTAATGTTTATTAATGTTTCTTTTCGAAAAGTTCATCATCGCCTTTGGCGGTATCTTGCGAGATCGGACGTTTTGGGAGATTTCATTAGCTCCTCGAAAACGGCAAAAAGCTCCGGTTACGATGGGATTTTGTGGTTGTTGGGCCAATTCATTATTGGACCGAGCTGAATGTTTGGGAGTGGGGGAAAGCGCACCTACAACAATCAAGATCCTAGAATCTTACGAAAAGGAACTAGATATCATTAATGTCACCTTAATCATCTCTTTTATTCAACAATGCAAAACAACAATAACACTTTTCGCAGGATATAGGTCCGCACAAATCATCATTCAACCGTGATCAACAAATACAGATAACCATGTCATATCATTCAAACCGACAATGATGTTTTACCACAACTCAATTTACCAACGCATAAACCAGAATATGGCCTTGGCACATTATAAGAAGTCGAGCAGAAACATATTCCACTATTTTTATATATTCAGTATGATATAACATGAATACGTATATTTGTCATTCTAACTATATGGACTTATAGAATCTATTCTTTGGGAAAAGTTTATTTTATGGCAAATGTTAGAATCGAATTTGCATTTTATTCACCTCTTACACCAATTCTCTAAAATATTATCAGAATAGTTCTTTTTATATCTGAATATTCCTCCATTACATAAGGGTTGTACCCTTTTTATACTATAATCCGTAATTAATTTCAGATATAGAATTAATTACGAATTTGGTGGTTACAACATAATTAATTTTTGACCGTTATAATATTGATTATTATCTATTACAAAGTAATTAATTTTTTTGACCGTTATATAATTAAAATAACTGGTTTAACTTCTTTTTGGTCTATCTTGGTTGAGTTAGTGGATTCGGATTTTGGAGTTAAATTCGGTGCCCACAATAAGCCCCCCAAGTTTTCTGAAGCGTCGATTCGTGAAACTTTATTTTTTCTTTCTCATGCTCGTTTTATGGTAGCTATTTTACTTTCGTGAAGTGTTACTCGTTTATATAATGGTTACGTATCGATGTGTTGATGAAAAATTGCTTGCTTCATTTATTTCCCTTATTTTTCTTGAAGAATTTGATATTGTCATGACGAACTGCTCTTTGTTTTTGTAACGGTTACGTGTCCGTGTTTTTACGAGGAGCTGCTTATGCCCTTATCCCATTTTAGGGTTTTATATTGTTGTGCCGAGTTGTGCTGCCTATATTATTTTAGCGAAGTGCTCCTCGTTTTTGTAATAGCTACGTGTCCGTGTTTTTACGAGGAGCTGCTTACGTCTTATCCCCTTTTAAGGTTTTATATTGTCGTACCAAGTTGTGCTGGTTATATTATTTTAGCGAAGTGCTCCTCGTTTCGGTAACGGCTAAATGTTCGTATTTTTACGAGGAGTTGCTTGCCATTTTTTATCCTTTTTAGAGTTTGATATTATTTTGCCAAGCTATGCTGGCTATTTTAGCAAAGTGCTCTTCATTTATATAATGGCTACGTGTCCGTGTTTTTACAAGGAGCTGCTTGCCTTTTTTTTCTTTTTACCCCATTTAGGGTTTGATATTTTTTTACCGAGCTGTGGTGGTTATTTTAGCAAAGTGCTCATCGTTTATTTAATGGCTATATATCCATGTTTTTACGAGGAATTGCTTGTCTTTTCTTTACCCTTTTTAATTTTTAATATTATTTTGCTGACCTGTGCTGGCTATTTTAACGAAGTGCTTCTCGTTTATTTAACGGTTATATATCCGTGTTTTTACGAGGAACTACTTGCCTTTTTTACCCCTTTTAGGGTTTTATATTATTTTTGGGATTGTAAACACTTTAAAAAACTTTGTCGGGTACGATTTTATTATATATCGTCCTGACAGCATGCCTCAAAATACGAAATAATAATAACGAAATTGTATCTTTTATTTCATTTCGATGCGAGCTATAAAGTCTGCCGAGGATGACCTGAAAAACTGGATTATCGTTGTTGGTGCTTGATATTTTTTCTTAAAAGTTATGATGGATTGTCCCCATAGACGGTGCCAAATGTTAGAACCAAATTTGCACTTTATATGTTCAGCTCTTACACCAATTCTCTAAAATATTTTTTGAATAGTTCTTTTTATCTCTGAATGATCCTCCATTACATAAGGGTTGTATCCCTTTTATACTATAATCTGGAATTAATTCAAGATATAAAATTAATTGCAAATTTGGTCGTTACAACATAATTAATTTTTGACCGTTATAATATTGATTATTGTACGTTACAAAGTAATTAATTTTTTTGACCGTTATATAATTAAAATAACCGGTTTAACTTCTTTTTGGTCCATCTTGGTTTGGTTAGTGGATTCGGATTTTGGGGTTAAATTCGGTACCCACAACAAATACGAAAAATCTATGAATTAACTAAATCTACGAAAAATCTCTGACCATTGATAGATTGTAATCAAATCGAAAATCACATTTTAGAAGAAAATTAAATAAATAAAGACCGTTATAATATTGATTATTGTACGTTACAAAGTAATTAATTTTTTTGACCGTTATATAATTAAAATAACCGGTTTAACTTCTTTTTGGTCTATCTTAGTTTGGTTAGTGGATTCGGATTTTGGGGTTAAATTCGGTACCCACAACAAATACGAAAAATCTATGAATTAACTAAATCTACGAAAAATCTCTGACCATTGATAGATTGTAATCAAATCGAAAATCACATTTTAGAAGAAAATTAAATAAATAAAGACAAAAACATAAGATGTTAATCAATTTATTAAATAAATTCCATCACAAATGTCTCACATAGTTTATTTAAGTTTATTACACATAATAGCATCAGGGTCAGGCCTGAGCACAAGCAAAAAAAATCCGTGCTTGTGGCCCTCAATATTAGTACAAAAAATCGGCACTTTTTCCAAAAGTACTTTTAGCACAACGGTAAATGTAACTAGAATATTTCCTTAAATTATGCGATTCGATTACAAAAATTCTCTTAGTAAAAACGGTCCATTTTTTTTGCTTGTGCTCTTTTTAGATTCAGGGCCGGCTTTGAATAGCATACATGCTATATCTACATACCGCTATAAGAAAAAGTAGAATTTGAGCATTGTTGTAAACTTTTTATCGTAAGAAAAAAAAAATATTAACACATATCAATGTTCAAGTAGAAGACAAAAAGGGAAAACATGGTAATGAACACTAGAGAATAGAGTTCTCACGATACCTTAGCTTTCTCTAAAGTTAACAATGGCCAAACCTAAAAATTAGGTTTTGTAAAAACGAGGACTAGATTTACGGAAATCAGGGTTACATGAAGGATCTGTCACGGTACAAAGAAGAAGAAAAGAAAACCGAAGAAGTATTCCAGAAATTAAAGTTTGCAAACCCGCCTAAAAGAAGGGTATCCGTAGGGAAGATGACCAAAACAAATCCGAAGAAATAGAAAAGAAGAACCAAAAGATAAAAAGAAGAAGAGAAGAAAAACGAAAGGAGAAAGTCATTTTGCCGCAAGGAGAAACTCTTTTTACTACAGGAAGAAAGTCACAAGGAGAAGAGAGAGAATGAAGCGAAATCAGGGTTTTTCACTTATAAAGGGGTGCGATTTTTAGTTTCTAAAAACCAGTTGGTTTTCTATTTCCAAACCAAGCTGTAAACCGAATGAAATTATTTATTTAGCCGATCAGTTTACTAAATATATTTAAAATAAAACCAAAAACCAAAATTCTCGGTTCGGCTGGTTCGGGTTATTTGGTTTACGTCGAAACCCATGCCTACTTCGTGGAAGTAGATATTAGTCATCCTTGAAATTAGAGGAAGTCGTTCGACTGAA
The DNA here is from genome assembly GCA_018901945.1 of Pugionium dolabratum. Taxonomy (NCBI): domain Eukaryota; kingdom Viridiplantae; phylum Streptophyta; class Magnoliopsida; order Brassicales; family Brassicaceae; genus Pugionium; species Pugionium dolabratum. Next base: position 334,742 of record JAEVFF010000360.1, read on the forward strand.
AAATCAAGATCAAAAGTAATTTTCGTTTTTGGCATCACAGACTTAGATAAAAAAAGTTAGTTGACCAAAGTTTGCATTTATAAAGTATACTTTTCGAGAATTCTGCTTTGTATTTAAATTTTTACATAACCAAAATTGCATTTATAAAGCACATTTCTCAAAAAACACTACAGACTTCTCGAAAAGTATTATTTTTGATAAAAAAATAATTTTGTAATTGATCGAGTTCGCATTTACAAAGTAGACCTTTTGAGAAGTTTAATTTGTTTAAAAAATATTGCAAACTTTTGGATAAAAAGGTTAGTTTTGTAATTGACCGAAGTTGAATTTACAAAGCAGAATTATTGAAAAGTTTGTTTTGTATAAAAAATAGCAAAATTCTCGAGAAATCTGCTGTGTAAAAGTATTTAAATGCATTAATTTTTTTTGCCTAAAAAACATAATATTGGTATTAAAATTAGATATTTGATATAAAGTTAGAGAATCTATTTTCTCTTTTTTGAATAAAAAGTTAAGATCTTGTACATTGTGTAATGCTTACTCTCAAACTTTTTATAAAGAAGTTTGCTTCGTAAAATTAAGATTTTGGCGATTGTGTAATGGTTACTCTCAAACTTTTTACAAAGCAAATTTCTGAAAAAGTGTACTTTATAAATTATATGAAACAGAATTCTCGAGAATGCTATTTTGTATACAAAACAGAATTTTTGAGAAGTGTATCTCGTATAAAATACGAATCAGACTTCTCGAGAAAGTTGATTATTTGTCTGTAGATCATGTTCCAAATAGTTTTCGTCTTTGGAAAATGAAAGGTGAAAAACATGATATTTTGCGGTAGAAAATAAAAAAAGAGAAAAAATATTTTTAGTGGATGATGATTGCAAATATCAAGATCTCGTTGCGATACAAGATGATTATAACTTGGATAACCAGTCTGATCTCGTTGATTTTTTTTTATAAAAAATATATTTGTTTCAAAATAAAAAACTATATCTAATTATTTGATTGAATATTATGGTAATCGGTGTAAGTCTAATTTGATTTGTATCTTATGAGTGTTATGTTCATTAAGAAGTATGCGTTGAGTTCTTTTCTCAAGAGTATATAAAGGTACTTATGAATTTTTATACTAATATTTGTATGTTTTAATGGTTTTCACTTTATATTTTTATAAAATATGCAAAATATTGATTAGAAAGAACCTGAAAATATATGATAAAATATGGAAAATGAAATAAGATTTGTATGTTGTAAATAATAATTATCCAACCGACTTATGATGTCGGTTAATAGTAGTATAAATATGTACTATTGTGATTGTAAAAAGGGAAGTTAACAATCTTCACTTCATAAAAGTTTCTTCTTCTCTCATTTTTCTAACATTATTTAACATGTTATCATCACGAGTGTTTCTCATAAATTATTTTAATTTATGTGTTATTATATTTAATAATATTTTACAATTTTATCATAAATTAATTTATGTCATGGCCAAAAGTTTTAAAACTGATTATAAATATTTATAAAAAAATTAAAATTAAAATCTATACCAAAATGTTTTTACCATAATTATTTATTAAAAAATAATTGTAAAATGATTTTTACAAAACTGATGTTTAACACATTGTTTTATTATGTGTATAGTTATAATGTCAAATTTGGCAAACTCGATATTGTTGTCTTTGATATATATTTTGAAAAAATTATATGACGTGGGCAGTAGATGTGAAAATATATTTAAAAGCAAAAGAGATTTTTGGCACCATTGCAAAGTAACTATCAATGAATTCCAATAAAGATTATAACACACAGAGGACTCTTCCTTAGCCAGGCTTGGGCAGAATAGTAGAGCAAGTACAAGTATTAGTAGCATAGCAAAAATGCGTTCCTCATCATTAAGTCTTTAATTAATATGTTTGCACGTCGAAAACAATATCCAATGAGAAAAAGGCAAAAGCCATGAGAAAAAGGCATATACATGATGGTTTAAAAGATGAATACATCATTAAAGAAGATCTTGCAGATCTTTGGCAATCACTCAAAGATAAGTTTGATCACCAGAAATATGTGATCTTACCAAAAGTCAAACATGAGTGGTTAACTCTCTGGTTTTAAGATTACAAAAGTGTAAGTGAATATAATTTCGCGTTGTTCGGAATCACTTCCAAGATGATATTGTGTGGAGAAAAAGTAAGTGACTGATATGATCGAAAAAATTGTTCAAACATTTCATCCTAGAAATATAATCATGCAACAACAATATCGAGCAAAGGGATATACTCGTTATTCGAAGTTAATGCAAATTCTCCTTGTTGCTGAACAAAATAATGAACTTGTGATGATGAACCATCAATCTCTTCCCACTGGATCAACTCCATCAACTCCATAACTTGTGATGATGAACCATCACTTGTGATGATGAACCATCAATATTCCCGTTGATGAAGTTATTTTAGAATCATTATAGTGTCATAATAATGTTGCTTGCTCCACATTCGCTAAGTGGCTGGTTTATTTTGATCATTCTTGCTTGCTTGCTTGATGTCCCTGATACGTAATTATTTCATTGTATGTTACAAAGGGATTTTTGATTTTTTGATTTTTGAGAAGTCATGTCTTTCTGAAAGCTAGTGTATATGAATGTCCGAGTAAGGCATATCTCGCGTGGGTATTCTCTATTTCCATAGAGTAGATTGTTGAAGATTCAGTCTTGACGAGCAGTCTTGTAGTTTCAAACTACAAAAAAATTTCAAACTACAAAAAAATTCTGATAAAAACTTTTGCAAGTACAATGAAAAAAATACATTTGCAAGTATCATTAGTATATTTTCAGATATTGTTATATCGTAATACCTAATTCACTCTATTTTTTTAGGACATCATCTTTTAATTAAAAATATATTGATGGTTAACCTTGAGAACACGGTTTGACCACAGTTTAACATGCGAATACTATTAACGTAAATTTAAAAATCAGTAGAAATATAAGAAATATAGTCTGAATAATTAGATTCTATATTACTATCTACACTACATATGATTTTATTATACGATCATTTACAATAAATAAATGATTAATATCAACACAATAACATTCATACATATTATTACATTAATTATCACAAAACTAATATCTTATTATATTTTATATTCATAAAAACATATATATATATATTATAACTCTGTGTATTATAAATTTTATATTTTTTATGTGTTAACTTTTATTTTATTCATAATAATATATTTAAAATCTAAACTAATAATAACATATGTTATACATAGTAAATTTTAAAATCATAAGTGTCATATTCAAATTAAATACATTTAATAGTTTTATAAAATTTTGCAATATCTAATAAAATAAAAACGAAGAAAAATTATAAAAAAGGGCAGAGGCTTTGGTAAATGTTTTACGTCATGTCGAAATGTAGAAGGGATTAAGGCTTTGGTCGGAACTCTTTTCAGTTAACAAAAAAATGGCATATTATGATGCTACACAATATCTCTTGAGTTATCAAAGATATAATTAGTTTAATCCATGCAATACTATAAGGCTCAAACACTTTAATATGAATCTTTGCTTTGCCCTTTTTTATTGCTGATGTGTTATCAGGTTATATTAACTTAATATGGAGTTTGATAGAGATGAAACTTCTGAACCCATTGCCACTGGAAACAAACGGACTAAAACGCAGCGATCAAGTGCTTCCGATCTTTCACCGAATCCGAAGAAAAAATTTCAAAAAGGGCAGAGGTATGACAATATTTTATTCAAACGGAAGACAACCATGACAAATGCAATTGTCGTTATTGTGGGGTAGAGATTAGTTGCAATTCTAAAACTGTAGGAACTAGTCCAATGAGAGGTCACATAGGAAGATGTAAGTTATTTAAGACTCTCATAGAAAATGATAAACAGAAGATGATAAGTGGAGATAGCAGTGGTAATATGAAAGTTGTGAAATGTGATCCTTTAGTTTTTAGGAGATCAGTAAATGATATGGTCATTATTAATGAACTACCATTCTCATTTGTTGAGTCTGAGGGGTGGAAACGATTTTGTAGCAATGTATTACCAATGTACAAGACGTTTTCAAGAAGAACTTGTACTAAGGACATTGCTACAATTTATATGGAAGAAAAAGCTACTCTTAAGACTTTGTTTAGTGTTAATAGGCAAAGAGTGTCTCTCATACTGATATTTGGATATCTCCGACAACCTCTTACAATTATATGGTGGTGACTGCTCATTGGATTGATGAAAATTGGTAGTTACAAAAAAGGATCATTAGCTTTAAGTTTATAACTGATCATAAAGGTGACACCATTGCTGAATATTTACTTAGTTGTTTAGACGAATGGGGAATTGAGAAAGTTTTCACTATTACGATGGATAATGCAAAGGGAAATGATAGAGCTATAAGATTGTTCAGGGACGCTATGAAAATGAAGGGAATGGACGCTTTAGTTCTAGAAGGAACTTTTGTATATGCGTTGTTGTGCGCACATTTTGAACTTGGTTGTGAGAGATGGTTTAGCAAGGGCTAATACTAGTATTGTTAGTACTAGGAACGCAATCAAGTATGTAAGATCATCTTTCACGAGGTTAAAATCTTTTGAATTGAGGTGTGAGACAGAAAAGATCTCTAGAGGTAGCTTGGCTTTAGATTGCATTACAAGATGGAATTCAACATATCTAATGTTGGCTTTAGCTAAGGATGGCTTTTGAAAAAATGTCGGCTGAGGATAAATTGTACTGCGATTACTTTATGGAAGAGGATGAGAAAGATAAAAAAACGAGTTGGACCACCAACTTCGAAAGATTGGGATGAGGCGCAAAGGTTGGTAAAGTTCCTAAAAAAAATTTTCAATTGCACTCTCGCATTTTCAGCTTCAAAATCAGTCACTTCCACGATTTGTTACAATGAGATTGTTACCATAGAAAGGAATCTAATAACGAAATATAACAATAGTGATGAGAAAATCAGAAAACAAGCACATGTTATGCGAGATAAATTTGAAAAGTATTGGGATGGAATATGAATGAGCTTGTGATTGTAGCAATTTTTTTTGATCCACGGAACAAGATGCAATTTGCCTCTCTCTGCTTTGAAAAGTATTGCGATGGAATATGAATGAGCTTGTGATTGTAGCAAATTTTTTTGATCCACGGAACAAGATGCAATTTGCTTCTCTCTGCTTTGAAAAGCTTTATGGGAAAGATACCATAGAATGTAGACAACTTTATGCATCAGTTACAAGTGTTATGAAACGTTTGTATGAAGAATATAATTTCAGACTTACTAAAATTGATCAGAATGACACAGCTGGAAACAAGAGTGATCATGGTGATTCTAAACAATCTAGATTTGTCTTTGATTTATCCGATGATGAGGATGGTTATGAGCGGACGAATTCACTTTACAGTTAGATGGTTAATGACAGAAGAAGTGAAGATGGTTGTAGTAAGTTAGAAGTCTATTTGTCAGAGAAAATAGAAGTAAGAGTTGAGAATCATTTGGGTTTACAGTACGATGTTCTTTCTTGGTGGAAGCGAAACAGTGATAAGTTTTCAATATTATCTGAAATTGCTAAAGACGTTCTCGCAATCCAAGTATGTTCGGTTGCTTCGGAATCCGCTTTTAGCACAAGTGGGAGAATCCTTGATCCGTATAGGAGTTCTTTAACTCCTTATATGATTGAGTTATTAGTGTGTACTCCGCAATGGTTGCAGTGTTCTTCTCATTCACCAATCCAAGTTGCTAACTTAGCTCAAATGTTGGAAGAAGTTGACTTTTATGAATCACTTGGTAAGTTTTAGTATCATATTTATTTGATTTTGTTAATTTTAGTTGCATATACTAATCTTTTTTTTTGTTTGCTATAGATTCTCGGACACCACAAGAATGATGTAGTTACTAATGTTGTTTTCATTTCTTGTTAATGCATATTATATGTTTGTGTTATTGTAGACAATATGTTTTCGGTTTATTTTTGTTGTTTCGGTTATGTTTTTGTTGTTTCGTTGATGCTGTTTTGATTATGTTGTTGTTTTGGTCATGTTGTTGTTTTGGTTATTTTGTTGTTTTGGTTTTATGCAGGAATTGGAGCATTGAATACTACACCTCAACGATTTGGACCGAGTCGAATCGAATCGGACCAAATCGCATCGAATTTGTCCGAATCGCATCGAATTGGTCCGAATTGAGTTTAAACCGAAATAAACCAAAGTGAACCGAAGTTAACCGAAATAAACCGAAGTTAGCCGAAATAAACCAAAATAAAACAAGAAAAACCAAACTAAACCGCAATAAACCAAAATAACCCGACAAAAATCTAAATTTAAATTTGTTAAACCGAAAATAAATTAGATTTCGGTTTAATTCGGAATAGTTTTATTTACTTAAAACCGAACCGATTAAACCGATTAAAAAACTAAACCGAACCGATTGTTTAAATTTTTTTTTCGGACGTTTGTTTCTCAAACCGAAAAACCCAAAAATCGGATAAACCAACTCGGATAAACCGAATAAACCAAAAACCCAGGCCTACATACAATACTTAAAGATAAAAAAATTTTCTCCTATCTCAAAATGAAAGATTCTGCCGGAAGCGTGAATAACATATTGGGTAATGCAAATATTATAATAAGCTGTGGAAGAGTCAGTTTTTCAATGCCAACGGGAACAAAATTTGAAATAAATAATGCTTTATATTTTCCCAAGTCTCATAGAAACTTATTAAATTTTAAAGATATCCATACAAATGGATATCATATAGAGGCAATAAGCAAAAATAATATTGAATATCTTTGCATTACATGGGAGCAGAAACGAATATTAGAAGAATTACCAATGATATTTTCTAGATTCTATTACACAAAAATAATTATAATTGAATTGTATATTACGGTAAACCAGAAATTTATTAATACATTCAAAGTCTGGTATGAAAGACTAGGACATCCTGGATCAGTAATGATGAGAAAAATTGTGCAAAATTCTAATAGTCATCCATTGGAAAACCAGAAGGTTTTTCAATCACACGAGTTTTCATGTAAAACATGTTCTCAAGGAAAACTTATTAGTCAACCATCACCAACCAAAGTTAGTAATGAATCTTCAGTATTATTAGAAAGAATACATGGTGATATATGTGGGTCTATTCACCCACCATGTGTGACATTTTGATACTTTATGGTTTTAATTGATACATCTAATAGATGGTCACATGTGTGTTTGTTAACCACATGAAATATGGCTTTCACAAGATTTATTGCCCAAATAATTAGGTTAAGAGCATAATTTCCTGATTATACAATAAAGAAAGTAAAACTTGACAACGCTGGTGAGTTCACGTCACAAGCCTTTAATGATTATTGTATGGTTCTCGTAATCGATGTTGAACATCCGGTTCCACATGTTCATACACAAAATGACATGACTGAGTCTTTGATTAAACGGTTACAACTTATTGCTAGACCATTAATTTTGAGAACAAATCTCCCAATTTTAGTATGGGGTAATGTTATATTACATGCGGCAGCATTGATCCAGATACGACCAAGTGCATATCATGAATATTCTCCATTACAATTAACATTTGGTCAGCAGTCCGATGTATCTCATCTCCGAGTTTTTGGATGTGCGGTTTATGTTTCTATAGCCCCACCGCAAAGAACAAAGATGGAGCCACAGAGAAGATTAGGGATATATATTGGATTTACATCATCAAGTCTTATTTGATATCTTGAACCACGAACTGGTGACATGTTTACGACACGGTTTTCCGATTGTCATTTTGATGAAGATGAATTTCCTACGTTAGGGGGAGGAATTAAACAAGTGCAAGAAGATATTATATGATGTACACCATCTTTGTTATATCTTGATCCTCCCACAAAACAACGTGAAATAAAAGTTCAGAAAATCATACATTTGCAAAATATTACAAATCAGTTGCCAGATGCATTCATAAATACAAAAAGAATGACGAAATCATATATACCCGCTGTGAATGTCCCATCAAGGATTAATACTCCAATAGAACATGTTGATGGTGATAAAGTAAATGAACCCAAAGTTCAGTTAAAGAAAGGGAGACCGATAGGATCAAAAGATAAAAATCCCTGTAAGAAAAAATATTTCGGAGAGCAAAATAAAAAGGTTCTACGAGAACCTCAAAAAGAATATCTCGAAAATATTTGTGAAAAGATTATAGAGGAACCAATTCAAAAAAATATTCCAGAAGACATATGCAAACGGGTTTTTGAAAACCGTGAAAAGGAAATCCGTCTGGAAGACGAACACGATACGAAGAAATATGAGATTTCAATTAACTATACCTAAAATAGAAAATTATGGATTATAAATGAAATAGAGGATATTGATGGAATATTCTCTTTTTATGTATCTAAAGAAATTAAAAATGAAAATGATGATACAAATCTAATGTCTGTAACAGAATGTCAAAAAAGACCTGATTGGGAAAAATGGCAAATAACTATGAGAAATGAATTATTCTCTTTACAAAAAAGAAATGTTTTCGAACCCATTTTTATTACACCTGAGGATGTAGTGCTAGTTGGGTGCGAGTGGGTTTTTGTAAGAAAAAAGAAATAAGAAAAACGAGGTCACTAGATATAAAATCCGTCTTGTTGCACAAGGGTTTTCTCAAAGGCCGGGAATAGATTATGAAGAAACATATTCTCTGGTAATGGATGCAATTACATTTAGATATTTAATGAGTTTATCATCATCCAAAAGGTTAGAAATGCATCTCATGGATATCGTGACTGCATACCTATATGAAATCCTTGATAGTGATATATACATGAGAATCCCAAAAGGATTCAAGATTCCAAAAGGATTCAAGATCCCATAAGGATCAAAGATCTCTAAAGGATCCAAAGAACTATATTCGGTCAAATTACAGCTATCATTATATGGGTTAAAATAATTAGTATGCATGTGGTATAATCGTTTAAGCGAATACCTGTTGAAAAAGAGATATATTAACAATGTGATATACCCTTGCGTATTTATAAATAAATCCCCATCAGGCTTTGTGATCATTGTTGTTTATGTAAATGAGCTGAATATAATTGGAACTCAAAAAGAAATTGATAATACAAGAATCTATATGAAAGAAGAATTTGAAATGAAAGACCTTGAAAGACAAAATTTTGTCTAGGACTCCAAATTGAGCATTTCCAAGATGAGATATTTGTACATCAATAAAATTATACGAAAAGGATATTAAAATGATTTAATATGGATAAAACAAATCTTTTGAGTACTCCAATGGTTAATCGATCGCTTAATATAAATAAGGATCCATTTCGATATTGTGAAGATCACGAAGACATATTAGGTGTTGAAGTAACTTATATGAGTGCTATTGGTGGACTTATGTATCTTGCAAATTGTACTCGACCAGATATAGCATTTGCTAGAAATTTACTTGCGAGATATAGTTCATCACTCACTCACAGGCACTATAATGGAATAAAACATATTTTTCGTTATCTTCACGGTACGATTGATTTGAAATTATTTTATTCTAGAAACTTCGAGTTTGGTTTAGTTGGTTTTGCAGATGCTGGATATTTATCGGATCTACACAAAGCTCGATCCTAAACTGGTTATGTTTTCACAATTGGCGGAACTTCGATCTCGTGGCGGTCTCCAAAAAAAACTTTGGTTGTCACTTTTTCAAACTATGCAGAAATCATTGAATTCATGAAGCACGTAGAGAATGTGTACGGCTCAGAAACATGATTCAACATATCGAAAGAACAAGTAGACTAACCAACAATAAGAAACCAACAAAATTATTCGAAGATAATGCTGTATGCGTCACTCAAATCAAATAAGGTTATATCAAGAGTGATCGGACAAAACATATACCTCTGAGATTCTTCTCCTATATCCAAGAACTAGAGAAAAATCAAGAACTTGACATCGAATATATTCGTTCAAGCGATAATGCATCAAATTTATTCACTAAGGCGCTTCCTACATCAACCTTCAGAAAAATGTTCAGAATATTGGAATGACGGGATCTATGAATAAAATTATATCCATCTTTTCGAGGGAAAGATTCCGTATATGTACTCTTTTTCCCTTATCATGATTTTTATCCTATCGGATTTTTACATGATAAGGTTTTCAACGAGTCAATATGTAATATTTTATAATAATAGATAATTAAGAGGATGTGTTGTAAATAATAATTATCCAACCGACTTATGAGGTCGGTTAATAGTAGTATAAATATGTACTATTGTGATTGTAAAAAGAGAAGTTAACAATCTTCACTTCATAAAAATTTCTTCCTCTCTCGTTCTTTCTAACATTATTTAATATTGTATTGTTTTTAATTATAAAATATTATTAAAAATACAAATTAATTTATTAAAATATTCATAAAGTTGATTAAAATCTACACAAAATTGATTGAACTTCTACATGATTTGACGAAAATTGATTCAAAGATAAATGACATACAACTAAAAACGAATTGAAATTCAGCAAATTTTATTAAAACTGATTGACAAGATGAAGTAATGGGAGGGAGTGATAGAGACAACGAAGTCTAAAAAAGTTGATGTAACTATGACAAAAACATAATGAAGTCCGCAAGAAATCAAATAAAGTATGCAAATAAAGTTTGCAATTTTTAATAAAATCTATATTTCAGTGCTCGCAAAACCACAAATTGAAAAATAATGAAAAGCGTCAAGAACTCTCAAAACTTCACAAAAATCACAAAAAGCTCTAAACAAAATAATTGACCTTTTTCGCATCTCATGAATTCATTCAAATCTTCACAAAAAGGAAAATAAGATTATTTTGGAATGAGAAATTAATGAGAAGAAAAGAAGAAGAAAAAATGAGAAAAAGATAAGACTTATTTTGGAATCATATTTTTAAGCCAAACTTTATGAAATCTCAAAAAAATCCTTTGAAATATATATAATGCAATAAATTCTCCAAGAAATCAATGCATTTTACAAACGAGGTGTACAACTTGCAATGAAATTTGCAAACGAAATCTGCAAGTTGTAATGAAGTTTACAAACGAAGTTTGCAACTTGTAATGAAGTATTCAAATGAAATATGCATTTTGTAATGAAGTATGCAACTTATAATAACATCTGTACATTAGAGCTCGCAAATCCATCGTTTCAAAAACCAATGGAAAACTTAAAAACTAAGAAAACACTCAAAACAACCACCAAAAATCTGTAAAACTAACATAAATCTTAAAAAAACTATTAAATTTTTTTAAAAATCATCTAAAATTTTAGAACTATTAAAAATATCAAAAAACCAATGAAAAAAACACACATACTTTTTTAAATATTTTGATTTCCTTTTCTAGGTGAAAAATATGATAAGAATATGAGAAAAAAGATTATGAAAAAATAAAACATCCAAACAACAAAATTTTCCAAAACCACAAACAACTAAAATACTACTAAAAAATTATATTTTTAGATCTATTGGCTTCAATTTCTAGATCTACAATAATACAAAATGAGAAAAAGATTAGAAAAATAACAAAATATTTAAACACACAAAAATATTCAAAACCACAAAAACTAAAAAACCTTAAAAACAAAACCATCTAAACAAAAAACTTACCATTCGAGATCTACAAAATAAGAAGATAAAAAAAAAAGATGAGCAAAAAAAAAGAGAAAGGAGGGGAAAAAAAGAGAAGAAGATTTACCATTTGTTTGGAGGATGGAAACTTCCACTTTTGTTTCGACATGAAATTATAGTAGAATATTTTAGGAATAACTTCTTTATATATGTGTAGTAAAATTTGGTTAGGTTAAAAAATATAAATTTGGTTATGTTAAATTTAATTTACCATTTGTTCAAATTTTCTGTTTGTGAAGATTTTCTACTTTGTCTTTTTTTTTACAAATCAAACTAGCCAAGAAGTCTCCTTTGTATTTCTTTTTACAAAGCAGATTTCGTCAGAAGTATGTTTTGTATTTTGAATTAAAAATTTATAAATTTAAAATTTAAAATTTATCTCATGATATTTTAAATTCTAATATGAATTCTTTACATAAACCTAAACTATTTAAAACCTATAACAAATAACAACAAAAACTATCAAACATGTGATATCATTAGCTCTAAACCAATCCACTTATCTTTGAATTTAGTATAAATTTTATTTATTTTGATATGTATATAAATTTTGTTAATAACAAAAATTTTAAATTGATATATTTCATGATTATATGAGATTATATTTTTATTTAGTTACGTAAATTTTTTTATGTTATGACTATGAATCCAAATTTTGGTTTAAATTAACTATATTAATATAAATTATTTATTTTATTTTATATTAAAATTTTTAAATTAAGTATCCTTCCCGATAAATCTGTTTAATTTGTATTTTTTAACAAAACAAATTTCTCGAAAAAATTTATATTGTTTTTTAATCTTTTAACAAAAAAAACATATGTAGAAGTGTTGTTTGTATTTCTTTAACAAAATAAATTTTCTGAAAAGTTTGTTTTGTAGTTCGTTTTTATAAATTATACTTCATCGTTATAATTGTAGATTTGACATGGAATATAACATAATTGATATTTGTAAGTCATTTTAAAATAATTTTCACAGAAATTAATTTTACATTTAGAAGTATTTTTAAATCATTTTAGCAATTTTTTGTCTATACATGTAACCTTGTGGTTTTTCTTCTTTCTATAATTTGTATAGATAATTTGCTCTATTTACTTACAATATTTGTCATTTTAGTAACATTTGTCTTTTTAGTAACATTTCATGATCACTAGTTGTTATAACATTTATCATCAATATTTTTCATGACTTTGATTTTTTTTTATAACTCATGATTTTTAATTTATTTTGTGACTTTTCTAAATGGCTTATAAATTCTTACGTATAATTCTTATAAATTTTACGTATAAATTCTTACGTATAACTCATGATTTTTAATTTATTTTTCATGACTTTTTGAACAGTTTTATCTTATCTTTTAATTATGCTTTCTTGCATGTGGACTATGTTTATCAATTATTGTAAATAGTTGTTATAATCTCTTGTTTGTTCTATCACAGCGACATTAGAACTATACACCAATATTCTCCACATATATTAGTCATATTCATTTGACAGTCACAAAAAGCTACGGGTACAACAAATTATTGTTCGTTTATCTGTCGCAACTACCTGCTACTAAATGCAACGATCATATATAACATCCTATGTTATAATTTTTTTGATCGTTGATTAAAACAACGGTGCGACTAAATCTGCAATCAACCGTAACCGCAATCATCGATGATAAACAAACGAACAACATATACCGCAATCACAACCATAATGTTGACCGCAACCACAACCACGTACAACAACCAAACGAACAATACTATTATCTATATATGATTTCATCTCATTGTTAAAGTCCTTAATTCATTTCATTCATTTTTTTACTATTTCTTTTAAAATCCAAAAAATTACTTCTACCTTTTGCAATCTACTATATATATATTTCTTTTTATGTTTTACTACATCCCCTACACATTAAACAAAAAATAAAATTAAAAAAATACTTAAATATCATTAGAAAAAATAGTATAATAAAAAAATTATAACATATCGTTTAATTAAATATCACATATTAATTTCAAACATAAATTTATTTTTAACCTGTAAAATAAATCAGAAGCAAGTTTATAAAAAAATTACTTGCATATGAATAAAAAAATATCATAACATGACGATTAATCAAATATAACATGACAATTTTTAACATAAATTTATTTCAAAAAATAAATTAAATCCTATATACTATACAAAAAGAAATTTAGAAAAATGTTTACATACCAGGAACAAAAAATTATATGCCAAAGAAAATTATAACATTATGCTAAGTAAAATATGATATATTAGTTTTAAATATATATTCGATTTAAAATAAATAAAAACTGGATCGACAAAAACAAATAAGTGAATTGATCAGAAATATTAAAATAAGGATTACTTATTGACTCAATTTGGCAGATCAATTATTGATGTTTTAAATTTTCCTTAACCGAGTTATACCAAATTAAAATTTGTAACATTTTGTTTTTAATAAATAAATTAAATTGGTGCTAAGATTTAAAATAGAATATACCAAAAAGAATGAGTGAACCAAATTAAATGTGATATTATTGATACAGTTGTTTCCAACATCATAGATATTATTATGTTGTTAAGGAATACTGATCATAGATGTGGTTTATGTAATGACACAAGACTGAAAATTACACCGTTCACTAATCATGTCATTGAAGCTAGGATTACAACAAGAAATGATAATTTAGTTGGTGAAAGTTTCTTAATCTCTACGATGTTTGTGTCGCTGTCCAAAGTTAAGTTTTTTCCGGAATGCATCGTAAATAATTTTCTATAATTATTACTTTTGCAATGAAGAATCAAAAACAAACGTTAAAAATTGGTTAGGTTTTACTAATACCAATATTTACTTATTGACAATTATATGTTGATATTACCCAGAGTAAAGTGTTGAAAATTCTTATCACTCACAAATCAAAAACATGAAAGATTCAGAGAAAAATTAAATGTTGTGTACAAAAGATCTATTCTTAAATATCGAGTAGTTTGTTTTTTTGGTACATTTTTAAAGTTATTTTATATAATGTATGTTTCAATTTTATAGTTATATTTTTATGTACTTACAATATTTTTCAAATAATTACTTTTTGTTTGAAAGTTTTTGATGAATATTTTATATTTTACCACTCATGTCATTTTTACATATTTTTATGTTTTAATAAAGATCTAATATATACTTTTTAATTTAACAAATTAATATTCAAAGATGAAAATTAATTATAAAAAATATAGTAAAAAATACAAAAACTAATAGTTAAAAATATATAATTTTATAATTTTTAATTTTTAATTATACTAAAAAATAGTTTAAATATAATTTTTATTCTAAATTAAAAACATATTCATAGTAAAAATTTAAAATTTAACTTTGATTGTTTTAAATATATAAAATATAAATAAAATTATTTTATATAATATAATAGAGTAATACCCTAAAATAGCATCATTTTAAGTTTTTTTTCCAAATTTAGCACAATAAAACTAAAATTCCTAAAATAGCATAAATTATTATGTAAAAATAATTATTTACCTTAAATAAAATATATATAAAATTAAAACATAGTGTTTGGGTTCACTTTTTCTAATTTAAGGTTTAAATTTTTTTCATTAGGAGTAAGTTTCAATTATTTTAGTATTAAATTTATGCTATTTTTGGAAATTTAAATGACTAGTGCTATATTTGGAACAAAAACTTGAAATTGTGCTATTTTAGTCAATTGCCCAATATAATATATATAATATTTTAATTAAATATAATAATTATCTAAGTTTAGTTTATTTTTTTTTGCCAACATAAATTTTATTATGATGAAATATTAGTGTTTACAAGAGTTCGTAAAAAATTAGGACATACATTGAATAATTTCCAATCAATATGGGATAAAAACGAAGATGAAACCAGAGTTTGCGGCTTGATTACCTAATCTTGGTTTATGTTGGAATTGAATTCCGTTGAACTGAAAAATCCATTGTTGAATCGTCCGTAGATACTGCTGAAGTTGATAGTTGATGCATTTGTGGTTGATAATATTATTAAGACATAAATTATCGTCTTCAAAGATGACATAGCGGAATCCCAACGTTCAAGTAGCTTGTAAAACCCATATTAATGCTGAAAATTTTGATTCTATGACTGAATGACGACCTTGGTATTTAACCATTCCAGCAAATACAAAAGAACCTTGATCATTTCGAATTACCCATCCTAATCCCAAAAGTAGAGAACCTTCCCTATGGGTAGCATCGTAATTAAATTTGAACCACGTTTGACGAGGTGGTGTCCACTGAATATTCGTAGGATTATTAACTGTAGAATTCGGATTTAAATCCATTGATTCCAAACTTGCAATCCACTCGTGAACATTCTCAAAACCTTTGTCCAGTAAATAATCTATTGATATATATTTATTGTTGAAAACAATATCATTTCGAGCTTTGCATAAACGCCACAAAGTATAAAAAGGAATTTATTTTTGTGGGGAATTCTGATCAGAGTGCTCATAGCTCTTAATTAAGTATAAGATATTATCATGTATATTTGAAAATGGATCACAAAAATACGTAGTAGAAATTCTAAGTTCCCTCTAGAACATCTGAGCATAAGGACAACTAAAGAAGCTATGCACTTCAGTCTCTTCCTTATTGAGACACCGGTAACATTTATTATCGAAGATTATTTTCCGATGGAATAGATGGGATTTTAGAGGGAGCGCATTTGATAATAATTTTCATAAGAAATGAATTATCTTTGGGGCAATCCGTAGATTCCAGATTGATTTCGCCAAATCCTGATGATTAGCTAGTATCGGTTAAATTGGAGATGATACAAGATTACCTCTCTCAAGCGCTTGACGATATCGAGATTTAACATTATATACTGCATTTACCATAAACTTCCAATACCATCCATCGTGAAAGGAATTATTGGGGATCAATAATTTATATATAAGATGATGACCATCCTTTATGAAATCCTTTACTAGATTTTCATCCCATTGCCCTGTCTCTTTATTAATAAGGGAACTAACTTTTGGAGTAGGATTAGTATAAGGAAGTAATTTAGGTGCCCGAGATGGAGAAACAGGAAGCCAGTTTGTATCCGCAATAGAAGTAGATGTGTCTGTACCTATTATTTGGAAAAGCCCCGATTGTAGTAACTATCGACCATATAAAATTGATTGTCATCCATATGAAGAACGAGATCATGAAGTAGCCGATATGAAATCACCATTATTGTAATATTTGCTTTTTAAAATCCTTGATAAGAAGCAGTGTGGTCTGTGCATTAATTTCCAACATAAATTAGCGAGAAGAGCTTGATTGAACTTTTGTATATCCCGAAAATCCAATCCACCTAATAACTTTGGAGTAGCCATTTTTTCCATGAAACCCATGTTGTTTTCTTTTTATCTGCCGTAGATCCCCACCAAAATTGATTTAAGGACTTGTTTATCAGACTGCAAATTATAACTGGCAATTTAAAAATATTCATAGAGTAAACTGGCAAAGCAAAAGCCACAACCTTGATAAGAATTTCCTTTTCTGCTGGTGAGAGGAACTTAGTTTGCCATCCCGAAATGCGATATTGAACTTTATCAGCTTTTTATTACGACTGAATTATTCCGGTAGACCCAAATAATATCCACCTCCGCCAATAGTAGAAATACCCAAAATGTTCTGAATGCATAGTCAGGAATGGTGAAACACTTTCTGACCAAATATTAGCGAAGATTTTTTCATATTGATGATCTGCCCTGAAATTCGCCCATACTCTTGGAATACTTGTTTCAACTGCATGGCATTATTCTTATTTGATTTAATGAAAAAGAGGGAATCATCTGAAAAAAGAAGATGGGAAATAGTAGGACCATTTCGAGTTATACGTAGTGGTTGAATCAATCCATTACGTTCTGCAGTAGAGAGGAGAGTACGTAATACATCATCACATATACTAAATAAATATGGAGAAAGAGGATCACCTTGTCGTAGACCCCGTTGGGGTGTAAATTTACCGTATGAACTTCTATTAATAAGAACTGAAAAGGATATTGTGATTACACATTCCATTATCCAATGAATCCATTGTCTTGAGAAACCCTTCTTAATCAGCAAAACCTCAAGGAAATTTCATTCCAACGGTCAGAAGCCTTACTAATATCAGTATTAACAGCCATGTATGATTTTGCACATCTTTGTTGAGCCCGAAGAGAGTGTAAGCCTTCATGAGCGATAAGGACATTATCTGTAACACCCCCGATCCTCGGTAAGGATCGGTTGGGCGAGCTGGCCGGCAGTTGGGAGAGCTGACCGGCAGTTGGGCGAGCTGGCCAGCAGTTGGGAGAGCTGACCGGCAACTGGGCGAGCTGGCCAGCAGTTGGGTGAGCTGGCCGGTAGTTGGACAAGCTGGTTGGTAGTTGGGCCAACTGGCCAGCTAGCATTGGCTCGGGCAGTTGGTGTCGAACCGGTGCCACGACCAGGCACAATGGTTCAACTAGAAACGTTGATTGGTCGAGCAAAAGCCATGACTGTTCGTGAAAACTGACCACATACCCTATAAATATAAGGTTTAGGGTCGGTACAAGACACGCTGGGAGAAGAGAAATCCTAGAATTTTTCTAAGGCAATATTCGATAAGGTTAGATCGAGTGAGGTAGAGATCGTGAACCTTGGATCGGGAAACCAACACTGACGGTACGCGATTAAGCGTCTTGAGGTGAGTAATCCCTTCCCCTTTCATGCTTGGATTCCTCTTCGCCGGTGGTCCGGGGAGTAGGGGAATCCAAGGCAGGATAGTTGGGTAAACTTGGCCGAGTGATCGGGATTGGGTGAAATCTTCCCGGTCAAAAATCGGCCTGGCCTGCCCATAGACCGGATCGAGTCTTTCAGGGCAAGTATCGGCTGGCCAAAGGATTCGGGTGATTCCTACCATGGCCGGTTGGTCGATCAGATCTGCCCAAGTCCGAACCGAGTCTGTCTTGGTCGAATTCTAAGTTAAACTTAGAGAATTGACGGGTTTTGCATGAGGTGCATTCATTCATGCATTTTCTAAAGCCTTATCGAGTAATGTTGGTTAAGTCCAGAATAATTATGCGGCTTTGGTCTTTTTCAGGAAAAGATGGTGATCTTGCTAGGGATTTGGCTTGATCGCAAGGCTGGTGACCCGAGTATATGGGTGGTGTATTGGTCCGGGTAGTTAGGATCGTTAAATGTGTAAGCCTTCGGGCAAACTATCATGTTGTAACGAATCCTACTCTTATACTTCAATAAAATCCCGGATCTTTTATATTATGACTCTATAAATGACTCTAAAATCTCATGAATCTCAGAATAACTCGAAATTGGACTTAGACTAAATAAAAGACCCTAAAATATGGACCTTAGACTCGGAATTCCTTGGTGAATCCGAAAGGGAACAACCTCTTCGGACTGATAATCCAGGAAGGGTGTTTCATTATCCGTGATTAATCTACCTGGTATAAAAGCCGCTTGATTTTTAGAAATGATATTATCCAATATCTTCTTGAGACGAAATACCAAAATTTAAGATATCACTTCGTAAAAACATTACAAAGGGATATTGGTCTAAAATCTTTCATATTTGTCAAGCAATCCAGCTTTGGTATAAGACATAAATTTGTATGGTTGAATTCTAGATTCATAGCTCTAGTATGAAATAATCTTTCTACTTCTTTATAAACTACATCACCAACTATATTCCAATGTTGTTGGAAAAAAGCAGTGGAATAACCATCTGGTCTTGGAGCTTTATGGGCCCCTATTGAAAAGATAGCTTGATGAACTTCATCTTTCGAAATTCCTTAAATCTAAATTCATGTCTTCAGAGACAACAGTGTGTACCATACTTAAAGCCTAATCTATATTTCCCGGATGAGTTGTTCGAAAAAGGTTTGTAAAATATTGATGTGCTTCATCAGCAATAGCTTTATTCCTATATACATCCATACTTGAGGAATTCTTGATAGAAGTAATAATATTCATTCTTGTTATATTTTTTGTTGTGGCATGGAAGAATTTAATATTATTATCCCCCTCCTTAAGCCAATGAATTCAACATGGATGTAGCATGGAACATTTCCTCATCAGCATATGCATTAGCCAACTGATTATTCAAATTAGCAATTTTATGGTAACTAACTAGGCTTATGTCTGAGCTGAATTTAAATCTGAAGAAAGGTTTCGAATTCTCTTTTTTTAACGTATAAAAATCTTTCCACCACTGAGACATTTTAGATCGACATCTTTTTAATCGCAATGATAAGGAAGATTCTGCAATGTGGGTGGTATCATTCCAAGAATCATTAACAATAGATGGGCAAGAGTGGCAAGACTGGGAAGAGCACGAAGGATAAGGCAAGAGGTGGTGAACCAAGCCAAAACATTGGAGCCTTGCCGAATCCGAATTTATTTGAACCTTCTACGGCGCATGTTGCGGCAACTGAGCTGGACCATCCGGAAGGTGAAGATGAGGAGTCTACTGCTCATCGCACACATGCGGGTGAAGAAGGACAACGCGACCAGGAAGCTGCGGATGTAAATCCTAATGCGATTCTGAGCCCACAAGAAATGTGGAACACAATGAGAACTGTGATAAGTCAGTTGGTTATACTGACTGAGGCGGTTAAGCTCAAGGCACCGGTTCTTGAGGTGCCACACATGGGCGAAGAACTGGTTCCTATGGAGAACCATGATGTGGTCATCCTAGATGACGCACCTAAGTCCGCTAGAAAGAAGGTGGGGTATTTGACCATCTTTGAACACATGATACACCTGAAAACAGGTAGTTTCGCTGGGGCTCTGACTCAATTAAGGCTGACAAGTGGAAGAATCGATTGGTGAGGAACTTTCAGTCAACTAGGTGTCCCGGTGACTACCGCAAAGATATCGTAGTCCACTTCCTGGAAGGGGATGCGCATAACTGGTGGGTTGCAGTGGATAAATGGTTGGGTGAAAGGATTCGAACCTTCGAGGAGTTTGAAGGAGAATTCAATAAGAAATTCTTTCCACCAGAGGCGTGGGACCAATTGGAGTGTTCATACCTGGAATTGGTTCAAGGGAACCGAATTGTCCGGGAATATGAAGAAGAATTTAACCGCTTAATGCGTTATATGGGAAGAGATCTGGAAGATGAACTTGGGCAAGTGCGCCGGTTCATGCGTGGACTAAGGGTCGAAATCCGTAACCACTGCTTGGCGCAGAAGTTCGGATCAGTAACTGAATTGGTGGAAAGGGCTGCCTTGATCGAGGAGGGGATCGAGGAGGAGAACCGGTTGAAAGAATCCAAATTTCCGAATCGTTAGAGCCAGTCAAGTGGTGGTGATCGGAAAAGAAAGTGGGATAAGGTTGATGACTCCAGCAAATCCCTAGGAAAAGCTAGGGAATGCAAGACGTGTGGTAGGAGGCACGGTGGGGAATGCTGGAAGGCGATGGGAGCATGTGCACGTTGCGGTAACAAGTTACATGCTACCCAAAACTGCCCAAAGATAAATTATGGACAGCAAGGACTGCCGAGTGATGACTCGGGGACTTGCTTCAACTTTGGTAAGTCATGCCACATTAGGAAGGATTACCCCAAAGGGACAGCCGAAAGGCAACTCGAACGAAAGGACTACCATGGGGGTAATCGAGCCAGCGGCTAAGAGGCAGGCCGTAACACCACGGGTTTATGAGCTATCGCAGGACATGGACGATACGGGCAAGTACAGTTCGATCACTGGTACGTACATAACCGTAATTGTTGAATAAAATCAACCATTGCATGGCATGCATAAACACTAGGGTACTTAGCATTCAAGATGAATGTGTAGGGACCTTGGTTGTGGGCGGTGTTGAAGCAGACGTCATGTTTGATTTTGGGGCTTCACATTGCTTTGTAAGCCCGGAATGGTTTTAAAAGAGGGGGATTCAAGGAGAATCCATCTCTGGAATGAGTAAAGTACAAGCAGCTGGAGGGCAAATAATGAATTCCCTCATAATTGTACGGAACATCCCGGTTATAATTAGGAATGTCAGTTTGCCGGCCGACTTAGTAGTCGTCCAACTCAAGAATTACGAGGTAATCTTGGGTATGGACTGGTTGGGAATGAAAAAGGCGACCATAGAGTGTCATAGGGGCCGAGTTCGGTTTGAAAAAGAGGGAAGGAGATTGGAGTTCCAAGGGATCCAACCCACCTCGGGAAGTTTGATAATCTCAGCAATCCAGGCAGAACGGATGCTATAAAAGGGGTGCGAGGCCTATGTAGCCACGATAAGCACCAAGGAAAATAAGAAGAGTTGGGAGTTAAAGGATATCCCAGTGGTCAATGAATTCACGGATGTGTTCCATACCTTGTCCGGGTTACCGCTTGATAGATCGGATCCATTCACGATTAAATTGGAACTAGGGATTGCCCCAATCTCGAAAGTGCCATACCACATGGCCCAGCCGAGATGGCTGAGTTAAAGAAACTGTTGAAAGAACTGTTGGATAAAGGATTCATCAGGCCGAGTGAGTCACCTTGGGGTACACCGGTGCTGTTTGTGAAAAAGAAGGATGGAAGCTTTAGGCTTTGCATCGATTATCGGGGATTGAATCGGGTTACGGTAAAGAACAAATACCCATTGCCCCGAATTGATGAGTTGTTGGATCAACTCAGAGGTGCGACATGGTTCTCAAAGATCGATTTGGCCCAGGGATATCATCAAATTCCGATTGAGGCATCGGATATTCGGAATACAACCTTCTGGAAAATATATGGACACGACGAGTTTGTAGTGATGCCATTTGGTTTAACCAATGCATCGGTAGCCTTTATGAAGATGATGAATAGTATATTTCGGGATAGTTATTATTTTCATTGATGACATCCTCGTCTATTCAAGGGGCCATGAAATGCACCAAAAACATCTAAAGGTGGTGATGGAACGGTTAAGTGAGCATAAGCTTTACGCCAAGCTGAGCAAGTGTAGATTTTGGCAGAGAAGTATTGGGTTCTTGGGACACATTTTGTCGGACCAAGGGGTGTTAGTAGACCCGGAGAAAGTTAAGGCTATCAAAGATTGGCCGAGGCCTTGGAATGCAACTGAGATTAGGAGCTTCCTGGGTTTGGCCGGATACTATAGACGGTTTGTCGATGGGTTTGCGAAAATGGCTTACCCCATGACCTATCTAACCGGGAAGGATGTTAAGTACGAGTAGACAGATGAGTGCGAGGAATGTTTCCAACGGTTGAAGGAGATGCTGACGACTGCACCAGTCTTGCCACTGCCTGAACCGAATGAGCCCTATGCGATATACACAGACGCATCCAGAACTGGGTTGGGTGCTGTTCTGATGCAAAAGGGTAGGGTGATTGCCTACACATCAAGGAAATTGCGGAAACATGAAAGAAACTATCCCACTCATGACTTAGAAATGGCGGCAATAATCTTTGCATTAAAGATTTGGCGGTCATACTTGTATGGAGCTAAAGTGCAAGTTTTTACTGACCATAAGAGTCTGAAGTACATTTCCACTCAACCCGAATTGAACCTTAGGCAAAGAAGGTGGATGGAATTCGTGGCTGATTATGACCTAGATATTACCTATCACCTGGAAAAGGCAAATCTTGTGGCAGATGCCTTGAGTATGAGGCGTTCGGATGTTCATGCAGAAAATGATGCGGAAACCCTTGTCGGACTAGTTAAGATGATGCATTTGAATGCAATATCAAGCGAACCAAAACCGTTAGGTATAGACACAGCAAATCGGGCAGATCTATTGAGTAAGATCCGAATAGCCCAAGAAAAAATGAACTGTTGAACCAAGCGGTCCAGAACAATCAGTCCGAGTATGGGAAATCGAACAACGGGAAAATTGTGATAAGAGGACGGGTGTGTGTTCCTAATGTACGGGAATTAAGAGAAGAAATCCTAAGGGAAGCACATCAGTCCAAATTCGCAATTCACCTGGGTGCGAGTAAGATGTACCGAGACTTGAAGCGGTACTACCATTGGGCAGGACTAAAGAGAAATGTGGCTGAATGGTTGGCTAAGTGTCCGACTTGCCAACTGGTCAAGGCAAAACACCAAGTCCCGAGTGGTTTGTTGCAAAACTTATCCATTCCGGAATGGAAGTGGGACCATATCACAATGGATTTTGTGAGTGGGTTACCAAGGACCAAGGCACGGTATGATGCTATCTGGGTGGTCGTGGATAGGCTGACCAAGTCGGCACACTTCCTGGCTATCCAGAAAACGGATGGGGCTCAAAGAATTGTGGCACGTTATGTGGAAGAGATAGTCTGATTGCATGGAGTTCTGGTAAGAATTGTCTCCGATCGGGATCCACGATTCATGGCCCATTTTTTAAAGGCATTCCAAAAGGTCTTAGGAACGAGGGTGAACATGAGTACGGCTTACCGCCTTCAAACAGATGGGCAATCCGAACGAATCATCCAGACACTCGAGGACATGTTGTGGGCATGTTTTTTTTATTGGGGTGGATCATGGGAAAAATATTTGCCCTTAGCCGAATTCTCATACAACAATAGCTTCCAGACGAGTATCGGAATGTCTCCTTAATTATGAAGCATTGTATGGACGGCCTTGTCGGACCCCATTGTGTTGGACCGAAGTGGGGGAGCGTAGAATCCTTGGACCAGATATTGTGGATGAAACTACTGAGAAGATCATATTTTTAAGGATCAAAATGAAGGAGGCCCAAGACAGACAGAAAATTTATGCGGACAAACGAAGAAGAAATTTGGAGTTCGAGGTAGGTGATTGGGTATATTTGAAAACAATCATATTTAAGTGAAGGAATCGAACTTCGAAGAGTGGAAAGTTGAATCCAAGGTACTTAGGCCCGTTTAAAGTCACATAAAGAGGTGGGTTAGTTGCATACAAACTGGACTTACCACCCGAAATGGACATGTTCCATAACGTCTTCCATGTGTCGCAACTAAGGAAGTGTGCCTATCGGACCAAGACATAGTCATTTCTGCACCACCTACTGAACTAAGGGAAAATCTAACCTTAGAATGAAGCTATTCCAGTTCGAATCATCGACCAAATGGAAAGAGTTACCAGAAGAAAGGTGGTTCGGATGGTCAAGGTAGTATGGAAGTGCAATGGGACCGAAGAAATTACTTGGGAAACCAAAGACAAAATGAAGGCCGAATTTCCTAAGTGGTTCGAGGAGTGGGAAACCAATCAGATACTTGGCCTGGATTCGGGGACGAATCCACTTCAAGTGGGGGAGACTTGTAACACCCCCGATCTTTGGTAAGGATTGGTTGGGCGAGCTGACCGGTAGTTGGGCAGGCTGACCGGTAGTTGGGCAGGCTGGCCGGCAGCTGGGAGAGCTGACCGGCAGCTGGGCAAGCTGGCCAGCAGTTGGGTGAGCTGGCCGGTAGTTGGACGAGCTGGTTGGTAGCTAGGCCAACTGGCCAGCTAGCATTGGCTTGGGCAGTTGGTGCTGAACCGGTGCCACGACCAGGCACAATGGTTCGACTAGAAACGTTGATTGGTTGAGCAAAAGCCATGACTATTCATGAAAACCGATCACGGGCCCTATAAATATAAGGCTTAGGGTCGGTGCAAGGCACGATGGGAGAAGAGAAATGGTAGAATTTTTTTGAGGCAATATTCGATAAGGGTTAGATCGAGTGAGGTAGAGATCGTGAACCTTGGATCGGGAAACCAACACTAACGATACACGATTAAGGGCTAGGCGTGGTGAGGTGAGTAATCCCTTCCCCTTTCATGCTTGGATTCCTCTTCGCCGGTGGTTCGGTGAGCAAGGGAATCCAAGGTAGGATAGTTGGGTAAACTTGGCCGAGTGATCGGGATTGGGTGAAATTTTCCCGGTCAGAAATCGACATGGCCTGCCCATAGACCGGATCGAGTCTTTCAGAGCAAGTATCAGCTGGCCAAAGAATTCGGGTGATTCCTACCATGGCCGGTTGGTCGATCAGATCTGCCCAAGTCTGAACCGAGTATGTCTTGGTCGAATTCTAAGTTAAACTTAGATAATTGACGGGTTTTGCATGAGGTGCATTCATTCCTGCATTTTCTAAAGCCTTATCGAGTAATGTTGGCTAAGTCTAGAATAATTATGCGGCTTTGGCATTTTTTAGGAAAAGATGGTGATCGTGGTAAGGATTTGGCTTGAGCGCAAGGCTGGTGGCCCGAGTATATGGGTGGTGTATTGATCCGGGTAGTTAGGATCGTTGAATGTGTAAGCCTTCGGGCAAACTATCATATTGTAACGAATCCTACTCTTATACTTCAATAAAATTCCGGATCTTTTATATTATGACTCTATAAATGACTCTAAAAACTCATGAATCTCATAATAACTCGAAATTAGACTTAGACTAAATAAAACACACTAAAATATGGACCTTAGAATCGGAATTCCTTGGTGAATCCGAAAGGGAACAACCTCTTCGGACTGATAATTCGGGAAGGGTGTTTCATTATCCGTGATTAATCTACCTAGTATAAAAGTCGCTTGATTTTTAGAAATGATATTATCCAATATCTTCTTGAGACGAAATATCAAAATTTTATATATCACTTCGTAAAAAATATTACAAAGGGATATTGGTCTAAAATTTTCATATTTGTCAGGTAATCCAGCTTTGGTATAAGACATAAATTTGTATGGTTGAATTCTAGATTCATAGCTCTAGTATGGAATAATCTTTCTATTTCTTTATAAACTACATCACCAACTATATTCCAATGTTGTTGGAAAAAAGCAGTGGAATAACCATCTGGTCTTGCGGCTTTATGGGCCTCTATTGAAAAGATAGCTTGATGAACTTCATCTTTCGAAATTCCTTAAATCTGAATTCATGTCGTCAGAGACAACAATATGTACCATACTTAAAGCCTGATCCATATTACCCGGATGAGTTGTTCGAAAAAGGTTTGTAAAATATTGATGTGCTTCATCAGTAATAGCTTTATTCCTATATACATCCATACTTGAGGAATTCTTGATAGAAATAATAATATTCCTTCTTGATCTATTTTTTGTTGTAGCATGGAAGAATTTAGTATTATTATCCCCCTCCTTAAGCCAATGAATTCAACATGGATGTAGCATGGAACATTTCCTCATGAGCATATGCATTAGCCAATTGATTCTTCAAATTAGCAATTTTATGGTAACTAACTAGGCTTCTGTCTGAGTTGAATCTAAATCTGAAGAAAGGTTTCGAATTCTCTTTTTTTTACGTATAAAAATCTTTCCACCACTGAGACATTTTAGATCGACATCTTTTTAATCGCAATGATAAGGAAGATTCTGCAATGTGGGTGGTATCATTCCAAGAATCATTAACAATAGTTACGAAATCATCATGAGTGTCCATCTGGGATCATATCGGAAGGTCCTTTTTCCGTATTCCAAAGCATGTGTAACACGAATTATACCCGGTCGGTGATCTGAATCTATCAATTCCAAATATTGCACATAAGAAGCTGGATAGGTTACTTTCCATTTTTTTTATTACCCATAGCCCTATCAAACCAACATTGTACCAAATGGTTATATCGTATACCAACCCAAGTCATATTATTCACAATATACTTAAGATATGACATCTTACACGATGAACCATTTGTTGGAAATCTAATAGTCTCCATGGTTCTTTGATAGAACCCCATTTCTTATCTATAGGATTTAAAATTTCAGTAAAATCACTGCACATCAACTAGGGACCGTTCTGTGATAGATTGATTCTTTGTAATCTTTCCGAAAGATTATGTATAAATTTACGGATGAGATTCCCATAAATACAAAAAAAAAATCAAATCCATTAGTCATAATTTTACAATTCAAAAGACGTTCATCATAACTTACAACAGAAACATTAACTGAATTTTTCCACAATAATGCTAATCCCAAATGTGCACTTGAACTTCAGCCCAATCGAATATTTGCTTAGCCCAATCAAAAAACACTAAACCAGCGATTGCAACATTATTGAACCGGTTTAACCAATAACCGCTTAGAAATTGAAACCCATAAGAATCAATTCCGGTTTTACATTCTAATACAGCCAATATATTTAAACCAAAAATAATCCTAAACCAGACGCAATAGAGGCCAAACCAACCGGTAGAATAATAAAATTTTAGAAAACCTGATTTTGTTTTACGGTGTTTGGCAACCGGTGTATTGGTTTCTCCGATGCCGATCTGCAGAATAGTCTCCTTGCGAGGGGAGAAACCCGGAAGCGGAGAAGGGTCAATCCCATCATCAGAATCATCAGAAGTATCAGCCAGAGGAGGAGGATTGCCGTTTGCACATTCGGATGCCTCGTGGGTAATCAGTCCACAATTTGTACAGAAATTTCTAAGTTTTTATATCGAAATTGCAAAACCACTTCCTTTTCACCGAATTTGAAAACTCTTTGAAAAAATAGTGGCTATCGAACCCGAACAAACTCAACCCGATGTGCACCCTCGGTGTTGAAATCTGATTCGAGCAAAGTTCGGAGATTCCTAACAATACACATGACCATTTGGTATGTAAGAAATTGGAGAGTAATACATTGAATTTGAACTCAAAAGGTATGTTTTTCATGTCGGAATCAGAAACCGTAGGCGACCACTTTTGCAAAATCACCGTACATTCGTTAAAACTCCATGGTTTCGTCGGAGAACATTGATGAGATTTCCTCGGTTTGAAACAGGAATTGGACTTGATCGTCATGAATAATTTGAGAAATCACAACCTCCACAACACTGCACAAATGCGGTAATGTTTTCATGAGTGTACAGAGGTTTTGTCTTCGTGGATTAATCGGTTTCCCGATGAGGGAAAACCGGGTCTCATGGATGGCTTGAGAATAAAGGTTTGTCGGCAGAGAGATTACAGGTTCCGATATGCCAAGAGAAATATCTTGCATACGTTTGGAGAGAGAATCAGACATAGTTGGAATTAACAGTTGGAGATCAAAGAGAAGAAGGATATCGATGACAAAAGTGACGAAAGAAGTAAGAAAAGGGGTTTTAAGACAGATAAATAAGAAAAGTTTAAAAGAAATCTTCATCAATCGACAGATAACACTATTCAGAAGGAAAAGAAAAACGCATCAACAACAAAAATCAAGTGATAACCGTCGTTGAAAAAATTGCCGGAGAAATCACGATTTAATCGCATGAGAGAAGAGAGAAAATATGTACGATTTGTTTATAATCATTATTACGATAATTTTAGTTTCTAATATGTTATAAGAAATTAATAGTAAATAAAATATTGTTTTAGATGTTATTTCATCAGGGGTATTTGTGTAATTTCATATCTCGTGTGTGTGTATTCTTGCAGTTTGAGTCGCTTACAAGATTAGAGGCTTTCGAAACTCAAACGAGTTTTTGTTTCCCATATAGATTGAAGGAATTCGATTTTGCGAAAAATTCAAACCAATTTGTTTAATTTGCCTTTTGTTTTCAGACGTTCGCGAAGGAGATTGATTGATGGCTTGGAGGCGCATCATCACTAAGTTTTTTGTTTCATCTTTGATTTTTTTTGTCATAAGCAATTTTTATTTGAAAAGATTTTGGATTTGATTCGTTTAGATATCATATTCTAATGGGTTTTTTTTTAAAAGATCGTTGTTTTACAGAAGAGAAGATGATATCTTTTGGCAACTAAAAGATCGAAAGTTTGTGTCTTTTTTGTATTCTAGATGCTGATTTTCCTTGTGAATGTATTTGCGACATTCATTAATGATAACTATTTTTGTAATTTAGCCTCTTTTGGGTATTTGAAATTGTGGTTATAAGATTGGTAAAAGATTATTCAACTTTCTTGGTTTTGGTTTTGTTTGTTATTTTGAGTTTGGGCTGAGCAATTTACTTACTTCAATGCCATTGACTCTCCTCATCCATGAAAGGTTTCCAGTCATGAGCGTGAATTGAGCAGTTTAAGAAGCTTACTTGTCAGAGCTTACTCTTCTCTTCCTAGAGTGAGAGTTGTTGGAGGTAATTTTTTAATTCTTACTGATTTATTGTTTCAGAAATTTTTTGATGTAAATGGGTTATATCTGTTTATGAAAATTTGTTTCTGTTTTATGTATTTAGATGCAGGTGGTGGTGGAGGTTCTTTACCGCAATCGAGGTTTCAATCGAGTTATGTTGGTAGCTTTGCTCGCAGAGTGCGTAACAAAGAAGACATTAATGAGGTTGCACATCTGAGAGAGCTTTCTCGTAGAAACGACCCTGAGACTGTTATCAGAACATTTGAAAGACAACCATCTCTGCATTCGAATTCCTCCACATTGTCTGAATACATTAAGGCATTGGTCAAAGTTGATAGGCTCAATGGAAATGCGTTGTTACAGTTATTGCAAAGAGGTGGGTAAGGCGAGAGAGAGATTTTTTCTTTGTAAGTATGAGCTTTTGGTTATGTTTTGGATTTGAAAAGGGTGGATTGATTTTTTCATATTTGACTGCATATTTGTATTTGCAGCTTGTTAACCATTTCTTGAAACCATGTTGTTAAAAGTTTCATATGCAGCTTTCGTAATACAAGTTTATTATCTTCTTTTAGGTATTGCTGGTGCTTCAGGGGAGGAAGAGACTTTTGGAGGTCTCGCAGCATTTACAAACTTAGGAAAACCAACAAAAGAAGATGTCCTTGGAACTGCTACTGCACCCATCCATACGATATCCAATGAAAAGATAAACTTTAAAGAACAGCTATGGAGTACAATCCGGACTATTGCAGTTGGGTTCTTACTTATTTCTGGTATTGGAGCACTTATGGAGGATAGGGGAATTAGCAAAGGTAGTTTGGTTGTATTATTTTCAGTAATGCAATTGCTGTGTTTGGATGATTTGCCTACTAATTTATTTATGGTTTTCATAAGTTAGGACTTGGTTTGCATGAAGAAGTGCAACCTAGTATGGATCCAAGCACCAAATTTAGCGATGTTAAGGGTGTTGATGAAGCTAAATCTGAGCTAGAGGAAATTGTACATTATCTTCGTGACCCTAAGGTAAATTCACAGTGCTAATGTGTTTGTCTAGTTAGATATGAACCTTGGTGGTGATGTCAAATTTAAATCATAAATAGGCTGCTTATCTAACTAGATATAAACTTTGTGTTGGTGATGTAAAATTTAAATCATGAAACCATATGGATCTTCAAACCCATTTATTTGACCTTTATCTTCTACATTATCTGTTTGTTCTTTGGCCTCACTTTTTCATCTTTGGTTTTCTTTCATTTGATCTTTATACCAGAGGTTCACCCGTCTAGGCAGAAAGCTTCCTAAGGGCGTGTTGCTTGTTGGTCCTCGTGGCACGGGGAAGACAATGCTTGCAAGGGCTATTGCTGGAGAAGCTGGAGTGCCTTTCTTCTCCTGCAGTGGTAGTGAATTTGAAGAGATGTTTGTTGGGGTTGGAGCCAGAAGAGTGAGAGATCTTTTTAGTGCTGCAAAAAAATGCTCTCCTTGTATTATTTTTATTGATGAAATCGATGCTATTGGAGGAAGTCGTAATCCAAAGGACCAGCAATACATGAAAATGACATTGAACCAGTTGCTCGTTGAGTTGGATGGGTTTAAACAGAATGAAGGAATTATTGTGGTCGCAGCAACAAATTTCCCAGAGTCATTGGATAAGGCCCTGGTTAGACCTGGGAGGTTTGATCGCCATATTGTTGTGCCTAACCCAGATGTTGAAGGTCGACGCCAGATTTTGGAATCTCACATGTCAAAGGTAACTTTATATTCTGCAGGAGACCATCTAAGGAAGTTAAAAGTCCCATTTAGTTTTTATATTGAGCACAAGAAAATTTCAATTATGTAAAAACCATCTCTGTTGAGCTGTTGGGTTGGCTGTCGTTCATTTTTTGTTTTCAAGTACTTAAGGCTGATGATGTCGATTTAATGATCATCGCTAGGGGAACACCTGGATTTTCTGGCGCTGATTTGGCTAATCTAGTCAACGTTGCGGCTCTAAAAGCTGCAATGGACGGTTCAAAAGATGTGTCAATGTTTGATCTTGAGTTTGCCAAAGACAGAATCATGATGGGAAGCGAACGAAAATCTGCAGTTATATCTGGCGAGTCAAGAAAACTACTGCTTTCCATGAAGGTGGCCATGCCCTTGTTGCCATCCACACAGATGGTGCGCTTCCAGTACACAAAGCAACCATTGTTCCTTGTGGTATGGCTCTTGGCATGGTCTCTCAGCTTCCGGATAAAGATGAGACAAGCATTTCTAGGAAACAGATGCTTGCTCGACTTGATGTTTGTATGGGTGGCCGGGTAGCAGAAGAGTTGATCTTTGGGGAAAGCGAGGTGACTTCGGGTGCTTCTTCTGATCTTGATCAGGTAACTAAGCTTGCAAAAGCAATGGTTACGAAATTCGGAATGAGCAAAGAGGTGGGTCTTGTGGCACATAACTATGACGACAATGGTAAAAGCATGAGCACCGAGACAAGGCTTCTCATTGAGAGAGAAGTTAAACTGTTATTGGAAAAGGCCTATAACAATGCGAAAACCATTCTCACGGTTTACAACAAAGAGCTTCATGCCCTTGCAAATGCTTTGCTTCAGCATGAAACTCTGTCCGGGAAACAGATTAAAGAATTGCTTACCGATCTCAACTCACGACATCTGCAAAAACGTCAAGAAGTAGTTGCACAGCAAAGCCACCCAGTTCCTCCATCAACCCCTAACCCAACAGCATCAGCGGCTGCAGCAGCTGTTACAGCAGCAGCAGCAGCCGCGGCAGCAGCAGCAACAGCCGCAACCAAAGGTAAAGACATAGCTCCTGTAGGCTCTTGAAAATAAAGGAAGGCATTTTCTTGTATTTGTGCTCTTCATTTTGAGAGTTTTTGGAATCATTGGGAAGATGGTGAAGAGTAAATGAGTATGGAGTTTAGGGTAAAACAATAACAATTAGTTTAACATATCAATGTCTCACGGAGTCTTACTGCAAAATCTGTGTTCTCTTGTGTCTTAATGTTCTTGAAATCTGCAATGCTTTCTTTACACAACTCTAAAGCCAGCTTATATGACGTATGCAATAAATTGAATATAGCTCCCATTAAAAATGGAAGCTTGATTTGCAATGTAATGGACCACATGGATGATGTGGTGCATAAAATTGGTTCACTATCGTTTTTTTCTTAACGGACAAGCCTAGGAGATAATAATACCAAAATAGAGAATTCGACAAGTGATCCACTATGGCCTTTATCTCTATCCTATACACAAACCCTTTGAGCACGACTTTTACACTTTTACAATGATATAAAACATAAATGGAGCAGTACAACGACCATTTAAATGCAACTCTTTAAAGACACATCGTCGTACATCTTGACAAATTGAACAAAACAGTATACCATGAATCATCCATCTTGTAAAAATGAGGCATGACATGAATGCAGAAGCATCACTACACAATCTATATATCCAATAACATCGAGGAGTGTGCTATCTACAAAAATTTTCAAAAGCGCAAATTTGCCTATTCATAGTGCAATTAGTTCTAAGAGTAATATCACTACACAACCATACTTCTGCTTCTATTTGCAAAATCTACATATGGCATTTTTATCAATATGGTTGTTTATTTATGGAAAATTGTTTTATTATAGCAAAAACCTCATTTCAAAGAAACATTATATATATATATATAATAATAATATTTACATAATATCATGTTTTCTCTAATATATGCAGATTAATAGGTTAAAATACTATTTTTTCTTAAAATACTATCACTAGATTTTTATTTAAAAAGACAATTTTCGAAAACACCAAAAATATTTTTGTTTTAAAAATATCATCAGTATTTTTATTTTTTCGAAAATATCATTAAAAATTTTGTTTTCAAAAATACCACAATATATAAACTAATTCCTAAAGACTATACCATAAACTCTAAAAGCTAAACCATAAACCCAAAATACTAAATACAAACCCAAATATTTAATTATAAACTTTTAAAAATTAGAAACTAAATACAAACCTTTTAATGGTGTTTTTATAAAAATAAAACTATTGATGGTATTTTTGAAAAGAAATTTTTTTTGTGAAATTTTTAAAAAAAAATATCTTTCAGTAATAGTACAAATCATTATATAAAAAGACTTTAACCCTAAATGAATTACATGAATAATAAAAACATTGTGTTTTGAATTTCTCATTTCCAATTATGATTTATATCTTTCCTATTAAAAGTTATTTTTATATTAAATTTATGGAATTTAAAAAATAGTGATAATATTTTTTTAAAAAAACAAGAGTAGAAATATGGTATTACTTATTATGAACATACCATCGAGTTTTTGCCAAAGTTTGGTTATTAGTGTTAATTTAGTAATAAATCAAACTATAGGCTAGTCTAGATGTTGAATATAAATTAATAAATAAGACTAGATTCATACCCATGCCATACGTGGGAAAAAATATTCGAAAATTATAATTTATTAGTAAATATAAATTAAATATTTAACTTTTATTTAAAATTACTTTTAACATTAATTTTTGTATATACAAATTAAGAAAAGAAAAATAATTATTTTTTTACGAATTTAATAGTATTTTTTTGTTAGTTTAATAAAATATATTAATTCTCTAACTAAATTAATAACAATAATATAATTATAATTATTCTAATAAATTAAACTTATTTATATATTTATTTGAAATTTATTGTAGTGATGACACGTCATCATGATATTTCTGTTAATAACACATCAGAATAAAATTATTTTTTTAAAAATATTTCTCAAATAATATATTAGGGATTACGGTAGTAACTTAAATCTATTTATATTTATTTAAAATTATTTATAAATTAATGTATAAAAAAATTTAAAAAATTAAAATTATTTTTTTGCAAATGTAATAGTAATTTTGGTTAGTTGAACAAATTATATTTATTATCTAACCAAATTAATATCAATGGCATGTATTGTAATTATTTTAGTCACTTAAACCCTTTTATATATTTAAAGTGAAACTCGCTATGATGTTGACACGTCAGCATGATATTTTTACTTAAAAAATTTTTAAAATAATATATTAGAAATTATAGAAATGATTAAATGTTTCCTTATAATTTGCTTATTAGATATAATCAACCCTCACAATTCGCACCTTTGAC
The DNA here is from genome assembly GCA_018901945.1 of Pugionium dolabratum. Taxonomy (NCBI): domain Eukaryota; kingdom Viridiplantae; phylum Streptophyta; class Magnoliopsida; order Brassicales; family Brassicaceae; genus Pugionium; species Pugionium dolabratum. Next base: position 369,537 of record JAEVFF010000360.1, read on the forward strand.
CAGCCCAATAAGCCCAATTCTCTTTGTTCCACGAAAACCCATTTCTTTTAACTTCAGAAACATTTGTTCATCTTCTCTTCTTCTACCCGAATCTTCTTCGATTTTTCAATCTCCTTTAATGGTACAAAATATTTTTTGCTGTATTTCAAAAAATTATATATATATAACACTTCGACATTAAATATGAAAATAATTTTTCTAATTTTTTTATTACAAAATCATTTGTTAAATTCGAATAATGAAAATTTTCAACCAATTTATATTCTATTGATATCATCCACAATCCATTCAATCACTATTAAAACATACTCAAACATAAATAATTTTTTATAAGCTTAAAATTTGAAAAGGTTCTTTCTGTACACGCAACTGAAAATTGAAACTATTAGTAGTATGCGATAAATAATTCATGTGTTTGGATAACAACTATCTATTATTTTTAGATATTGTAGTTCCATAAATAGATGTTATCCCTCTACATCTGAATCTTATATGCTCTAGAAAAGTTTCAAACTTGATACAAGATCTTATGGTGACTTTAATTTTTTCAAACCAAAATTTTTTTTAAAGATTTCCTAAAACGCTGTAATTGCTCGAATCTAACCCCAAGAGATATTATATATTGGTCCACTATGTTGATGAAATAATCAATCCTAAAATGTTCATCAACTTTTTTAGCATTTTCACCATATTACTTTTTTTTCTTCGTCAAATGTTTGAATTTATTAGAAAATCTTGGTTCAACCTCCATATCAGTGGTAATTTGATAGCTTTAGCTTTTCTCAAAACCTGTTTCTCTACAGCTTTTCAAATTACCAACAACTCCTCCTAATTGAAAAATAGCAACCTCAAGATCCATATCCTCTTATTATAAGGTTTTGCTCACTATATTGACAACATAAAGCAAATCATACTAAATTACCATTTCAAAAAGTATTTCAAACTTTCCAATTCCATGTTTTTCACACTTAGCATCATTACTATATTTTCGATTATCACTTCTGCTAAATAAAATAAAACATCTCGTATTTTTAAAATTTGAAATCTTATTAGTTTAACACTATCAATGCGACTTTCCCAACAAGTTTTTGATAGTGGTTAAGTGTAATACTATTCACCATCTCTATGTAGAATTCCAAGTTTGTTGGTTGAAGATGAAAATAGGCATTATATATGCTGCACAATATCAAAAAATTGAAACAACTTTTTCGGATGAAGAAGCTATATCACAAAAACCAAAATTGAGACTATGAAATATCACAAAAAGCAAGATTGAGAGTAGAAATGCCCTTGGGTTTATATCAAACAATATTTTCTGAACTCCCTTATGCCTTCCTTTCATATTTTGCCCATTGTCATAACCTTGTCCTCTTACATCTTCAATATTTAACTTAATATCAACTAATGTATCTTGAAGAGTGTTAAAATTCTTTCTGCTCTCTTGTCTTTGATTTCTAAAAAAGTAAAAAAAACTCTTCAACTTTAGGTGAATCAATAGAAATATCCACACATTGAATTAGAAACCATTTGCTCTTACGACCAACATCAGAAGTGGAATCCAAATGATTGAAAAATACTTCTCCTCTTGAATCTTTTTCAAGATCATCATCTTAATCTCATTAGAAAGAATTTTATCAACTCATTCTAAATTTTATAACTGAGATAGTGGAAATGAGTTTCACCTTTTTCAATCCGTCAAATGTGTTTGTTCATACTTGATCAAAGCCTCCTATCATCCTAATAAAAGCCAAAAAAAATTTCCCTTCACATTCAGATCGGTAATCTTTTTTTTCTCAAATGAAATACAAAATTCCTTTCTGTTGGAGTCGTTATCACTGCTATTATCCTCAACATCACATCTTTCCAATGCTTTTTCTCTTTGTTAATTAGCTCATGCATGTGCCTATCAATAACTTTCCTCTTTTTGATAATTCTCATGAAAAAATTATAAATAACAAATTTATATTGTTAAAATATTGGATAAAAAACTTTAAAAATACATAAACTTTTAAATATTTTTTTAGAAAAATAAATGAACTATTTTGACTCTTATTTTAAAATACGAAAGATATATTATTTTTCGGCCTAATTTTTAGTTCCATCCAGCGAGATATTTGAATAGTATGATGATGAGTAGTTTCATGTGATTTCAGCCCGTGTGAAGCATTTCTCCAATTATCATACCTAGGTTACCAAAATAAGACTTGTTTCTTGAGTAAATAAATTACAACAAAACCAAAAGATCTTGTCTTTAGATTTTGTGTAAACTAACCATCTTCTATCATGTTTCTCTCAGTCGCTCATTTTTCTTGTATAACAAGAGTAAGTGAAATATTAATCAATATCATCTCTCAGAAAAGAATAATTAGTATGTGGTCTTGTGGGTGGACATTTTTCAACTAAAAAATCTCTCATTTTTTATTCAATTTCTCCTAATTTCCAGGATCATTCATATCCACATTCTCATGAAAACCCTTAATATCATCAACTTTTTCATGGTATTCTCTGTTTTCATTCTCAAATTATTTTTGGTCTCGTTTATTACATTAATATCATCTCCAACAAATTCTTCTACACTCTTTGTGTCTACACTTTCTTCAGTAACAAGCTCTTGCTCCTGAATAGGAAGCTCTTCATCTTCCTTGTTCATATGAGTTTTTACAGTTTCATCACCGGAAATTTTAGTTATCATCACATACTTAAACATATCATTGGTTTGAGATTTCACTAATAGTCTTGTCTTTTCTTTCCGTTCCTATTTGTACATCCTCTTGGTTGATTCCTGATTCTATTTCCCGGCAATATTTTCTACAAATCCATAAAAGAATTGAATAAAGTTGTTTTATTTAATGAAAAAAATTGAGCAATATGTAAAAATAGAGCAATACATAAAATATAAACATTGGGCAATAATTAGTATAATTTAGTATGATCACTGTGAAATTAACTTTAGCTTATAAAGTTTATTGAATCTAGGAGAAAACATGAGAAAACTATCAGAAAGTTCTGAAAAACACATAAAGTTTTGATAAGAGAAAAAGATGAAAAATAAGAGAAAGAGAAGAAAATTTATATGAAGAAGAATACAAAATAGCAAATATCAACAGTTAAATATCTCAGAGCCAAAATTGTTGATGAAGAATCTGAATAATGGAAGAAGATGAAGATGAAAATACGTCTCAATGAAAACAACAAATAAAGAAAACTAAATTTTTTCAAGTAAATTATTTTTCACGTAATTTATCTCATATAATATATTAAAAAAAATTAAGATTGTGAAAAATAAAATAAAATCATATAAAATATTTAATGTTAATAAAAATGGAAACAAAGAAAAGAAAAAGGAAATTATAGGGTTCAAAACCTCATACCTACGAAAAATGTATAACAACTATAACCACTACACCTAAGAAATTTAATTGAATATGATGCTCCCAAAAATTTATATTGTTGGGTGCCTAAAATCTTTACTTTATGGGCTTTAGCGCATGGCGACCCAACTCGAACCTCAGAGATTCTTCAACTAATCTTCTCCTCAGCTTCTGATTTCGAGAGTAGAGGTTTCTGACTTGATCCTGAAATTGTTCTTCCTCTAGTGAATTCGAGTTTTCTTCTCTTCATTTTTCATGATTTTAGACATTTCTCATGATTTTAAAAATCTCACGGCCTTCTTTTTCACTTGATTCTGATTTCCCAAATTTAAGGGTTTCAATTTTTTTCTTTATGCTTCATATAATCGCACTATATATAGTTAGATTTCTTAGGGAGTTCATGTCTTTCTCGATGAATTTTAGCTTTCTTGGGACTATCTAAAGCAAACCCCCAAAAATTTCTTGGCTCATAGCTTACGGTAAAACCTTAGGTTTTCAATTCTAACAAAAAAAACAGATTTCTTTCTTCTGAGTTATGCAATCCGATGACTAGTGTATACTTTCCACAACTTACACAAGAGAGTGCATATGCTACAACATCATAGTCATTGAACATCACAGGAGGTTTCTTTTCTATGCATTCTTTGTCCATGTCTTTGTACAATATTTCTTTGTGAAAAAATTACACTTCTACTTATCGTACACTTTCCTTCTTCTAGCATCCAAATTTGATATCCCTTTGTCCATTGTGGATATCATACGAAGACTTTTTTTTTTATGGCATGTGTATATATTTTGAGCATCCAAACCTTCTCAAATGATTGATTTTTAGTTTTGATCCTGAGGAGAACTGTTATGGTATATTAAAATTAATACATGAATTTAGTGATCTATTAATTAAATACATATTTTTTTGATGCAGTTTTTGCTTAGAATTCTTTCTAAACTATTTTCAGCAAGCATACATCTTAATTTTCCATCATTGTCCTTAAGATATTCTTATGTCTGGGCAAATGATCCGAATCGAATAAATCGAATTAAAATCAAATCGAAAAACAGATTTGAGTTGGTATTCGATTATAAAAAAATAACCGAACATATATTATTTTGGAAAACCATAGTTATTGGTTATTAACCGAAACTGAACCAAAAACCAAAATAATATCCGAAAAACCATGGTTATTGGTTACTAATCAAAATCGAACCAAAAACCAAAATAATATCTAAATCAAAACCAAAAACTGAAAAAATCGAAACCAAAAATGTCTGAGCGAAACCGAATCAAATATGTTATCAAATATCTGAATACCAAAACCTAGATATTCCATTCTATCGTGGAGTATAAGTAGGCATTTTGTGTCTCTTAATTTTAGCTCCTTTGCAAAGACTATAAAACGGATTATTGTAGACTCTAGCCTATTATCTATTTTAAATACTCCACATATCGGTTTAGGATCTTGATTTTGCATGTTTTTCTTTTTACTTCACTGTCATTCATATTTCCTATCAAAACTTTACCTCTCATATTCTTTCAAATCAAACAAAGATTTTTCGGATGTCATATGGAAACTACGTCTAGACATTCTTATATTCAGTTCGGTTTCGCTCGGTTATTTTTGGTTTTGGGTTTTTCGGTTAGTAAAATTAAATATCCATTTGGTTATTTTTATATTTCAATTTGGTTTTAATTTGGTTATACTTTGATTTCGGTCAGTTCGATTATTAATTTTTTTTAAAAAAATAACCGAAATAACTAAAATAACCAAAATAACCGAAAATAAACAAAAAATAACTAAAATAACCGAAAAAATAATCAAAAAAACAAAAAATAACCAAAAATAACCAAAAATAACCAAAAATAACCGAAATATCTGACATATCCAAAATATTTTCGGATAACCGAAAATAACCGAAAATAATTTGTTTTTCAGATATTATTTTGGTTTTCGGTTTTGTTTCGGTTAGTAACCAATAACAATGATTTTCCAAAATAATATTCGTTTGGTTATTTTTTTATAACCGTATACCAACCGAAATCTGTTTTTCGGTTTGGTTTCGGTTCAGTTTATTCGATTCGAATTATTTGTCCAAACCTAATGGAAACTACACTCGATTCCATCACCCATTCACCTTTTGTATTTTTGGAACTTGCTGAAAGTAATAATTCCACCATTTTAATTGCTATGTTTGCAGAATAATCTTGATTTTTCCCAATCCTGAAAGAATTCTCTTTTCCAATGCTTTTCTTATCCACGTATAAAACATCATTTGTTGTATTTTTTGAATTTGAGTTTTGATTTGTCTTCATCTTGATTTGGATATATCTTTCCACTATTTTCATGTCTCTTGTCAAAGCTCTTCTCATTCCTTCGTCTTGTTGACATATAACCCTTCTGAAATTCCTTTGACTTTGTTTAACATTCTTTTTTCTTTTAGTTCTATTTTGGGCAAATGTCTAAAATAGCATTTTTCTAAGTTTTTGTTCCAAAAATAGCATCATTAGTTCACATAAGTATTTGTGCTATTTTTGAGAATTTAATTTTATAATACTAGATTTAGAAGAAAAACTTTAAAAGGTGCTATTTTAGAGTATTACTCTTCTATTTTTTTATCATTTTATTATTCAAAAACATAGAAAATATAAATATATGTTAAATTATACATAATAAATCACTAAATCTAAATTTTACTATATTAAAATTTTTTGTTTTTGTAAAATATCAATATTTCAATTTTTTGTTCCAAATATATCACTAATCATTTCAATTTCCAAAAATAACACAAATTTAATACTAAAATAATTAAAAATCTCATCCTAATAGAAAAATTTAAACTCTAAATTGGAAATAATGAAGTCAAACATTATGTTTTAATTTTATATATAGTTTATTTGAGATAAATAATTATTTTTTAATAAAAATTTATGATATTTTTGGAATTTTATTTTTAATATGCTAAATTTGGAAAATAAATTTAAATGTTGTTATTTTATGATATTACTCTATTAAAAATCATAAAGCATAAATCATTTAAATTTAATTTAGAAGATAATAAATATATAAAAATGATATTCTCTTCCATAGTTTACCTCGTCATCACTCAAATTAATAAACAACATAATCAATAATATCTCATAATTTGAAATATATAAAAAGTAACATAGCAAAACACGAAATTTAAATTTTAATATTTTAAAATTATGGAATACATATAACATTCAAATTAATTTAAAACATCATAAATATTTTTTAAAAATATTACATTAATTTTTTTAAAATATTTTATTTACTTTTATATTATTTAATTGTCATTTTGAACTATCTAATTCAATATAAATGTCAGTGAAAAAACAAATTATGAAACAAAAATGAAAATAATAATTTAAAAATTTGAAACAACTGAACTAAAGTAGTTAAAATTTTAAAGTAATTAAAATACATTTGATAAACATTGAAAAAAATGACAGAAATAAAGAAATATACAAAATGTAAAAACAATAATAGAAATGCAATCAATTAAATTTTGTAAAATCTACAATTCATAATGTAAATTGAAAAGGTTAAAAATGATAGAAACATTAGAACTTTGATGAAAAAATTATAAATAACAAATTTATATTGTTAAAATATTGGTTAAAAAACTTTAAAAATACATAAACTTTTAAATATTTTTTTAGAAAAATAAATGAACTATTTTGACTCTTATTTTAAAATACGAAAGATATATTATTTTTTTAATATACAAATTTTTCAATTTTGTGATGGATTAACAGACGTTTACGAGCTTAACAACATGTATTAGATGGTAAATTTATTAACACCGTGTTAAACGAAACTAAAAACTCAGAAACTTTCACAATTTCATATTGATCACCTGTAAATGTGGTTTGAGTAACCCATAAGGAATTTCACCAGAATCTAGACGATTAGTTTGTCCATTATATTAAAAATTATACATTTATATAATACACATTTTTAACCATTAGTTTTATATATTTTTGGATATTTTTTGTAAAATTAAATTTTATTTTTAAATATTAAATTTTAAAATTAGCAGTTATATAATTGGATGTCGATTACAATATGAACCACACAATAGACATGTAAAAGTAATAACCATGATTAAAAAAATACAAAATATTCATCGTAATTTATCAAACCAAATTAATTAAATGAAATAACTATAAATACATAAAATCTAAATAAAACCATAAAATTGAAAACATATATGATATTAAATATTTTTTCTAAACTCACTTCTATTTTAATATATATAGTTTATTTTATTTTTTAGAAATAAATTTACGTTTAAAATTACAATTTCACATTTGATTAAATTTTAAGCCATAATTTTTTTAGCAATGTTATATTTTTGGGTCATTTGCAAAATTGACCTAAAATTTATCTTCAATTGCAAGTTTGACAATTTAAACTTTTTTTTGCAAAACTAACTTTCTATCTCTATTTTATCCTTCAACAATAACTTTATTTACAACTTTACCATTAACTTAAAAAAAAATAAAAACAACACTAAGACCATTATGAACAAATTTTTCAAAAATATTACGAAAATGTCATCTTCTTCATTCCACACAACAACTATTGTCGTGGTTGTTGGGAGCTCTTAATTCTATCGACACACCCACTTTTATATCTCTATTCCTTCATCAAATCTCATTCATCTCAACTTTTTTCATTTTCTCTCTCATTTTCTTCCAATTTCTCTCTTCACACTACATTCAAAAGCTTCCAACTTTGCAAAAATTCATCATTATCCGTTAAAACAAGCTTTTGGGAGTTTATATCGGTCATCATTTAAGTCGCGTAGCTAAAAATCCAAGATCAAAGGTTAGTTTTCGTGTTTTGCTTTCGGTTATTTTTTCAGTTCATACAGCTACAAGAAGTCTGATTTGTAATACATTTACAAAGCAGACTTCTCTAGCATACTTCTCGAAGTCTTTTTTGTAAATATATTACAAAGCAGACTTCGAGAAGTATGCTTTAATCGGAATAAATCTCTCTTTAACTAGAATAAACAGTTTTTCTCACTGAAGCAGACTTCTCCGAGAAGTCTGCGACATGTATTCCTATCAAAGCAGACTTCTCCGAGAAGTCTGCGACATGTATTCCTATCAAAGTAGACTTCTCCGAGAAGTCTGCTTTGATAGGAATAAAAATAGCAGATTTCACGAAGTATGCTTTGGCGAGAAAAACAGTTTATTCCTATCAAAGCAGTTTATTCCTATCAAAGCAGACTTCTCAGAACTTTGGTGAGAAAAAAAGTTTATTCCTATCAAAGCAGACTTCTCTTGAGAAGTCTGCAAAGTTTATTCCGATCAAAGCAGACTTCTCGGAGAAGTCTGCTTTGGTGAGAAAAACAGTTAATTTCGGCTGAAGCAGACTTCTCCGAGAAGTCTGCTTTGATAGGAATAAACTGTTTTTCTCACCAAAGCAGACTTCTTCGAGAAGTCTACGACATTTATTCCAATCAAAGCAGACTTCTCGAGAAGTCTGCTTTGATTGGAATAAACGTTGCAGAATTCTCGGAGAAATCTGCTTCAGCTGGAATAAACTGTTTTTCTCACTAAAGTAGACTTCTCGGAGAAGTCTGCTTCGGTAACATAAACAGTTTATTCCGATTAAAGCAGACTTCTCCAAGAAATCTACTTCAGTGAGAAAATTTAGTATGTGTACAATAATCTAATCAAATTCATTAATTTTTACCGCAGATAATGGTCCAAATCGTTGTTGTTTGTGGGGAGTGGACTATTATAGAGACTTGGAATTTTTCTGTGGATAATATAATAGGAGGAAAAATGTTTGTAATTGAGGATGATTGCAAACATCAAGAACTTGTCGAAATGATACAAGATTATTTCGGATTCGATAGACAATTTGATGTGTTGAAGATAAGTTATGTTCTACCACCGGCGTTGTTAGATCAAATGCCATGCGATACTCCTCCTATGAAAATAACAAATGATAGACAAGTTCGTAACTTGGTTGAGTTATGCAAAAATCATGTTATACGTCTTTGTGTCTTTGTGAAGCGTGAAAATAATTCGTCTGAGGGTGATGATGTCTCTGATGATGATGAAGATTTAGTTGAAGATGATAAAGTATACTGCGATGGTGAGGATTACAGTCTTTACAGTAAATTGAAAAATGAAGATAGTGATGAAGATGGTAATAAATGGAGTTTTAGTGTTGAGGATCTCAAAAAAGGAAGTTGCGATCAACGACAAAGGTTAACTCTGGGATATGTTGAAAATATATATGTGAACCAAAATTTTCCTTGCAAGGCTGATTTGGTATCACATTTGTGTAGGATGTCGATTATACAGCAATTCGGTTTCAAGGTTTATAAGTCATCGAAGCAGTTGTATGTGATAATATATCGCGTCAAAGATTGCGCATGGAAGGTTCGAGCTGCAGTCAAATCAAGTGAATCTAACACGTTTTGGGTGACGAAGTATGTGCAAGATCATACATGTTTAATAACGGACAGGTTGAATGGCCATAAACAAAGTACTCCAAGATACATTGCTCAGATGTTTATGGAGCGAGTTGGAATAATTGATGGAATTACTCCAAAACACATCAAAGACTCAATGAAGGTAATGTTTGGTATTTCTATTGATTATACGACTGCATACAGATCATTAATATATGCTCAAGAATTGGTGAGGGGAACAACCGAAGATGGATATGACAAATTGCCTGCATATTTGCAATCCATTCAGAAAACCAATCCGGATACGGTTACTGCTATTGAACTCGATGAGCATAGAAGATTTAAATATTTGTTCATCGCATATGGAGCTTCGATTGTTGGATTTGAATATCTCCGAAGAGTTGTTGTGGTTGATGGGTCCCATCTCACTGGAAAGTACAAAGGTGTTTTGTTTGTGGCAACTGCACAAGATGGGAATTTTCAGACATATCCACTTGCTTTCGGGATCGTTGATTCTGAGAATAATGATTCGTGGGAATGGTTTTTCACGAAACTTCGTTGTTGTATATCAGATGAAAATCCGTTGGTTATAGTTTCCGATAGATATAAATCCATAATGAAGGCATGTGCTCGTGTTTTTCCGCAAGCGCAAGAAGGAATATGTTATTATTATTTTCAAAATAACATAATCACGAAGTTCAGGGGAAGACATTTATTATACTTGGTGATAGGTGCTGCATACGCATTTACGATGACAGATTTTAACCGTTACATGGATGAAATTCGAAAAGTGAACAGTAATCCAAGCGCATGACACTCAATGTACTTCAGCGTAAACACCCCACAATCTCCACTCTTGATCTTCTGAGGAACTCCATGACCTTTATTGCGTTCATGTGTGTACTCATCGCATGGATATTTACCTTTCTCGTGCTTAAGGGATAACTCATTCAAAAGAGCTGGAAGCATCTGAGCAAATAGCTTCACAGCCGCGGATATACGATCATCGGTCGTGTGATTGACGTCGTTGTCCCATATTATGATGTGATGCATCGGTATTGATATCCACATAGCGACCCAATGGTTACCCATTACATACAGCGGTAAATATATGTCATCAACTTCGAGGCCCCATGTCTTTCTGGTTTTGCAGTACGATGGTTTAGTTCTTGCATGATAGTCAAATGCTCCTGGAGGGAGTAGTCGCCCTGAACCATCTGCATTCCCGGTGGAATTCAAGAAATACTTGTGATGGCTAGACCAAACCATCTGGAAGATGCAATCAACGAAGCAAATCCGAGTGCTCCTGAACCATTCTAGATGCTTGTTGAAACGAAGCCGCAAAAGGTTAAGTTCAGCGTCCATATGCTGCATTTACACATAAAGTTTGTAATGCTGATCAGAAGTCTGCAATGCCAATCAGAAGTTTGCAATGCCGATCAGAAGTCTGCAATGCTAATCAAAAGTCTACAATCATAAAAAATATACCAAATCGTTGAGCCATTTCTAAGGACCCCGGAGAGTGAGAAACCACGCGTTTGATTCTTTTGAAGTATCACTGCACAAAAAGATTTAAAATAAGATAACTTGCATAACAAGATTCTAAAATAAGATAACTTGCACGACAAGATTCTAAAATAAGATAACTTGCATGACAAGATTCTAAAAAGATTACTTACTTATCAAGTTTCAACCAATCATTGAGCACATTTACTTTTTGTCTGTCAACTTCAGCGAAAGAATCATACCCACCACCACGTTTTTTGTTTGTAATTATTTCTTTCACGGTGCTATTTCCTTGGAACGGTGATTGTTGTGTGGGATCAAGTTTACGCATTCTAACATTTTTGGCATGTTGAACAAGCATTGCTACCTTTTTTTTAGTGTTTTGTTTGTGTTTTAAAGCAGACATATCAGCTTTCAGCTTTTTTTCCGTGCGTACGTATTGTACACTGCTCTGCTTCCCTCGGTAGACACTTTCACTTGCTCTTTGTTTTTGATTAACGCGGAATCCATCCTTAAATAAAATTTCATAACACAATCAAATCTTTACTCAAAATTTGTATTAGGTCCTAGTTATCAAACCATCAAACCACATGCGAAATATGTTCAATCAATAGTGTACACAAATGAGGACCAAATAAATCACTTCTTTTTAAAAAGCCGTGATCGGGTTGTTCGAGTACTAACCGCACCAAACGCACCACCTTCCCCGACAATGTTCAGGCCCCCTTAAGCTGCTCCAGATTGCTCTCCATGACGTCCACCTTCTTCGACAATGCATTCACTTTTTTCTCGACAATTTGAATGTCGACCATCACATTCTTGGAGAAATTCGAGAAACACGTCTCGAAGTTGGACTTCATCGCCTCTAACATTTCTGTCCTATCCACAGTCCGTGGCGCACCCTGGGACAGAAATGGTAAATCTTCATCCAGTTCGTGCCTCCTTTTCTGAGGAATCACCTTACCAACATCATCAACCTGAAACAACCCATTAATAAAACCTCCAGGGTGCCAATGGGAGGCATCAAACTCAAAAGGCCCAAAATGCTGGAAATGCGCCTTGATGATGTTGGTACAACTGTCATCAACAACGTTATCTTTCCAATATGGAAACATATCGTCGAACTCCTTCACAACGAAGTGATGAACGTTCTTTTGCATAACCAAACACCAAAATTAGAAACAGAGGGAGATGCAATACAAAAACATCAAACGTACTTGGCTCTGAAGAGCAGTTTTGATGTTCTTTCTACCTCGGGAGCCTCGGAAGTATAGTAAGGAAAGAGTATGGGGAGGAGTGATGGGTTCACCATACTTTAATGCAAATTCTGGTAAAGCAAAATAAATCCAAATTTGAAAAACTTGAACAAACCCATCAATGGAGTACGCAGACCTACCCGAATCCCTATCTCTTAAGGACAAAATTAGCTTTTTAAAAGCTATTCTGCCCCATGGGTAGCTCTCGAATGCAGCGAAATTCATCACCAGTCTAGCATAGTTGACATTTGTGCATGATCTACGATCACGAGCGTCAATGAAAGTCGCGAAAATGACCAAATACCCCAACCTAATCCTATCATCATGAGACCAGAAATTACAATTTGAACATGCCTCGACCAAACTCTGAATGCTAGGACCTTCAGAAATACGGATCCCAATCTTCTTCCAAAACAACCTCATCTCCATCATGACTTCAATATCCGACTCTTTAGCTAAACTGTCATCATATTTACAGTTCAACCCAGTCAAATGCTCGAACTCATTAAGGGAGAACCTTACTGGATTATCACCAACCAAACACTAAATCTCGTATTTGGCATAAGAGAAAAGCTGGAAGGAGAGCATGTGGTGCACAAGCCTAGAAGCCCATGCGAAATCCAACTTGTAGAATTTAAGACACACACCGAAAGGAGAACTGCATAAGTACTCCCATTCATCGGCATGGAGAGCAGCCTCAAGTGTAGACATGAGCTCAGCATTCCAAGAATGATATCCGATGCTTTTTTGTGGGGGCGGCTCAGTGTCTTTTGTAAAGAGGCGAATTGGGAAACTATTTTTGTCCATTTTGAATACTGCAATCACAAAAAAATAGTTAAACAGAATAATATATTGGTGTGCATAAAATAGGAAACAGACTTCTATAGAGTGAAGTCTGCTATGTAAAAAAAGAGGAAGCAGACTTCTCTCGAGAAGTCTAATTCAAAAAAATAGGAAGCATCGAGAAGTCTACTTTGAAAAAAATAGGAAGCAGACTTCTCTCGAGAAGTTGGCTTAAAAAAATAGGAAGTATCGAGAAGTCTGCTTCGTAAAAAAATAGGAAGCATCGAGAAGTCTGCTTTGAACAAAAAATATGAAGCAGACTTCTCTCGAGAAGTCTGCTTTGAACAAAAAAAATATGAAGCAGACTTCTCTCGAGAAGTCTGCTTTGAACAAAAAATATAAAGCATACTTCTCTCGAGAAGTCTGCTTTGAACAAAAAAATATGAAGAGAAGTCTCCTTTGAAAAAAAAATATGAAGCAAACTTCTATCTAGAAGTCTGATTTGAACAAAAAATATGAAGCAGACTTCTTTCGAGAAGTCTGCTTTGTACAAAAAATATGAAGCAGACTTCTCTCGAGAAGTCTGCTTTGAACAAAAAATATGAAGCAGACTTCTCTCGAAAAGTCTGTTTTGAACAAAACAATATGAAGCAGACTTCTCGAGAGAAGTCTGCTTTGAACAAAAAAATATGAAGCAGACTTCTCGAGAGAAGTCTGCTTTGAACAAAAAAATATGAAGCAGACTTCTCTCGAGAAGTCTGTTTTGAACAAAAAATATGAAGCAAACTTCTCTCGAGAAGTTTGCTTCTTAAATAATTTAGGAAACAAAAAAATGCAACAAAATAAACCGCGAATGAAAGCACAATGCCGGAAATCTCCGAAAAATGCAATAAAATAAACCGCGAAAGCAAACACAATCCCAAAAATCACATAAAAATGCAACAAAATAACCATCAAAATAATCGTCCACGCAAAAACAACCTCGGAACCAGTTAAAAATATCAGTGAAACAGTTAAAAATCTTCAGAAAATCTATGAAAATCACATACCTTTGACGGTGGGGATTCTATTCGTAGACAATGGATAATCTATACAAAAACAACCGAAACAAAATTTATACATGGGGTCTATTTAAACCGAGAAAATTTTTTTTTTTTCAAATACCACAGTTCAAAATCGTGAAAAAAAAAATTTCAAATATCACAGTTAAAATAAAAACGCAAAAAAAAAATTCAAAACCATTTTCGAAGTGTTTCTTACCGCGAAAAGGGTTGCACCGTAGGGGACTCCGAAACGTCAGGATATCTATGAAGAGAAAACAAAAAATCGTCAAACATCAACTAAAAACCGTCAAACATCAACAGAAACATGCAAATCTATGAATGGAAAACAAAAAATTGTCACACATCAACTGAAACATGCAGATCTATGAATGGAAAACAAAAAACTCTCAAACATCAACTGAAACATGCAGATCTACTCATACCGTCGCGGAAGAAAGAGAGGGCGTCGGGGGAAAAGAGAGATACAGACAAAAACTTACACCTTACCGTGGGGCAAGAGAAAAAGAGACGGCGACAAGAGATAGATATGAGGGCGAGAAAAACCGAAAACCTTACCGAGAGAGGTATGATGGAGAGAGCGAGAAAACCTTGCTGCGATAACGAGAAAGCTGGCGAACAGTGAGAAAGACGGCGACAGAGTAAGAGGCGGCGAGAGAGAGAGAGAGAGAGAAACATGATTTTTTTCGGCTCGAAAGTGGTAAATTATTAGGGTTTTGGCTTATATACTTGTGGAAAAAATCGGTTAGGTTAAACTGTCAAATCACTAATTTCCGGTTTGCGCAGACTTCTAGAAGTCTGCTTTGTATTTTTACATAACCTTAAACTCTAAATTGAAAAAAACCGGTTAAGTTACATTTAATTTTTGGTTTGTGCAGGCTTCTCGAGAAGTCTGCTTTGTTAAATCTACGAAAACATCTCGAGAAGTCTGCGTAACCCTAAACCCTAAATAATAAGATTCACTAAATGTGCAAAAGTTTTGTTAAAAATTGGATGAATATATTGAAGATAGTTAAGTAAATGCAAAACTCAAACAATTTTCCTTTAAAAATTTGTAAATCTAAATTTTCAAATTTATCATATGATATTTCAAATTCTAGCATGAATTCTCTACACAAACATCAACTATTAACCCAACACATAACAACAAAAACTAGCAAATATTTTATACCATTAGATCGAATCTAATCTCCTTATTTTTGAATTCATTATAACTTTTACGTGCTTTTGATATGTATATAAATTATGTTAATAGCAATTTTAATTTTTTTAAATATTTCAAAAAATTTATTTGATTTAGGTAGTTTATTTACAAAGTAGACTTCACGAAATCTGCGAGGTTTATTCCGATCAAAGCAGACTTCTTGGAGAAGTCTGCTTTGATCGGAATAAACTGTTTTTCTCACCAAAGCAGACTTCGTGAAGTCTTCTTCAGCCAGAATAAACTGTTTTTCTCACTAAAGCAGACTTCTCGGAGAAGTCTACGAGGTTTATTCCGATCAAAGCAGATTTCTAAGTCTGCTTCAGCCGGAATAAACTGTTTTTCTCACCAAAACAGACTTCGTGAAGTCTGCTTCAGCCGGAATAAACTGTTTTTCTCACCAAAGCAGACTTTTCTGAGAAGTCTGCGAAGTTTATTCCGATCAAAGGAGATTTTTCCGAGAAGTCTGCTTTGATCGGAATAAATTTCGAGACTTCGTGAAGTCTTCTACAGCTGGAATAAACTGTTTTTCTCACCAAAGCAGACTTCTCGGAGAAGTCTTCTTCAGCCAGAATAAACTGTCCTACCAAAGCAGATTTCTCCGAGAAGTCTGATTTGATAACAAAAAAACACGTAGGGACTGAAACGTAATTGACATTTCGACATTATTTTTTCGACAAAAGAAGTGTTCAGTAATTTCTCCACCCTCATAGGTTAGTTTTGCAAAAATGTTTTTATGTGGGTTAGACTTGTATTTGGAGTCAAGTTTTAGGTCATTTTTAGCAATTCCCCCTATATTTTTAATAATATGTAAATATATTTTCATAACTCACTTCTATTTTAATATATAAAAAATAATAATTTTTTTAATCATATTAATATTTAGTCATATCACTTTTGTAATGATATGTAAACATCTTTTTTAAACTCATTTTTAGTTTAATAAATATAAATTAATTTATTTTTTAGAAATAAATTTATATTTAAAATTTTCACATTATATTTGATTAATTTATTTTTTAGAGATATTGTCATGTCACATTTGATTAATTTATTTTAAAAAAATATATTTGTGTTTAAATTGTTATGTTACATTTAACTAAGTATCATGTCATAATTTTTTTTAATCATGTCATCATTTCTAATGACATATGTATCTGTTAAGATGATTGTCATATCAAATTTAACTAATTGTCATCGCATAATTTTTTTTAATCATGTGATTTTTTCTAATGACACGTCATCTTTTATGTAATCATTTTTAAAATGTACTTCTATTTTGATGTTAAGAGAATTATATATTAGAAATTTTTAAATATATTTTGTTTATTTTTATATCATTTAATAGTTATTTTGAGCTATCTAATTGAATATAAATATATAGAAAAACAAATTATGAGTCAAAAATGAAAACAATAAGATAAAGAAAAATTCAAAAAACTAAACTAAAGTAAATAAAATTTCAAAATACAAGAACAAAAATATCTTTAATAAATAATCGGAAATATAACAAGTTATCAAAAATATTAAAAAAAAAATACAAAATGTAAAAATAATAGAGATGCAATCAATTAAATATATGTAAAATCAATTCAAAATGTAAATTAAAAAAGTTAAAAATGATAGAAAAAATTAGAATTTTGATGAAAAAATTATGCATAACAAATGTATATTTTTAAAATATTAGATAAAAAATGTTACAGGCATAAAAAATAGAAAAAGTATAAAAAATCAAACTGAAAATTTTTAAATTTATTTTGTTAAATAAAATAAAATAGAATACATAACACAAATTCTCTTCTAGTACGAAGTTAAAAAAAACATTAGAGAAATGGAAAAACCAATTCTTCATTTACAGAATAAAATTAGTTTAAGTCTACTTTAATCTTAAGATATTAATAAGCTTAAAATATTCCCAAAATTAACGTTTTATTGTAATATTGTATGTATCACTAGATCTGTGGGTTACTCATTATCATTCGTTATCTTCCAGATCTAACCGTCACCAGAAAAAAAAAATACATTTAATAAAAAATAAAACGAAAGACTAATAAATTTAGTGTCTAAGCAAAGCAAACAAACACATGGCACCAGCTGACGATAAAGAGTTCACATCTTCAAAGCCGGCGGTCGCCGGAGGATCCCTCCGTCCTCCTCCTACCGTTGCAAATGGAGCAAGCTCGAAACCAAATCCATACAACCCTACTCGACAACCTTACTCCCGCAACAGAAACCAACAGCGACGGTGGCAACGGCCAAGCGGCCGTCGGATCTGTTGCTGTTGCTGCTTCTGGTCAATCTTAATCCTCCTAATAACCATCCTTATAGCTTCCCTCGTCGCCATCGGACTCTACGTCCTTTACCATCCTCGTCCACCGTCGTTTTCAGTTCCATCTCTTCGTATTCACCGCTTCAATCTCACGACAACTGCTGATTCCTCCGCCGCACACCTCTCTTCTCTCTTCAATTTAACCCTAATTACAAAAAACCCCAATTCTCATTTCACCTTCACTTACGAACCGTTCTCAGTCTCTATCGTCACTGAACCAGATGAGATCTTCCTCGGAAACGGCACTATTCCGGCGTTCGCAAGTGGAGAAAACAATCTGACGTCGTTTAGAGCGATTGTGGTGACATCAACGGAGTCACGTGAGCTCGACGTCGGAGAAATCTCGGGTTTAAAATCGGATCTGAAGCGGAAAAACGAATTGGATCTGAAGATTGTGATGGATACGAAAGTTGAGATTAAAATGGGGAAATTGAAAAGCAAGAGAGTTGGGATTAGGGTTTCTTGCAGTGAGATTAAAGGAAGTGTACCTAAAGGTAAAGCTCTTTCAATGGCTTCCACTGATAAATCTAAGTGTAAGGTTGATCTTAGGATCAAGATCTGGAATTGGACTTTTTAACTTTTGTATTTTTATTATTAAGTATACAAAATTTTACAGGAAAAACAAAAATCGAATTTTTCGTTTGTTTTGTACACTTGAGAGAAAGAGTTCTGTTGTATTGTTTGAGGATCACAGTTGAAAATTTGTTGTAACATTAAAGATTCATTTTTCTTTAATGTTAACAATATGTATGAATAGATTGTTTAAGGATTATCATTCTTGATTCCGCCATGGATTATTTATTTTTCTGTATCTCAATATGATCGGAAGGACCGACCAAGGAACTAAACTGAACATAGCCAGCCACAACAACGCTTATATTCGTTAAACAAGATCATCTAATCTTACACGCGGACATGCGATGACTGATCATAACCATCTACATACTAAAAGACCAATTACTGTTTCGCAATAGAAGAATTGATTAAAACCACCACGTCATCTTGCACTTAAATCATTAACCTTAAAAAGTCTTCAAGAAAAAGTTACTAGATCCTTCCGTAATGAGACCATCTAATTAATAATAACCCATACACGAAGCTCACCCAACTCGACACACAATCAACTTGAGAGGAAGAAAACATTAACATAAAAGCAACAACAAAAAGAATGGTCACGAGGCACAAGTTGTTTGAATTTTTCATATCTAGTTATAACGAGATGAGTAACCCACAGATCTAGTGATACATACAATATTAAAATCTCGAAATATAATTAAACATAATGAATAAATTGTTGATTCATGAAATAGATAGAAAGAAAGTTTTGAAATATGACCTGATAATAAATAAAAGAAAATTTGAATGATATACAAAGGCTTTCAGTTATTGAATCAAATCCTTGTCATGGGAAGATCTACATGCTGCTGTAGTGTGGAATGCACCTCACACAAATATATTTTTTCAGTAAATTATTAAACAAAATTATTTTTAATATTTTTAGTTTAAATATTTTGTAAATGTGGTTCATGTTAAAAATGTTTTGCATCTGCCACTAAATACCTGCAAAATAGAACTGGAGATTGGATTACACAGGATATGAAGAAAATGGTGTTATTGGTACACATGCTGATTTCAAAATATCTTAAGAATTTTTTTCAAAGTAACGACACTCAAAGACACAAGGTTAAACATGGAAGACAATCTATCATCAAATCTTCAAATATGTGTAGAACAACCGATGTAGGGAGTAGTTACACAACAAACAATTTCAATGGATGTTACTATTGTGGGAAGATGGTCACATGATGAAATTGTAGGACACTCTACAATTGTATTAGAAATGCCTGGACACATAATCACTGCTATCCAAAATCTAAAAGCTATCGCATGGTGTGGATTGACAAACGAGTTTTGTACAAGAAGTCACTAGGTGGGTTAAATAGGGAACATGTGTGCAACATGTGTGCATTAGAACAAAACGGACATGGTATAGAGGAGCTTGATGGCAGAATGACTTATATTACAAGATTTAGTCAAGAATGCACTATGTGGTATTTCGACAGTGGTTGCTCACGACATATGACCGGGAATCTAAAACTTCTAAAAACATGTGTCGAAGTTAAAACATATGAGTTTTGGAGATAGAACTAAGGGAAAAATAGTTGGTGTTGGTGAACTCGATGCATAAATAATGCCTTGCTTGAGCAACGTATTGAAGGTCTAAGAACCAATTGAGTCAACATAAGTTAGTTGTGCGACGAATGTCGGAGAGTAGAATTCAGCAAATCAAATTGTCGAGCAGTAAATGAGCAAGGGTGTACCAAAATTTTTAGGAACAAGTTAACTAACAATTGTTACATGTGGAAAGCTTTAGAACCGTGTCTGTCAGTAGTTGAATCTCAATTAGATTTTTGGCACAAAAAACTTGGACATATGAACATACATGGGCTTCAAAGAATCATACAAAAAAATAGTTTGTGGGATTCCCAAGATGGAAAGTAGTACATACACCACCGGCAACTTGTTGCCAAGCAGATAAAAGTGCAGCACAAGCAATATAAAGAGATTTGGTCTAAGAAAATACTTGAATTGGTGCATATGGACTTAATGGGTTCAATTCAAATTAAAAACATTATGGAAAATGATACATTTTTGTTATGGTAGATGATCTCTCTAAGTTCACTTGGGTGAGGTTTATGAGTGATAAATCGGATACAATGGAAATCTTTATGATCTTCGCTATGCAAATTCAAACTGAAAAAGCAGCATTATGTTGATCATGAAGGAGAGTCATAGAATAAAGCTTTTAAGAATTTTTGTGAAAAATTGGGGATTCGACATCAATTCTTTGCGCTTAGAACACCGCAACGGAATGATATCATGCAAAGAAAAACTATAACTCTTAAATAAATGGCTAAAGCAATGATATATGCAAACAATATTTCAACAAGATTTTGGGTTGAAGCCATAAGCACAACATGTTACATAATAAATAGAGCGTATGTCAAACCTGTTACCAATAAAACACTTTACGAGATCTGGAAATGAAAAACTCCAAACTTGAGGTACTTCAATGTTTTTTGGTGTATTTGCTATATCTTGGATAAGAGAAATAACTTGGAAAGTTTACTTCTCGTAGTGATGAAGGGCTATTCATAGGGTATTCTACATACAACATGACTTATCGAGTTTATAACAAAAATCTAAGATGATTGTGGAGTCTGTCAATATAGTGTTTAATGATAGGAATGGTCCAACTCTTGAAGAGATTGCTCGTGGTGTGCATGTGTCACACAAACAAAGTTCAAAAGTTCCTGTTGAGATTGAGGTTTCAACATATCACAAAGCTGTCAATGATAAAACTTGAATAATTCATTTTCATGGAAACAACTCAACTGAAGATATTATTAGGGGGATTCAGGATGGGAGAAAAACCAAAAAGATTTGTATCGACTTTAAAAATATAGTGAAGTTGGCATGTTATGTCTCATTGGTCGAGCCGAAAGATGTTAGGGATGCATTGTGCATGAGTTCTAGATCAAAACAATGCATGAGAACTAGATTAATTTTCTTCACATTATGTATGGGATTTGGTTCCAAGAATATGACACATCAATGTTGTAGGCACCAAATGGATTTTCAAGAAAAAAATCAACGAAGATGGAAACATTATCCAGAACAAGGCACAACTTGTTGCACAAGGTTATTATCAGATTGAGGGAGTCAATTTTGATGAGATCTTTGCACCAGTAGCACGACTTGAATCTATTTAGTTATTTTTTGGAATGACTTGAAAGTTCGATTCAAGTGATTCCAAATGAATGTGAAAAGTTCATTTTTGATTAATGGATTACTTCAAGAGTAGGTCTATGTTACACAACCAAAAGATTTTGAACATCCCGAGATCATGTTTACAAACTTAAACGGGCACTCTATGGACTTAAAAACACACATAGAGCTTGATATGAACGGCTTACACCATTTTTGGTTAAGACTGGATTCAAAAGAGTTGGAGTGGATAAGACGTTATTTGTTCAAGAAGAATCGAATCGCATTCTAATTATTCAAATTTATGTGGATGACATCATCTTTGGAGGAACCAAGAAAATCCTGGTGGACCGGTTAATATCCAACATGACTCACGAGTTTGAAATGAGTATGGTTGGAGAAATAAATTATTTTCTTGGCTTGCAAGTCAAACAAAGAAATAAAGAAATTTTTATTTCTCAAAGCACATATGCAAGAAATCTTGTGACTCAATGTGATATACAGACAAGAAGAGAATCCAACACACCCATGAGCATAACTACTGAGCTATGAAACAACGAAGAAAAAACTAAGGTTGATGAAAAGTTGTATGCAATGATGATGCAAGCCGATCAAATCTCTGTTGAAGTGTTGAAATGTGTGCAAGATACTAAGCGAGCCCACGCAGTCCACATCTAATTGCAGTCAAAGGCATTGTCAAATCTGTGAAAGAGACTCTAAATTTAGATTTGTTCTATACAATAGATACTAACTCTCATTTGGCTGGATTTTGTGATGCAAATTGGGCACGAAACCTTGATGACAGGAAAAACACTTCAGGAGAATGTTTTTTCTTGGGAAACAACATGATATCGTGGTATAGTAATAAAATAGAATTGTGTCACACTCTCCACAGTAGAGGCATAGTACATGGCTCTCGGCAGTTGTTGCACACAACTTCTGTGGATGCAACACATGCTTGCTGATTACGGTATGACCTCAAAAACTCTTTTGGTGTATTGTGACAACAAGAGTGCTATAAACATATCTAAAATAATATTCAACATTCTCGAACTAAACACATTGACATTAGGCATTACTTTGTTAGAGAATTGGTGAAGGATAAAGTTTTCAAAATCGTGTATTTTACATTAGAGAGACAACTTGCAGATATTTTTATGAAGTCATCGGGTTTTTAATGCATTCATTTCTTTGCGAAAAACTCTTGGTACGTATGAGTTTTGACCAATTGTACATTAGTGAGGATTTCATGATGGTTGTCATGTTCTTGTGTCACACTATCTTTTATTCCCTTTGTACATATCACCATCACAAAATCTAGTGTTAGATATTATAGTGAAGTAGGAAATTTATGCAGTTTTCTCGTGCAATGGATGTGTGCTTGTGGTTGAGGTTGAAATATATATATAAAAAGAAAGTTTCTAAGGCATAATATGATGGATACTTGGTTTGACACATGATGGTACAACATTCTGTTCTAAGCATGACCACTATCCGGATTGGGAAGAAGAAATCCTCCGAGAATGAGGATTGTATTTTTTGCTCAGAATGCTACCACAATCTTAATTGAGACAAGACCTTTGTACTTAAAATGTGAGGTCTATCACATTGATGATATTTGACATGTTGATCATAAACTTTTCAGAAAATTGCTACATTGTGATTTGAACTTTGATATCTACATGCTTTCCCACTACTTACTTTCGGGTTTTGATCCATTACATGGTAGTTTCCCTATGGTATTATATTTTGTTGTTTATTCTCATCATATATAAAAAAACAAAAAGGAGGTTTCTCAGATATATCAAAATAATTGATGCAATAACATTCCTACTGAGTGATCTATTCAAACTACTTGTAATGTGTCTATGTTTGTATATTGATCAATTCGACATTACATATGTGGTCGCAAATTAGAGTGGAAAATGACTGTTTTTTTGTAGTGTTCTATGATATTTAGGAGCTGGCTC
Organism: Pugionium dolabratum; assembly: GCA_018901945.1. Taxonomy (NCBI): domain Eukaryota; kingdom Viridiplantae; phylum Streptophyta; class Magnoliopsida; order Brassicales; family Brassicaceae; genus Pugionium; species Pugionium dolabratum. Next base: position 393,235 of record JAEVFF010000360.1, read on the forward strand.
GCATGGTCTGGACAATGCAACTGTGTGTTCAAGGTATACTCATAATTTTATCTTTCTCTTCTTTCTTTTTGTGTATTTGATTTTGTTTTAAGTGTGCACTCAAGTAGGGGGAGAGTACAGTCTCACTCGTGCACAACAGGCTGGTGTCGCCGAAGATGACATGTGAACTTATGTTTGGTGTGGAAATGTTGTGTTTGAAATATTTTTTTTCCATTTTATGTTATGATGGTTGGCGTGGATATTATCTACATTGATTTTATGTGTATGTGTGTGTTTGGTCATGTCTTAGATACAAGTACATTGAAGTGTCATATTTAGATCAAAAAGTGGAGATTGTTAGCACCGAAATGCTGAGGTAAAACAAGCATAAGGTTTGTAACACATGAAGGAGCTTATGTGGTATGACGTGCTGTGTCACTAGTGGATACGTGTTTAGGAACATTGAGAATGAGAAAGAAAAGAATATGTTCAATAAAAAAGTTAATATTTCATGAATATTGAAGGTTCATCAAATCACGAAATTTGAAACATTTAGAGATACATATATATAGGAATATTATAAAAATCTTAGGACAACTTTTTCTGTGCAAGAGAGAACTGAGAGGGTTCTAAAAATGATGAGTGAACAAATAGCATGTGTGATTATCATTGCACAAATGAGAACAAATAGATTAAAAATTGATTAGTAACAAGTCAGTGTGTAATGTTATGTAAAACTGATAAAACAAGCGTAAAAATCTTATTTAAGTGATTTATGATAAAGTGTATTTGTGTTTGAATAAGAGTATAAGACTTTATGTGTTCAACCGATTATGTATATTCGTGTGTCTTTCATGATGAACCCATAAACAAAATCGGATCTAACTTGAAACACAAGAGGACAAGACAGAAAGAACAAGGAAACAAAAGCTACGATCAAGAAAAGAACTATAGGCGATGTAAACTATGAAACCGACGCATACATCTTAACCACATAAAAAACAGTCATCACCAACACAACCAAACTAACCTTCTAGAAACAATAATTCTACTATCTAAAATTCCGAAACTGGCTAAGGAGAAAGCTGGACTGAGAAAGCTAGGAGGTGGGGTGAACCCATCAAAACTATTGGCTAAGGAGACCAAGGGACGAGTTCCAAGCTGGCTTCTGACCCTATACCACACCATCGGCGATACAAGCTGACAGTAGAACCCATCTCACCTAAACCCTAAGCTTTCCTCTTTCTAAGAACCTAACCCAAACCAGATATGAGTGAATCACAAAACCACACCACACATATCTTCTCCAACGCCAAACACACAAAAACTAGGAACAAAGGAACAAACACTAAGAAATAAAGACAAAAACGACAGATAACGACCGGCAGCAGTGCTAACAAAGCCACCGGGCCGGTCAAAGGAAAAAATCGACAAAGAACGTTAACAGAGGAGGAGAGGAAGCAAGAGAGAAAGAGGTGATTTAGTTTTGTTTTGTCTTTCAGTGAGTTCTACTTCTTCTTTATAATGACAAAAACTATTCATTTTTCTTTCTTTATACCAAAATTTATTCAGCCAATGATAAAAAATGTAACAAACTCAGTTTTGTTATTAATTTGGAGTAAATATAATGTTTGTCGACTGAAATGAAACAAAATTTGTTAAATGTTTAAAAAAAATAGAAATAAAACACTATATAATAAGGTTAAAACTACTGTATTTAGATGTAGTAAACAGTTTTCTTATATCTTAAGGTTGTAAAGCATTTTGCCTCAAATACAAAGAGAAAGATACAATATATTTGAAATAGGATGTTAAAATGGGTACATCCACCTATTTATACTCATTTCATATCATATACACCCTATGTAAACCTCAAATGCTATAAAATCTATTTATTACAAATGTCTAATAGAACTACCCATTTAAACAAATTTATAATTACATTGATCCATTTAAATCTATATTAACCCATTTTAGTTATATTTGATTTTATTGTTTATATTAATTTGTAAACATTGTATTTTAATAAAACAATATTATAATTTTTATTTCAAAATAGATAATCATTTTACGTATTTGTTAAATAAAACATTGTTTTTTTATATTAATTTGTAAACATTATATTTTTTGGTATTTTCCCATCAAAACCGTAATTCTACATTTCTAGCCAAAAACATGATACCGTATCTTTTCTCTAATTCGATATTATCCCTTTAGAAATGTAATTTTGAATTTGTTTTACCAAAACATTGATTCCGCATTTTTCCATAAAAAACATAGTTTTGCATTTTTCCTCCGAAAACGTAATTCTGTATTTTTCCGCCAAAAACGTTATTGTATTTCATATTTTTTTGTCAAAAACATAATTTTAAATTTTTTTTACCAAAACCATGATTTCGTATTTTTCCATCAAAAACACATAATTTTGCATGTTCCCGCCAGAAACGTAATTCCGTATTTTCTCGCGAAAAGCGTTATTGTATTCTATATTTTTCTGTCAAAAACATAATTTCACACTACTCTACCAAAAACGTAATTCCGTATTTTCCCGCCAAAAGCGTTCGAAAGCGCAATTTCACATTACTCTACCAAAAACATAATTCTAAGTTTTCTCAGCAAAAACATAATTCTGAATTTTCCAGCCAAAAACTTAAGTTCGCATTTTTTGTCAAAAACATAATTTTGTATTTTTTTAAAAAAAACGTGATTTGTTCTTTATTTTTTGCAAAAAATAATTGATTACTTATTATTAAATATATATGTAAAATTGCTAAAAATGACCTAAAACTTGACTGCAAATGTAAGTCTAACCCCCATGAAAACATTTTTGCAAAACTAACCTATGAGGATGGAGAAATTACTAAACTCTCATTTTGTCTAAAAAATAATGTCGAAATATCAATTACGTTTCAGTCCATGCGTGCTTTTTTGTTATCAAAGCAGACTTCGAGAAGTCTGGTTCAGCCGGAATAAACTGTTTTTCTCATCAAAGCAGATTTTTCTGAGAAATCTGCTTTGATAGGAATAAACCTCGAAGACTTTTCCGAGAAGTCTGCTTCAGCCGGAATAAACTGTTTTTCTCAATAAAGCAGATTTCACGAAGTTTTCGAGGTTTATTCCGATCAAAGCAGATTTTTCAGAGAAGTCTGTTTTCATAGGAATAAACCTCAAAGACTTCTTAGAGAAGTCTACTTCAGCCAGAATAAACCATTGTTTTCCCCAAAGCAGACTTCTCGAAGTCTGCTTTGTAAATAAATTATGTAAATCAAATAAAAATCGTGAAATATTTTTAAAAAATTTAAAAATTTTATTAACACAATTTATATACATATCAAAAACACGTAAAAGTTATAATGAATTCAAAAATAAGGAGATTGGATTCGATCTAATGGTATTAAATATTTGCTAGTTTTTATATTATGTGTTGTGGGTTAATAGTTGATGTTTTTGTACAGAATTCATGGTAGAATGTGAAATATCATGTGATAAACTTGAAAATTTAGATTTACAAATTTTTAAAGAAAACTTATTTGAGTTTTGCATTTACTTAACTATCTTCAACACATTCATCCAATTTTTAACAAAACTTTCGTATATTTAGTGAATCTTATTATTTAGGGTTTAGGGTTACGCAGACTTCTCGAGATGTTGTCGTAGATTTAACAAAGCAGACTTCTCGAAAAGTCTGCACAAACCAGAAATTAAATGTAACTAAATCGGTTTCTTTCAATTCAGAGTTTTGAGTTATGTAAAAATACAAAGCAGACTTCTCGAGAAGCCTGCTTCAGCTGGAATAAATTGTTTTTCTCACCAAAACAGACTTCTCGAGAAATTTGCTTCAGCCAGAATAAACTGTTTTTCTCACCAAAGCAGACTTCTCGAAAAATCTTCGAGGTTTATTCCGGATGAAGCAGACTTCCAAGAAGTCTGCTTTGATCGGAATAAACTTCGAAGACTTCTCGAGAAGTCTGCTTCAGCCGGAATAAACTGTTTTTTTTTCACTAAAGCAGACTTCTCGAGAAGTCTTCGAGATTTATTCCTATTAAAACAGATTTCTCCAAGAAGTTTGCTTCAGCCGGAATAAAATTTGAAGACTTCGAGAAGTCTGCAAAAACCAAAAATTAACAGTTTTTAACTCTTCATATATAAAGAAGGTAATCCTAAAATTTATCATAATTTCATTTTCAAAAAAAAAACGTGGGAGCCTCAATCCTCCAAAAATAACTATAAGGTAAATCTTCTCTTTTTCTCTCTTTACTTTCCCCTCTTTTCTTTTCTTCTTCTCTTCTCATGTTCTTTGTCATCTTGTTATTTTGTAAATCTGGAAAAAAAATCATGAGATATGGAAAAGGTAAGTTTTTTTTGTTTATATGGTTTTGGGTTTGTGATTTTAAAATATTTTTATTGTTTAGATCTTTTGTTATTTTTATAACACTCTTTCTCGTCTTATGATATTGTAGATCTGGAAAAGGAAGTGAAGAGATCTAAAAACGTAAGCTTGTTGCTTTTATTAGTTTTTAAGTTTTTCGTAGTTTTGGTGATTTTTGTTGTTTTTGTTGTTTTCTTAATTTTTTTCCTATATTCTTATCTCATTTCTCTTCTTGTATTGTTGTAGATCTAGAAAAGGAAGTCATGAGATCTAAAGATGTAAGTTTTTTATTTTTACTAGTTGTTACGTTTTTTGTGATTTTGGAGATTTTGTTGTTTTTTGTTGTTTTCTTAAATTTTTTTCTCTTATATTCTTATCTTATTTCTCATTTTCTATTGTTGTACATCTAGAAAAATATTTACAAAAACTAATTTTGTTGTTTTAATAGATTTTTAAAGTGATTTTTAATGGTTTTTAAAAATTTAGATGGTTTTTTAAGACTTTCAATAGATGTTTGAGATTTATGGTGGTTTTATAGTTTTTTGTTGTTGTTTTTGAGTTTTTTTCTTACGTTTTGAATTTGACGTTGGTTTTTGAATTAATGGATTTTCGTGTTGCAGACTTCATTACAGGTTACACACTTCAGTTGCAAACTTGAGTTGCAGATTTCAATTGTACACTTCATAACAGCTTGAAAATGTAAGTTTGTTGTTTTTACTAGTTGTTATGTTTTTCGTGGTTTTGGAGATTTTTTTTTTGTTATTTTTTTAATCTTTTTTCTTATATTCTTATCTTATTTTTTATTTTCTCTTGTTGTAGATATGGAAAAAGATTTACAAAAAGTAATATTGTTGTTTTACTAGTTTTTAAAGTGATTTTTAATAGTTTTTAAACTTTTAGATGTTTTTTTTTAAGATTTTCAATAGATGTTTGAAATTTCTTTTGAAATTTATGGTGGTTTTAAAGTTTTTTGTGGTTGTTTTGTGTTTTTTTCTTACGTTTTGAATTTGACGTTGGTTTTTGAATCAATAGATTTTTGTGTTGCAGACTTCATTACAGGTTGCAGACTTCATAATACGTTTTCATTACAAGTACAGACTTCACTTGTACACTTCATTAATTGTAGACTTCGTTTGTATTTTTAGTCATATTTTAAATGAGTTTTTGTAAATTTTATTGTATCTATCACTAGCTCCCATCACTCCACTTTGTCTGTCAGTTTTCAATCAACTTTTTCAAAATTATAATAAATTATTAGTTGTATGTCAATCACCTTTAAATCAGCTCAAGTCAAATCATACTTATAAAATACAAAATAACAACCATTAAAAACACAAATATTACTATAAAATTTCATAAGCACTCTTATACATAGTCAAGGACTTAGTGTATATTTAAGATACTTAATGCATACTTCTTAATAACAAGAAAGAACAAGAACTGAATGAAAAACAATAAATCGATATGCAAAATTTAAAGATATGTCTTAACAATTCTATCAAAATACTAAGTTAACCGGTTGTGTTGGATGTTGTTGTAATCAATGTATATGTTATAATTACGGTGCAAGATAGTGTTGGATGTTTTTATAACACACCATCGAAGACATTGTGCCTTATAATTAATTGAAATAATTGGTTTAATGTTTCAGAAAATACATACTTATATCGGCAAACTTTATTGTATAAATCTCGCAGACTTCTTTGCAGACTTCTCGGCAGGCTTCTTCACAGACTTCTCGGCAGACTTTGTACTTTGTCCTTGCTCGCAACTTAATTTTCTGAGATACTAACACTATAACTGAATCTATTCATCTTTCTCTTTACAGTAAAGCATGTAATCCTCACCATCCAAGTAAACTTTATTCTCATCTTCATCAGCAACGAAATCATCATCACCAATTACAAACATTTTACCTGCTCTTATATTATCCACAACAAATTTCAAATCTCTGTCATAATCCACTTCCCACAAACAACACAAATTTGAACCATTATCATTATATCATTGTACACATACTAAATTTTCTCACTGAAGCAGACTTCTCAGAGAAGTCTGTTTTAATCGGAATAAACTGTTTTTGTTATCAAAGCAGACTTCTTGGAGAAGTCTGCTTCAGTGAGAAAAACAGTTTATTCCGGCTGAAGTAGACTTCTCCGAGAAGTCTGCGACGTTTATTCCGATCAAAACAGACTTCTCGGAGAAGTCTATTTTGGTGAGAAAAACAGTTTATTCCTATCAAAGCAGACTTCTCGGAGAAGTCTATTTTGGTGAGAAAAACAGTTTATTCCTATCAAAGCAGACTTCTCCGAGAAGTCTGCTTTGGTGAGAAAAACAGGTTATTCCGATCAAAGCATGCAGACTTCTCCGAGAAGTCTACTTTGATAGGAATAAACGCCAAAGACTTCTCGGAGAAGTCTGCTTCAGCCGGAATAAAGTGTTTTTCTCACCAAATCAGACTTCTCGGAGAAGTCTGCTTCAGGCGGAATAAACTGTTTTTATCATTGAAGCAGACTTCTCGAAGTCTGCAACGTTTATTCCTATCAAAGCAGACTTCTCCGAGAAGTCTACTTCAGCCGGAATAAACTATTTTTCTCGCCAAAGCAGATTTCGCGAAGTCTGCTATTTTTATTCCTATCAAAGCAGACTTTTCCGAGAAGTTTTCGGCGTTTATTCCCAGACTTCTCGTAACTGTATAAACTGAAAAAGTAACCGAAACCAAAACACAAAAACTAATCTTTAATTTTGATTTTTTAGCTACGCGACTTAAATGATGACCGATATAGACTCCCAGAAACTTGTTTTAACGGATAATGATGAATTTTTGCAAAGTTGGAAGCTTTTGAATGTAGTGTGAAGAGAGAAATTGGAAGAAAATGTGAGAAAAAATGAAAGAGGTTGAAATGAATGAGATTTGATGAAGGAATAGAGGTATTATGGTGGATGTGTCGATGAAATTAAGAGCTCCCAACAACCACGACAATGGTGGTTGTGTGCACTGAAAAAGATGACATTTTCGTAATATTTTTGAAAAACTTGTTTATAATGGTATTTGTGTTGTTTTTGTTTTTTTAAGTTAATGACAAAGTTGTAAATAAAGTTATTGTTGAAGGATAAAATAGAGATATAAAGTTATTTTTGGAAAAAAAGTTTAAGTGGTTAAACTTACAATTGAAACCAATTTTTAGATCAATTTTGTAAATGTCCAACATATATTTGAACCACTGTGTCAACAAAAATAATATATAAATGACTATAGTAGGATACCCATTTTAAGAGCAAAACCCTTGTTAATAAATAAGTTTTAAATGGATGGATGTTTAAACCAATTAATATGATAAATTGATCTAAATAGATAATTATTCATTGTGAATACCCATTAAAAACACATAAATTTAAAACCAACTTTAACATCTCCAGTTTGAACTAATAGCTATGGAGATACGTATGGGACTTATTACCTAACATCCCCTCTCAAGATGCAGTGTGGAGAGTACACACACCCACTTTGTTAACAAAAGTTTAAATTCGCAATGACCAAGTGATTTTGTCATGATGTTGGGTAGTTGTGTTGTTATGGATACATGCTTTGTCGAAATGGTACCGTGAATGATCTCACCCTTGATAAATGTGACAATCATTCTCGATATTGTTTGTGTGACCGTGATACATGGGATTGCCTACAAGATTGATGGGCGACAAACTCTTTGATTGCATGATGATGGGATAGGAGCAGTTAATACCAAAACAAGAAGCAATCCTCATAACCAAAGCAATTCACTAATAGTATATTCGGATTCAGCTGCTAATCGGCAAACTACATCATGCTTCCTTGTTTTCCAACAAAAAGGATAATCGCCAAACTGAATAAACCAACCAATGAATTTGTTATCGGGCATGAAGCGCATTCCATATCACCCCATGCCATTAATTTTAACGTCATGTTGGCTCAAAGTAGAATACCCTGTCTCGGACTATTTGTAATATACCTTACCACGCAAAGTGTCACATCCCGATGAGCAGGCTTCGGTAATTCATTAACTGAGAGAGAACATGGATTGAATATGACACCTTAGGACGGGTGACACCAAGATAGATGAGCCGACCAACTAACATGCAATCACTACAAGAATACAACCGTTTTGCCACTCCGTTTTGCATCTATATCCGTGGTCGCAAAAAATGCGACCAATATGCAGCCGATATGCGACTAATATGCAGCTGATATGTGACTAATATGCATCTGATATGTGACTAATATGCACTACACATGCTTTATAAAAAAATTAGTAGCATTTTTGGGATTAAATGTTGTAGTCGCATTTTGGTCATACATTTGTGACCAATATGCCACTATATTGTTACTCAACAGTGTGATCGCACTTTTATCGCAAATATGCAACCAATATGCGATCATAAGCTAGAAGCTTAAATGTAGTCGCACATTGGTCGCACAATATGCGACTAATATGCGATTACGACCTTAGTGGCTTTTTAGTCTCAGTGTGATGGTTATATTATAACCTGGAACACAAGAAAATATAAAACAAAAGCATAAAGGATAAAAGTTGGATGAACACAGCCTAGTATAGGAGCTCTGATACCAAATGATGTAAGATTGAATGTCAATCTCACAAGCGGTACGATTGTGACTCGCAAAACCAAAAATATCTGTTTGCTTAAACGGGCAAAAAAACTAAAAAGAGGGAGTTTTGACCGAATCACACGATCAATAGGTAAACCAAGAGAGTCTAAATCTTTCAAACTAAATTGGTTGAGACTTCAATAGAAAGGAAATGAATCAGACACTTAATTTATAAAGAAGAAAAACAAAATCAAAGACAAGGTTTTGAAAAAAAATACTATGTATTCAATTTTTATTTTAATAATGGTATGCTTTTACAATAAAATCGTTGTAAGCTTATATAGTGATAATAGCAATGGTCTTAAAGTGTACAATAATAAAAGAAATAGTACATTTAAAATATATGGTCGTTGGTCATTAATGTTTAGTTTGACCAAAATGGAAAATGTAAATGCTTTTATTTTAATAACTTATGGGCGAATATAAAATGTCTTTGGAAAGTTCAAATGGTAAATAATAGAGCTATTGCAATATGAACACATTAAATGTATTTGGTTCTATATATGCCAAGTATTGGAGAAGAATCCGTCTAATCTTAGGGTGGCTAGTGTATAGTAGATTTGTTTTGGACTTCCTTAAGTCTTTATTGTGAAAGACCTGCAAATTGTTTTTAAACTCTTATGATTTACTTCGATTTAACAATGTACAACATCAATGGAATTAGGAAATCAAGTTTCTAATCTGTCTGAAACTATATACATATCAATTTTTTGAGATAGAAACGTCACTACTTTGTTACTTAGCAACGAAGACCAAACACAACTTCCCTTTGATTTTGATACTAAGTTTTCTTTTGATTTTCTTTGCAAGCCGTCAATTAGCCAGCAACTATCCAAATCTTTTTACACATCAATTTAAAATAATTTAAAAAATTATCTCGCAGCTAAAAAAATTGCTTTAAGATTTTTAAGTATAATCGTAATCATTACCTATGATATGTGGTTCTATTTTAAAATTTGGATGATTTGACGAAAATGATATATGACGAATTCGGTAATCGTTTAATGTAGTATATTTACAAAGATTAAAATTAATTTTTATTAATACTATAAAATAACACTTTTTAAAAAAAATTCCAAATTTAGTATTTTAAAATTAAAATCTCAAAAATATCATAAATAATTATGTAAAAATATCTATTTACTCTAAATAAATTATACATAAACTTAAAATATTATATTTGAGTTCATTTTTTTCCAATTTAGAGTTTAATTTTTTCTATTAAAATATAGTTTTAATATATTTTAATCTTAAATTTATGTTGTTATTAGAAATTTAAACTAATGATGCTATTTTTGGAACAAAAACTTAAAAAGCTGGTATTTTAGACAATTGTCCAATTATTTTTTAGGGTAAATCTCTAAAATAGCACATTTCTAAGTTTTTATTCCAAAATAGCATCATTAGTTTAAATTTCTAATAATAGCACAAATTTAAGATTAAAATGCATTAAAACTATATTTTAAAATAAAAAAACTAAACCCTAAATTGAAAAAAATGAACCCAAATACAATAATTTAAGTTTATATATAATTTATTTAAAATAAATAAATATTTTTACATAAGTATTTGTGATATTTTTGGGAATTTAATTTTGGGATGCTAGATTTTGAAAAAAAACCTTAAAAATGTTATTTTATGATATTACTTTTTATATTTTTAACACAATAACAAAAACATAGAAAAAGGGAATATTTAGTGTGGTTAGACATAGTGAGGTTCTAGGCATTGTTTCACATTATTATTCTATATTATATAATCATTATTGAGTCCTATTTTTATTCCCAAGAAACAAGATATCCATATCCTTCGTCTGTTTGAATAATTTTGCGTATGGATTAATTATGTAAAATGCATAAATGAACAAAACAAGATGCATAATTCGTAATCATAAGTTAGTCTTGTCTCTATGAAATTTGGAATATTAATTGCAAATAAAGCCAAACAAAGTTCAATAGATCAATGATGTTGAAAGGTCATTTTCAATTGTGGCGAAGTACCAAATTCGTTGTTTCTAAACAGTGGGGTCTATTATATATAAAGGATTTAACATTATTGCAAAGTATATTAATTTATTTATCAACCACATTTTTGAGTTTTTTTCTTGTAAAATATCGTATAAAAATACTATAAAGTGTCATCTACCACATGAGTCATGATTAGTACATAATTAATTTATATTCACGTTATGCGTATGAAAAAATATTTGTAAATTATATAATATTTTTTATTAGTAAATATAAATTAAATATTCATATAATTGTAACTTTATTTAAAATTATTTTTAATATTAATTTTTTATATATAAATTATAGAAAAAAACAATAATTGTTTTTTATGAATTTAGTAATGTGTTTTGGTTAGTTTAATAAAATATATTGATTTTCTAACCAAATTAATAACAATGACATATATTGTAATTACTTTAGTAACTTGAATCTATTTATATATTTATTTGAAACTCACTGTGATAATGACACGTCAGCATGATATTTATGTTAATAATACATAAAAATAAAATTATTTTATTAAAATATTTTTCAGATAGGGCTGACGATCTATTTCCCCCCACGAACTATCGTATAACAATATATGCACCTCAAACTAAGGGATCAACCGTAATAGCACCCAGAAAATAGTTAGAAACTAGAAACCCCCTGAACCGGAACTTCGAAACAATTTTCCCCCTACGTATTGGTTTTCTCGGTTAAATTCATAAATCCAGTACCAACCCATAAAAACCGAACCATATACCCTTCTATTCGAATATGGCTAACCCAAACCCGAGATTTTTACCCAACCGACCTGATTTGTTTGCCCAACCAAAATCGAGGTGACCCGACGAGGGTTCGAGTGTCCGATCTGTGGAAATCCTTTCAAATCAGAGGAAGAAGTCTCTGTCCACGTCGAGGGCTGTCTTGAGAACACCAACGGAGACGAATCTGCATCCGTGGAGAAGGATAATGACAACGACATTTCCGAAATCCAGAAACTTGTGGTTGTGTATCTCTCTGGGAAGCCAACGGAGAGCTCGGTTGATGTTGTGCTTAGGTTATTTAAGAACATAGTGAAAGAGCCTGATAATGGCAAGTTTAGGAAAATTCGAATGAGCAATGCTAAGATTAAGGAAGCCATTGGTGATGTTGCTGGAGGCATTGAGCTTCTTGAGATTGTTGGATTCCAATTGAAAGAGGAAAATGGAGAGATTTGGGCAGTTATGGAAGTTCCTAGTGAACAACAATCTCAGTTAATCGATAAAGCTGTCGGAGTTTTAGAAAACAGAAAAATTGAGGTGACTGGAGGCTTCGGATGATTTTGGGATTAGGGTTTATGAATTGGGGGAAAATTTTCGGGTTAAAATCGGATGTGGGTCGGGTTTTTAGGATTAAAATTCGGGTCTGTGTCGGGTTATTTGGGTTATATTTTGGGTTTGGTTTGGGTTAATTGGTTTAATTTAGGTTAAGAGTTGGTTAAACATTATTTACGGAATAGTAAACCAATTAAAACCGTGCTTATGTGTTTATTAGTTTGTAACTTTCATTTTAGAGGGAAAATTGTTTCGAAGTTCTGGTTCAGGGGGTTTCTAGTTTCTAACTATTTTCTGGGGGCTATTACGGTTGATCCCTTAGTTTGAGGTGCATATATTGTTATACGATAGTTCGTGGGGGGAAATAGATCGTCGGCCCTTTCAGATAATATATTAGGGATTTTCGTTATTTTTAAGAGTTAACAAAAAATGGCAATTTTTAAGATAATTTTTTTTTTTTCTAAAATAGTGGACAGCGCCCAAGAAGGCCTACCGAACAAGTTAACAACTTTTCTTTAGCTAAGGAATGCCAACTACCTGACCTGACTGAGCTGCCTTAACCATAAGAGATGCAACAGTAGCCAACTGAGTTTTATAAAGATATCCTTTACTGTCTCTAAACTTTAGTGTAGACCATTCGATCGAGACTGTTGGTTATGCCCTTGAACTGACCAACTAAGAGAAACCCTCTAGATGAAGCAGAAGGTTAGTAGTGTCTTTGGTTTTTACTCGATAGTAAGAAACCTACAAGTTCAGACAGAAGGTTTTCCAAAGAGGAAAAACAACCTGCCCTGAAACCAATTTCTTTACTTAACATTGAAAACGGAAAGCGCAGAAGGAGTTTCTGCAACCAGAGACAAAGAAGAAGAAAGTTGTGGACTTTCTTCTCCTCGAAACGAGTCGAAGTCACCTGCACACGTCCCAGAAAAAGAGAAGACATACTCTCTGCAGATTCGAATGTCAACGGCTAAATTCATCCTAGTTCAGGAAGAAAAACAGACTAGAGTGTCCTCTTCTTTGTAAACATAATATTCGAGTAGTTTAATCTCATAATATAACTGGGATAGAGAGAGGATGAAATGGGGGTGTGGGAACAGAGAGATTGTAAGTCATTTCTTCGTTTTCTGCGCAGAGAGAGAGAGTTAAGAGAGACACGAGTTGTAATCCTAAAGTTTCAAGGTTGATTAGTGGATTCCCGAAAGATAATTTCGGCGAGACGTAGGTTTGAGAAGTTTAGTCAAGCTGAACTCGTAAATACCGTGTGTCAAACAACATCTCTTTCTTTTATTTAAACACAAACAACCACAAAGCAAAGCAGAACACTTCAAAGCAGTAAAGTCGACAGGCCTAATTCCTAACAGATTGGTATCAGAGCCATCCTAGAGTTCTAAAGATGACTACAGGAAGAGTTGAGTTAGAGAAGTTCGACGGAAAGGGAGATTACACTTTGTGGAAGGAGAAAACGTTAGCACATCTCGAGATCTTGGGTCTTCTAGAAGGTTTAAAGGAGACAGAAGATACAGAAAAGCCACCAAGGGCAGGCAGTGAAGTGGAAGAAGAAGATCCTGCATCTTCAAGTCCGAGAGGAGGCAAAGTTGAAGCTCTAAAAGACTTATAGCTGGAAGAGAAACAATGGAAAGCAAGATCCACGATTATGCTTAGTGTTGGAGATCACGTCCTAAAAAATATTATTAAAGAGAAAACTGCAGCAGGTATGTTAAGACTTAGATCAACTTTACATGTCTAAGGCCCTTCCAAATCGCATCTACTTGAAACAGAAGCTCTACAGTTATAAAATATCAGAGTCTATGTCGATTGAGGAAGGAACTGATGATCTGCTTAAGCTAATAACCGACTTAGAACATGTAAAAGTTTCAATACCAGATGAGGATCAAGCTATCATATTACTGATGTCCCTACCTAGTACCTTTGATCATCTCAAGGATACTTTAAAGTTCAGCAAAGATTCTCTCACCTTGGATGATGTTGTGGGAGCTATTCATTCAAAACAACTTGAGTTTAGCCAAAGTCTGAAGAAAAACAAGCAGCCTGCACAGAGCTTATATGTAAAAGATTCGAGAGGCAGGACATACAAGAAGGGTAAAGCTCAAGAAGGGAATAGATCAAGAAGCAGATCAAAATCAAAAGACAAAGGTAACAGAGAATGTTGGATCTGTGGGAAGGAAGGGAATTTCAAGAAACAATGCCAAGTCTGGAAAGAAAGAAATCGCAGAGATCAGTTTTCAGAAAGAGGTGAATCGTCTAATGTTGTGCAGAATGATGTAGATGCACTTATGGTTTCAGAGGATGTGTGTTTAATCTCTAAAAACCTTTCTGAAAAATGGATTATGGACACGGGGTGTTCTTTTCACATGACATCACGGAAGGATTGGTTTATCAAGTTAGTGAATCAAGTGCTAGATGTGTGAAAATGGCAAATGATACATATTCTGAAGTTAAGGGAATTGGTAGCATCAGGATCAAAAATCAAAGTGGTACAACTGTTCTTTTCACAAATGTGAGATATGTGCCTTCCATGTCCAAAACTCTTATATCTCTGGACATGTTGGAAGATCAAGGGTGTTGGTTCCAGTCAAGGAATGGAGAGTTAAGGGTGAATAGAGGCTGTTTAACGCTGTTAAAGGGACAAAAAATCAATACCTTGTATATTCTAAAAGGCTCAGTCATTACTGGAGAGTCTAATGCCACTGAAGAAAAAAATGATGAGACAAGATTGTGGCATAGAAGGTTGGGACACATGAGCCAAAAGAATCTGCAAGTGCTACTGAGGAAGGGCTACTTAGACAAGACCGAAGTATATCAGCTAGATTTCTGTGAGGATTGTGTCTATGGGAAGTCACATCATGTGAGCTTTGGAGCTTCAAGAATGAAAACTAAAGGGAAGTTAGACTACATACACTCAGACATGTGGGGTGCTCCGAGCGTTCCAGCTTCTCTAGGTAAGTGCCACTATTTCATCTCTTTTATAGATGATTTTTCTAGAAAAAATGGATATTCTTCTTAAAGCAAAAGGATGAGGCATTTAGGAAGTTTGTTGAGTGGAAGACTATGGTAGAGAATCAAGAGAACAGGAAGATAAAAGTCCTTAGAACAGATAATGGACTTGAGTACTACAATGGTGAATTTGAGGATTTTTGTAAGAAAGAAGGGATAGTTAGACACAAAACTTGTTCTTACACCCCTCAGCAGAATGGAACTGCTAAGAGGATGAATAGAACCATCATTGAGAAAGTCAGGATCGTCCTCAGTGAGTCAGGACTACCAAAGTCATTTTGGGCAGAAGCTGCAAACACTACATTCTACCAAATCAACCTGTCTCTTCGTCTGTAGTAGGTTTTGAGATTCCAGAAGAAATCTGGACTGGTGCAAAGCCTAAGTATGAAGATACAAGAGTGTTTGGCTCGGTTGCATACCTGCACTTTGACCAAGGAAAGTTGAATCCTCGAGCCAAGAAAGCAATATTCATTGGCTATCCACACGGAGCTAAAGGTCACAAATTGTGGCTGCTAGAAGAGAGAAAGTGTACTATCAGCAAAGACGTTGTCTTCCATGAAAACCAAATGTATAAACATCTAGGAGGAATGAATGAAGAATCTATAGACAGTGAGAAGACTGTTTTTTATCTGGTTACAGAAAGAAATCAACCAGAAACGTCTTATGAAGGTGAAATTCAGAAGATAGAGAAATTCAGTCCAGAAAAGAGTCTTCAGAAAAACAGTCAGAGTCAATAAGAGAAGAGGAAAGCTCTGGCTCTGATGAGGATGAAATAGAAACAAGTAATCCTCTTGAAAACTATATGTTGGCAAGAGACAGATCCAAAAGGTGTGTGAAACCACCAAAGAAATATTTGGATGCAAATATTGTGGGACTTGCTATGATGGTTGCAGAAGATGGGGGAGGACCAGAACCAAGATGTTATCATGAAGCTGAAAGAGATCCAGACTGGCTACATTGGAAATCAGTAATGGATGATGAAATGAGATCACAAATGAAGAATCAAACTTTCATAATTGTTGACATACCTGCAGACAAGAAAGTTATTGGGTGTAAATGGGTGTACAATAAGAAACCAGGTATAGAAGGAGTTTCAGAACCAAGATTTAAATCTAGATTGGTTGCAAAAGGTTACGCACAGCTATGCTGCACTGAAACGGGGACGGGCACCGGGGACGGGGACGGGGACGGGGACAGGAAACGGCATATGTAAAATTTATAGAGACGGGTACGGCATGGATACGTTCAACAAAATTTTTTAAAAATATCTATAAATGAAAAATATAAAAAGTTTTAAAATAAAAATATTTTATCATTACATAACAATATAAATAAACTACTCAATAACTAAATCATTTTCAAAATCTGGCTCATCTAATGAAAGATTTGCAAACTCTAAAAATCCCACATCTTCCATAGAATCAAATGTGTCTCCACCAACATCCCACATCTTGGTTTTTTCATCTTTATATTGATCGGAATTCCTTGATAAAAGACGTAGATTGTTATGGATGTAAACCAAATCTTGAGCACGACTTGGATTTAACTTGTTCCTTTTGAGTGAGTGAATGAATGAGTAAGTACTCCAATTGCGTTCAGCACAAGAAGATGAACTAGGCTGGCCAAGTAACTTAAAAGCCAAAGACTGAAGGAGAGGAGTTTGAGCACCAAAGTTAGCCCACCATTTCTTAGGCTCCATTGAAGACATCATCGAAATACACGTTAAATCTTCAAAAGGACCACATTTCATCGAAAACAATGCATACTCATCCATAACTTTGATATGATCTTCATAACTGGAAATCAATCTCTGAAAACACTTCATTCTCTCACGAGATAATTCTCCATCCCTATGTGGACCTATTCTTGCAGGATCTTCGTTTAACCATGCATCACTATAAAATCTAAAATACACAAAATGTCTTATATATGTGTCAAAAAATTAATTTAAAAAATAAATATACAATTTAAATCACATACCTTGGATTTAAAGAGTGAGCTAGACAATGTAGAGGTGTGCTATTTTTTGTCCAACGAGCCACTAGTATCTGATAAATAACATCGTAGAAGAGACTAAACTCAGACAGCGGACGTTTTTCTCTCTTGTAGATTTCAAGTTTCACATTCTCAATCATGGAATCCCACATCTCATATACCAAATGAAGACACGGTTTATCGGTGTCACAAAATCTAATCATATCATATATTGGTCTCGTAAAATCAATAATATATGATACTTTTTCCCACCAATCATCATTCAAAATCTTTTCTTTAACAAAACTTGTTTTTCCCATATCATCATCTCTATAAGTAGACCACTCCTCACTTATGACCATGGCTTGAAGACCCCTTTTAATAAGCTTCAATCTCTTAAGCATCACGATGATGGATGCAAAACGAGTATCGGCTACCGAAAGTAATTTAAGAGGAGAGAACTTACTGAAAATTGCGAGTCTCATGTTATGGTTCATGACGAAATGCTTTATTGCAAGTGCATCTCCATGAATTTCTGTTATCCAATTACATTCTTCATATGTTGTTTCATTCCCTTCTACATTTTTTGCTGCACATATGTTCTTCAAAGCAAGATTAAGGGTATGAACAACACATGGTGTCCAAAAGATATTAGGAAACATACTCTCAATAAGCTCTCCAGCTGCCTTACAATTTGCTGCATTATCAGTAATGATTTGCACAACGTTTTGATGACCGACTTCATTAATAACTTCTTTCATCAAATCAGCAATGAAAAATTTATCTTTCACTTCGCCAAAACAATTCACAGCTTTGAGAAACAAAGGACCATTTCCAGAAGTAGCCATAAAATTAATCAGAGGCTTTCTTGTAGGATCGCTCCAACCGTCACTCACAATTGTTACTCCCTTTTCTTTCCAAGTGGATTTAAGCGGTTCTAATAACCTCTCAACATGAGTTTTTTCTTTTTCTAGTAAAGTCGTTCTGAGCTTATTATAACCAGAAGGTACATAACCATCAATTTTGGTGGCAGCAGCAAACTGATAAGATCTATGGTAATGTGGATTTCTTGCAAGATTAAATGGTAGACCTCCCGTATAAAACATTCTTGCAATTTCTTGATCCAATTGGTCTCTCGTTTCAATACCAAATGCTCTTTCAATAGGTGAGAAGCTATACTTTCTTTTTTTGAAGTCAGAGTTAGCTTCGCATGGTAAAGAAACGTCTTTAGGAACAGACTCCGTTTTTTTCTTCTCAAACTCGTTTTCCAACTTTTGCATTTCAAGTTTCTCGCTCTTTGTTGATTTCTTACATAAAGAAATTCTTGCATTCTTAATTCCGAGCAAATGCGCTTTAACTCTAGAATATGAGCCTTGTCGAATTTCATCACAAATATTACATTTAAATTTCCAAGTTCCTCCTATTGTTCCAAGTTTCTCTAACTTAGTCACGTAATTCCATAGTGGAGGTTCTTCATTTTGTTCTTCAGAATTCATAATTTTATATAATCAAACTGTCTAATATCATAATAAAATAAAAAAATTTGTCAACATTCCATAATATTTAAAATTAATATCATAATAAAATAAAATATAAAAAAATTTGTCAACATTCAAGTAAAAAAAGTAAAAAAATTTGTCAATATTTTAAATCAATATCATAATAAAGTAAAAAAATTATAATAAAGTAAAAATTTTACGTTACCGTCAAGTTGACATAAAGTAAAATCATGTCTAATATTATAATAATATGATATTGATAGACTTCATGTAAGGACTTCATACCTTACCGTCAAGTTGACATAATGTCTAATATTATAATAATATGATATTGATAGACTTCATACCTTACCGTCAAGTTGACATAATGTCTAATATTATAATAATATGATATTGATAGACTTCATGTTATAATATCATGTTTCCGTAATGTCTAATATTACAACATTATGATACTGACGTAACCGTGTAAGGACTCTAAAACAAAATTTCTAAACACATTGCATTATTAACATATGTGTATAATTTTTTTATATATATAACATCATTAAAAATAAGAATTTAAATTGTAATATAAAAAACAGAATTAATATAAAACGTACCTTTTTATCAAATTGTGGCTTCTAGGATTTTTAAAACTGAGAATGAAAACTAGAGATTAAAAGTAAGAATGAAACCTAGAGATACAAATAAACTTATATAAGAGTATTTTTTCCTTTTTTATATAAAAATATTATGGAAGATAAATATAAAAAGGAAAAAAGATTTTACCTAATAATGTATAAGAGTATTTTTTCCTTTTTTATATAAAATTATTGTGTAAGATAAATGTAAAAAATGAAAAAGATTTCACCTAATAAAGATTTATTATAAAGAATATTAAAGAAATTAAAAAAAAGGAAAGAGAAAACATGTCAAAGTAAAAAAGGATGAAAAAAAAAAAAAAACAATAAAGTCGCGTCCCTTCTCCCGTACCCGTCTCCGGGACGTTTCCGGGACGGGAGACGGCAGTATACTCACGTACCCGTGCAACATAGACGCACAGAGAGAGGGAATAGATTATCAGGAAATCTTCTCCCATGTGGTAAAACATGTCACAATCAGATTGATGCTAGCTTATGTGGTTGAGCAGGATATGGAACTCCATCAACTCGATGTCAAAACAGCTTTCCTTCACAGAAATCTAGAAGAATACATCCTTATGGAACAACCTGAAGGTTATGAGAGGAATAAAGGGACTGATTCAGTTTGCCTACTTAAGAAATCATTGTATGGCCTGAGACAATCTCCCAGGCAGTGGAATCAGAAATTTGATTCAACAATGATTCAAGCTAGATGCACAAGAAGCCGCTACGATCATTGCATATATTTTCAGAAGCTAAAAGATGAGTCATACATCTACTTACTACTCTATGTAGATGATATGCTTGTGGCCTGTAAAAACAAGGAAGAAATTTAGAGTCTGAAAAAATTGCTAAGGTCACAGTTTGAAATGACAGACCTGGGAGAAGCTAAGAGAATTCTCGGAATGGAGATAACCAGAAAAAGAGAGAGTGGAGTGCTGGAATGATCTCAAGAAAGATATCTGGATAGGATACTTAAAACATTTCACATGGAGAGTTCTAAGGGTGTTAGCACTCCAGTAGGCATTCATTTCAAATTAAAAGCTGCAACAGAGAAAGAGCTTGAAGATCAGGCAGACTACATGAGTGCAGTCCCATATGCAAATGCTATAGGATCAGTCATGTATTCCATGATAGGAACTCGAGCAGATTTGGCACATTCTGTGGGACTAGTGAGTAGATATATGGCAAATCCAATCAAAGAGCACTAGCAGATCATTAAGTGGATTCTCAGATACATTAGACAGACAAAAGAAAAGAAGTTATGTTTCAAGAAACATAACAGTTTTGAAGTAGTTGGATTTTGCGATTCAGATTTTGCTGCAGATAGAGATAAGAGGAGATCGGTGACAGGCTATGTATTCACAGCAGGTGGAAGTGCTATCAGCTGGAAGTCAAGCTTACAGAAGGTAGTAGTTTTGTCTACAACAGAATCTGAATACATGTCTTTAACCGAGGCTATTAAGGAAGGAGTTTGGTTAAGTGGTTTATGTGCTGAATTGGGTATTGTTCAGGGTGTTATGAAGGTATATTGTGACTCTTAGAGTGCAATATCCTTGGCTAAAAATTCAGTACACCATGAGAGAACCAAGCACATTGATGTGAGACTTCATTTTATCAGAGATTTTATATCAGAAGGAAAGATTCAGGTGGTAAAAATTGCTACAGAACACAACCCTGCAGACATTTTTACCAAGTCAGTTTCAGTGAGCAAACTTCAAGGAGCTTTGAGTTTGCTCGGTTTAGTCTCTTGTTGAAAGACTGAGGTTACCGGAATGGGAATCCAAGGATTAAAATCAACAGGGAGGGTCACGGTTACTCGGGCAAGGAGGAGTTTGTTGGTTATGCCCTCGAACTGACCAACTAAGAGAAATCCCCCAGATGAAGCAGAAGGTTAGTAGTGTCTTCGGTTTTTACTCGACAATAAGAAACCTACCAGTTCAGACAGAAGGTTTTCCAAAGAGGAAAAACAACCTGCCCTGAAAACAAGTTCTCTGCTTAACAGTGAAAACGGAAAGTGCAGAAGGAGTTTCTGCAACCAGAGACAAAGAAGAAGAAAGTCGTGGACTTTCTTCTCCTCGAAACCAGTCGAAGTCACTTGCACACGTCCCAGAAAAAGAGAAGACATACTCTCTGCAGATTCGAATGTCAACGGCTAAATTCATCCTAGTTCAAGAAGAAAAACAGAGTAGAGTTTCCTCTTCTTTGTAGACGTACTATTCGAGTAGTTTAATTTCATAATATAACTCGGATAGAGAGAAGATGAAATGGGGGTGTGGAAATAGAGAGATTGTAAGTCATTTCTTCGTTTTCTGGACAGAGAGAGAGAGTTAAGAGAAACACGAGTTGTAATCCTAAAGCTTCAAGGTTGATTAGTGGATTCCCGGAAGATAATTCCGACGAGACGTAGGCTTGACAAGTTTAGTCAAGCTGAACTCGTAAATACCGTGTGTCAAACAACATCTCTTTCTTTTATTTAACACAAACAACCATAAAGCAAAGCAGAACACTTCAAAGCAGTAAAGTGGACAAGCCTAATTCCTAACAGAGACATTGTGGAAAGTTCAGCAACTCTTTTCCAACGGATTCATACATCGAGGATAGACTTAGGCCAATTACTAGCATTGACAAGAACCTCTTTCTAATGAAAGTTTCAGTACCTAATACTAACTGTAAACACCACTTTCAAGAGAACTAAAAATGATGACGAATCTGAGAATAGAAGCTATGCCCAACACAAAGAGGAGAAGAGAGGAGAAAACAAAACTAAAACTAGCGCACACGACACAAACGTGTACGATACCATTTAGTTCTTAACCAAACTACCAAAATTCAAAAAAGGTCATCTCCAACAAAACAAAAAAAAACAGTTTATTTCACCATAAATTTGTCAATGTAGGATTATATATACATGAACTATCACATTATACTAATTTCAATATAAATTTCGTTTATTTTTGAATTTAACGCATGAACATTTAAAATAGATTTGATTCCACAAAAAAAACAGATTTTGTTTGTTGTTTTGTTAAATGGGATGACGTGGATACCGTAGTCAAAAGAAAGACTGTTTTGTCTATATTGTTTTTGAATGAGAGAAAAAGACATTCTTCTATCTCTCGTAGAATTACACAAACATTTCCTCAATCAAGAAGCGAAGTTCATCTGATTTCATGCCAACACCATCAAATTCACTCCAACACCATCATCTTCATATCTAACTAATATATAAAAAAATATAAGTCAATATATTCTTTGTCCATTATTTTGAATTAAAAACATAAAGTTCAATACGAAATTTAAAAATTGAATTATGTAAACACGTTTAGCTTCTGAATATATATATATATAAAAGTGTTTACAAGTGTGATATCACAGATAATTGATTTCCAATATGTTACTACTAAATAATCAACTTATTTCCATGTAAAAAGATTCAGAAAAAAAACAATTCTAAGTATTTTCTATTTGGGAGAATTAAGTGGGATAATGGTTATACTATCTGCACGTCCATCTCAAACATATGGAGTTCGATTTCACCATGACTTATATGAGAGTGTTAAATTTTCGTATGAAAATATTGAGATATTGGATATTTATTGTGGTCCGGCCACAAAAAAAAGTATTTTCTACTTAAGCTCTTGTCTTGTCCATATCACATTAACAAACACTTAAAACTACTCACATTTAGTTTATTAATCCTATCTCAATTCATAAAATTGGATGGTTTTCACTGCTAAGTCAAACAACTTTTTTTTCCAGATAGGATATGAATATACCTTCAACTTGTTTCTTGTACCACATGTACAATAATTTTCACTTTCTTTTTAAAAATTTATTTTCATTGTATTTAAATTTTTTGCACATTATTGTTTTTTGCATTTTTTTTTATTTCTTTTGGATGTTGAATTCGCTATGCATTAGGTAGGATAAAATGTAGTTTTCCTAATATTTATAACAATTTTGGATAAAATTCGCTATGCATTAGGTAGGATAAAATGTAGTTTTCCTAATATTTAGAACAATTTAATAATAAAACCAGAAGAAAAGAAAATTCTCCTTCCAATAATTTTGGGATTGCCATGTGACAATGTATATACATGTTTGAATGTCGTTTGCGACTGATTTGCGACCATGAATATCGTTGACTAGTGTCAAGATATCAATATGTTACATATGAATGTCATTCATTACGCAAGCACATAAAATATACTCATTACTTTATATGTCATTAAATATATTCGTACGTTTGGATATTCGATTCGATTTCGATCAGTTATTTTTTATTTCGAGTTTTTTTTGTTGGAGATATTAAAGATTTATTCGGTTATTTTTATATTTCGGTTCGGTTATATTTCAATTTCGGTCGGTTTAATTATTAAATTTAAAAACCAAAAATAATTCAGTTAACCAAAAATAATTGAAATAATCAAAAATAACAGAAAATCAACAAAAAATAACTAAAAATAACCAAAAAATAACCAAATAACCAAAAATAACCGAAATATCTGAAATATTTTTGGATAACCAAATAACCGAAAATAATTTGGTTTTTTCGGATATTATTACGGTGTTCGGTTTGGTTTGGTTAGTAACCAATAATTATAATTTTCTAAAATAATATCCGTTTGGTTAATTCTTTATAACCAAAAACCAATCGAAATTTATTTTTCGATTCGCTTCATTTGGTTCGAATTATTTACCGAAACCTATCATTGAACGTTATATTTCACAGAAAAAATGATTCCATATTTCAACTCTGAAAGAAATAAAAGTTCCATTGGTTTTTCTGTTTTACACTTTATGTATATATAAGTCTTCTATTTTCCATTGATAAACAGAATCACTGTTACTCAGTTAATAAAGGATTTAACAAAATTGTTGAATATTAATTTTACTTCATAATAAGTGACCATTTCAAGCACTTCAACCCATCAATTCATACACATTGATTTAGCTCCAACAAAAAGAATATGAATTTTTAAGTCAAAATTTATTCACCATAAATGGATTAATTTAGTTTTTATATATTATTTCTAATTTTAAATTATGATTTAATACATATCCTTGAAGTTATAATTTTCACCAATGCATATTAAACCAAATCATATTTTAAATTTTACTTTAATTTTGATATCACGTTAAGATTCATGAATTTTTAATTCAAAATTAATGGATAATTAGTAGATTGATTTATTTCTACTATATTTCGTATGCATTTTTTTCACGTAGCTCATAATGGATCACTTCAATAATCTAATATTTTCATACGAAAATTTAACCGAACATCATACCTCTATAATAGAAGTAGAAATGGTACAACTAGTAATTAACTTATTTCCAATTTTTTGTATGCATTCTATCAGTAAAATTTTATAATATGATGAATAGAAATTTATAGTTTTTTCTCATTTATTAATTCTAAAGTCAGTCGTTTTCAAAAATGGTTAGATATATAAACCTATCGAAAAAAAAGTAAACATAGAAAGACGACAAACAAACAATAATTCGTAGGCATTTATGCCTTTGCGCCGCTGAGAAGAACCCAAAAGTCCCAAAGCTTTCAATGATTGATTGGTCCATTATTTGATTCCTCTCTAGTGGCAATTCCATTTCATGGTTAATGGAATCTATTAAACTTTTTTTTCTTTTAGAAAGGGTATTTTTTTTTAAATATATGTTTATGAAAGAAGATAAATTTTTTTATTTCTCTCTCAATCTTTTATTGCATAAAGAGGTAAAGTGTAATTTATACATATATTATGTCGGCAATAAATTATACATTTATTAATATAGATAAATATTCATTATTATTAAAATATTAAAATTGGATAACCATCTATTTCTAACAAAATTGATTTTTTAAAATATGTAAAAATAGTTAAAATATCACCATTCTTTAGGACTTATTTTATTTGCAGATAATTAGTAACTCAATATATTTAGGGTATGTTTAAATTGGGTTAAAACTCATATATAATAGGATAATTGTATAAAATAACACTTTTTAAGTTTTTATTTCAAATATAACACTAATCATTTAAGTTTCTAAAAATAGCACAAATTTAATACTAAAATAACTAAAAATCTTTTCATAATAAAAAAATTTTAAACTATAAAAATTAGAAAAGTGAACCCAAATATTATATTTTAATTTTATATATAGTTTATTTAAGGTAAATAATTATTTTAATTTGTGCTATTTTAGTAATTTTATTTTTAATGTACTAAATTTGGAAGATATATTTAAAAATGTGCTATTTTAGGGTATTACTTTATATAATAATTTAACTATTAATTCACATTCTTAAAAAAATGTTAGTTTTTTTAATTTTAAAATTCATCATTTTACTATCATCATCATATCATTATCTTTATCACCATAGTCCAAAAAACTAGTGTCCGAATAAAAACAATAATTTTTTGACATTCCGATTTTTATTATTAAAATTTTATAATAATATCGATTTTAAAATTTGTAAAATTTATTAAATATATTTTAAGAGAGATTCTTTAGTACAGAAACCGTATGCCCCTTGAGATATAATCATTATCATAAATAGAATTCAAAAACATAAATTGTTACTCGGTTGTCATCATACAATCATCATCAGCATATCATCCTAATCATAGTAAACCTCCAAATTTTCTCTAAAACCATATGATTATATAATTTTCTAGAAGATAAATTGATCTTGTAATATTATACCATTAAAATTGAATATGTTAGACATGTAAATCACGATCAAATCCTGAAATTCAGCTCGATTACACTCTAAAAAATATCGAATTCGGATTTAGATCTATAAATCCAAAAAATCAGGATTCGTGTTTAGACCACACTCTAAAGTATTAAAATAAAAAATCATATAGTAAATAAAAATTCCATAAAAAAAGTTGGGAGAAATAATAGAATGACGTTGAATTCGTCGTTAATTATTTTTTTGACGATAATGTTTCGTTAATTACTAAAATAATTTAGGTATCGAGCGTACTCTTCCTTACCGTTGTTACAAAAAACATAACTACGCAAAATGTCATTACTATTCCCGGAGATTTGTTGACATGCCAGCGGAAAAGTCGATGTTATTACGAAAATATCACGGAAATTCAAGGGTATCAAAATAAATCTGGCACAGAAAATCTACCGCAATTTTTTACGTAATAGTCGCAGACTTGACAGACTTATAAAAGTCTGTCAATAGACATATAGAGTCTGTGGCACACTTAATGTCATATGACAACAAAATTATTAAGTCTGTAGTCACACATAGTAAGTCTGCCACAGACTTATGCACTGATTTTGGAAAAGCAACATCACAAATTTATTTTTCCAATGACAGATTTACATCAAATCTGCTATCGAAGAAGATTTACAAAATACTTACTACACTAATATTTCAATTTGGCAGATTTTTTTAATGACAAAACAGATTTTCATTAAATCTGTCCGTTACGGCAGTTGGATTTCTTGCACTAAGCAGCAGGTTTAATTAGGACTAAACTAACTATTTGAATTTTATATACATAGCAGACTTTTGGGTCATTATAGACATATAATAGCAGACTTATTAATTTTCAAAATACCAATTTTAATCCTTTTTGAAAATCATGTATGAGGCGATTCTATGGTTAGCCGCCACGTCTTCTTCAACCTCGAGCACATCGAATTTTTCAGTTGAATTGAAAATTAGTAATTTTTACTCGTTTTCTTCACATTCGTTCTGGTAAAAATAGTTTCCTATATTAATTTTTAAGATAGAAGACATAACTCTTGTTTGTGGTCAATAGATTTTCAAAAAAAATTGATGGTCATTCAATGTCGATAACAAGAAGGGGTGTAAAATCTTATCCGAAAATGGTAAGACACGTTTCAAAGATTTGTTGATGATGGTTTATGAAGAATATGAGGTCGATAGAAATCAGTATGATGTCGAATTAAGCTACATGTTTCCAAAGAAGATGTTGTTGAAACTACCGATAAACACACCTCCGGTGAAAGTGGAAAGTTGTCGACAGCTTCATGCACTACAAGAAAACCACCAAAATGCGACGACATGTGTGATCGCAAAATTTGCAACTATATTTGCCATGGTTTTGCGACCAATTTGCGACTACGGAGCAGTAGTCACATATTGGTCGCAATTTGGGACTAAAAAGAATAGTCGCATATTGGTTGCAATATGTAAATATGCGACTAGCGTTGGCAGTCACTAATCAGTCGCCCATTTGCGACTGATTAGAGACTGCGTGTGGTAGATCCATATGTTGGTCGCATATTGGTCGCAAAATATGCGACCAATTTACGACCACGGTAGGAGTGGCTCTTCAGTCACAAAGTGGTGGCAAAGCCACAACATGAAAAACATATACGGGTAGGTATACCTACAAATAAGCGACCAATTTGCGACTACATCGACATTTTTACACAGTGGTCGCAAATTGGTCCCATTTTGCGACCATTTTGCGATCACAAGTTTTTTTTACATGTTTGCTATGTATTTTTTTTACAGTTAATACTTATATTTTCAATATTAGGCATGTACAAATCATTTCAAGTGAAAAAATATAAACAAAACCATTTATAAATTTATGAAATATATGAAGTGTATATAAGTAGTATAAAGTTAAGGAAATTTGTTAAGTGTTTTAGGTAAATGATATGTAAATTTGGTAAATATGTAAATTGTTGTTGTTTACTTAGTAATTGAAATTTATACAACTCATAATGATGTCAATAATCTCATATAATTCATAATTTATACAAAAATCTTATAATTTATGGTTTAGTGTATTAATTGTGACTATTTTGTCATCACCTTGCCACTATATTGAAAATGTAGTGGCAAATTAGTCACAAAAATAAGGTATAATCATAAATTGGTCACAAAAGAGCCACCAATTTGTGACTACAAGTTCAAAATTTCTTCTGTGGTCGCAAATTGGTCGCTAGTTAGCGACCACATGTGTAATTTTACATTTTCCTTATGTATTTTTCACATTTAAACGTATTTTTTTAATATTAGGTAAGTATAAACCATTAAAAGGTGGAAAAATATAAACAAAACCATAATTGTGTTGATCTAAATTTATGAAACATATGAAATGTATATAAATAGTATAAGGTTAAGGAAATTTGTTAAGTGTTTTAGGTAAATGATATGTAAATTTGGTAAATGTGTAAATTGTTGTTGTTTACTTAGTACTTGAAGTTTATACAACTCATAATGATGTTATCGATCTTAAATAATTTATAATTTTTACCAAATTTATTTAATTTTGGGTTTAAGTTATTATTTGTCACTAATTTACCACCACATTGCCACCACATAACAAAATTGTTGATGTGGTCACAAATTTGTAACCACATCTTATTTTTCATAGGTGGTCGCAAATTGGTCACACATTTGTGACCAATTTGCGACCACACTGATATTTTAAAGGGTGGTCACAAATTGGTCACACATATTGTAACCAATTTGCGACCACACTGATATTTTAAAGGGTGGTCACAAATTGGTCATAATTTTTGTGACCAATTTGTGATCACGCCTAAATTTACAACGGTGGTTGCAAACAGTCGCAAATATACGACTGATTTGCGACCATAGTGAATTTTGCGGGAATTGAAAATTTCCAAAAAATTTCAAATTCCTCTTATTTAATGGTCATCACAAATCAGTCGCAAATTTGCGAGTGATTTGCGACCATCAATTAATTTGCGACCACCAAATTAATTCACGGTCGCAAATCAGTCGCAAATTTACGACTAGATGATCAAAGTATATTAAGAATTGAAAATAATTTAGATGAAGATATTGATGAGAAATAGTTTTAACACATAAGGTTGATCAGTTCATGAACATCCTTTCAAAATTATTAAAATCTACAAAACTATTCAAACATTGTAAAAAAGAAATAAAGCATGACGAAAAAATAATTGCATAATAAAAAATAATAGGAGTTCCAAATTCTTTTCAAACACTATAAAATCACATATTTGTCTTCCAAAAAAATTCTCAACATTCAAATTAAAATTTTCAATGAAAAATGTAATATTCTTTAAAAATTAGTAAAATAAATATTTATGAAAATTGATCGTTTTAGGAGGGTTCCAACTCAAAATATAATATTTTTTTGAAATTTCTCTTTTGTTGTGTATTTAGAACGATCAATCAGGGTTATAGTCGATTGATCACAAACATTATCTAAAATTTCCAAGAATGAACTGGATCGATCGATCTTATTGTTTGCTCAATTCCTACTTTTTCTTCTTCTATTCGGTGAACCAAAAAAATAGACTGACATCTCACCGTTGTATTTCCTCAAACTAGTTCCAAATAAAGTATAAATTATGACTACTGTTGGTTAAAATGAGTTAAATTCATCGGTGCGATATTAAAAATATCAAAAATTCCGACGGTTCAACATGATTTTATAATTTAATTTTTTTTCTGAAAACTGGTTTTTTTTAAAAAAAATCTAAAATCTATAAATACTCATAGGAGAATCAAAAGACACAATCAAAGGTTAAAAACATCCAAATCAATGGTTAGATTAGTTTCATAATTTGGTTCATAACCAGTATGTCCCGCTCCATTTAATTAGGCATGTCAAGCGGGTCAAATTTGCTCCACCTGACCTGCCCCACGACGGGTTTCGGACCCGCAGCAGATTTCGAATTAAACAATTTAATCCAACGTAGGAAAAGTGTGGTTCCAAAAACAATTTTTCACATAAAAGTGGGTCTCGCAAGGCAGGTATTCCTAAGTAGTGAGACAGGTGCATATTAAGAAACTTTTTGCGGGTTTGAAGGTTAATGCGGTGTGGTGGTGGGTGTGGAGGTTAATGCGGATGAAAAAATGATAACTCGCCACGAGCCGGGTTAAACTGCTTGACATAACTAGTTAAAATACTTCAGAAAGACAACACATCAACTCTTTGAAGATGTTCATTTTTTGAAGATATATGGTATAATTTATTGTGTTAATGTCTACTATAGAAGTTGAGTACATTATGAGTCAACAATCACATAATTTATATATTTTTTAATTATTCAATAGATAAAAATAGAGTGGTAAAAAAATATACCTGTGCTATGCACATGAAATTTTAATATTTTAATTTTTTTTAATATTTAAATGAATTTTTACATAAAATATAATGAAAATTTATTATATTTTTTTCTTGTGTTATCTATAATCGTAAAAATTTTTTATAGAGATCAATTAATTCTGTTCAAAATATTAAAATCTCATGAGTTTTGAATCCGTTGAATCTTAAAAATTTAAATTTCAATGCTTTTCTTTTATATAATAGATATGTGTGAGGATAATTTTTTTAAACATTTTAAAATATAAAAACTAATACAGTTTTATAAATAAATTTTGATTGAATTAAGTAATATATTTTGTAACATTTTTTAATTAAAGTAATGAAACTAATAGTATTAATTAATTTTTTTATATTATAGAATATATTTATTTATAAAATATTCATACTAAAAAGTAATTATTAATAATTCGAATTTAATATTAAAAAATTATATAATATAAAATTTTATTTAAAAATATATTGATTGTGTTTCGAAATAAAAACAAAACTAAACTCAGTAATTTAAATTAAGGAAGATTAGTTTTTTTGGTTATTGGGATCTGCAATTAATGATTTTTCATTAATTTAATTATAAAAAAATATTGAAAGTGAATGTGAAGATGATACATCAACAAATTTGAACTCTAATGATTCTCTTTTGATATATAGTAGATATCACGTAGGTAGGGTTCATATATATTGTGATAGCTAAAGATATTGTTTCTAATTAAGACAAAAACATTGATGTAAGATTTCACAAGATTAATTAATTACTAGATCCAGGTGAAATCTTCTAGGAAAAAGTACAAATATTAGATAATGCACTTGATATATGTACCAAACTAGTTACTAAAGAGAAATTCAGACATCAATTTTTCCACTTCTAAAAGAATATGAAATTCATATAAAAAACAAAAATCTAATAGTACAAAAGATGCTTTGTCAATGTAGAATTTGTTATTTCTTATGAAGATAAATTTTATAATATGTTTTAAATGGTCTCATTAGAATCATAAATTATACATGTGAAAGTATGGTTTCAATGTTAGAGATTAGTTTCCTAGTGAAAAAATAGAAAACTTAATCCTATTAAATAAAGAAAAATCCAATCATATTAAAAATCAAAGTATTGAGGATAATATAAACTATTCACAAATTATATAATATTTTTTATTAGTAAATATAAATTAATTATTTATGTAATTTTAACTTTTATTTAAAATTATTTTTAATATTAATTTTTGTATATGTAAATTAAAAAAATAAATATAATAATTTTTTATAAATTTAATAGTATTTTTTTGTTTAATAAAATATATTGATTCTCTGACTAAATTAATAACAATAACATGTATTGTAATTATTATAATAAGTTAAGTTTATTTATATATTTATTTCAAACTCACTGTGTTAATGACATGTTAGCGTGATATATTTGTAAATCACATGTGAAGATAAAGTTATTTTGTTAAAATGTTTATCAAATAATATATTAGGAATAAATATAGATCTAAAAATTTGTAATCACTAATCCATTCATGAAAATAAATTTTAAATAGATATTTGCTTTAAAATATATATCTCTATTTTTTTTTTGTATTTGCTTTTTTATTGTATTTTTTATGGTAACCATTTTTACTTTCACATATCTTTAACTTTTTAGTAAGAATTAATTGAAATATAGCATCACAATTTTTGCATGTTTTTGTCTCTAGAGTGTGTCTTCAAAATTCAAGAGTTCAAAGCTTATCCAACATTGTGTGATACCTCACCAACCTTTTACCGTTCTAATTCAAAATCACTATTGATAAGTTTAAAATTCATTTCAAATTTATTTAAACAAAAAATATTATCTTTCCAAATAAATTTGATAAAAACTAGAGCATTATTTATATTGTTGTTGGTTAAGATTTTAATTTAAATTTGGTTAATGGATAAACTAACGGACAATTGTTTAAAATAACATTATTTTAAGTTTTTATTACAAATATAACATAAATCATTTAAATTTTCAAAATATCACAAATTTAATACTGAAATAATCTCTACCTAATAAAAAAATTAAACTCTAAATGGAAAAAATGAACTTAAACATTATATTTTAATTTTACATATAATTTATTTAAAATAAATAATTATTTTTATTAATAATTCGTGCTATTTATAAATTTTATTTTTTAATGTGATAGATTGCAAAATTAAAAAGATGATAAACTAATCTTAGATTTCCGATTTTATATTTTAATTTTTAGATTTAAAATTTATTTAAACAAAAAATATTACTAATTAACAGTATTACGAAATTATGCAAAATATAGAAAAATCGTTTAGTTTAAATAAAAATACAATCGACCTATTAACCGCTAATAACAAAAAAAAACAGAAATTTAGTCTTCGGAGCTAGGTACTGCCTTAGTTCTAGATGGAAGATTATGGATATATCATTTAATCAGGAAGGCATCATGCCCAGCTACAGTAGTTGCATTCTCACCAACCTTCATAGCAAGATTTCAACCATACCAAATACATCAATCACAGAATTGGAATAAAAATAGTTTAATCCATTAAATTTGCATGGTGTAAATAAATGCACACTTTAGATATTAAACTTTGTTTTGTGTTTTTAGTAGTTATGCACATTTGAATATTCCATTCGATTTCAGTCATTTATTTTCGGTTTTAATTTTTTTGGTTGGTAAAATCAAATATTCATTTGGTTATTTTTATATTTCGGTTTGGTTTCGATTCGGTCATATCTCGGTTTTGATCGGTTTGGTTATTAAATTTAAAAATCGAAAATAGCCAAAATAACCAAAATAACCAAAAGTAACCAAAAATAACAAAAAATAACAAAAAATAACAACAAATAACCAAAAATAATCAAAATAACCAAAAAAATAACCAAAAATAACCAAAAAAAAAGTGAAAATAACCGAAATATCCAAAAATAACCAAAAAAATAACCAAAAATAACCAATAACCATCATTTTCTAAAATAATATTTATTCGATTATTTATTTATAATTGAATACTAACTAAAATCTATTTTTCAGTTTGGTTTTAATTTGATTGATTCGGTTGAGATTATTCCGTTCAAATTATTTGTGAGACTAGTTTTTTTTAGAACATTAAATTTGATAAATGGTGAAGTTGAAACTCCACGTGCTTCACAGCGAAGCATCCTGCAAATACGGATAAGCACAACGTACATATACTTGTAACCATCACATCAAATTCACAGTACTAACGGTAGAAAAGTAAAAAACATCTATGGGTAATTGCGTAACTACAACACCTCATTATTTCAAAGACACTGCTTTAACTGTAATTGACGAAACAACCCCTGTCTCCAATTAAGATTGTTCACAAGTCGAAAGGGTATTTTCGGAATTTACTCCATTTTGTTGAGACCAATCTGTACAGATCTACTTGTGCTGATTGAAAACCTTTTGGTTCATGTTCATGTACAACGATTTAAAAAGAAAAAGATTCTGGAATTTAGCAGAACGGTAGCATAAGCTCGTGGCAAAAATCTACAGTGAGATTGAGTAGATAAGTAGAAATCCTAAACAAAAATTAAGAATTTTTCAAACAGATTAATACATAATTAAGAACACAAGCTCTCATGAAGGGTTTTTGAATTTCACTTGTCGTTTCTTTTTTTGACCATCTCTTTGTACTTTGTTATGGAATCAATCCTTTGCAACTTTAGTTGATGCTTGAAACGGTTAATGAAGTCATCGGCTTTAGCATCTACTTCTTCATCGGCTTCTTCCACTGTTGTAACTCTCGCAACTTTAACCGTTGCAGGACGTCGAGCCTCGACGGAGATTTCATCTTCCTGAAAGTGAGAAAAAGGAGACTTTGTGCTCGCTGATTTCTTCATCTTCTTAGGAAGTTTCGGTGGGATAAAACCAGAAGCTGGCTCTGTGTCAGATTTCGTCCGAGCCACGTGGTTCAGATTCAACTTACTGTAAACCTCTTCAAGGCTTGGGCTTGATTCTTCTTCTGTTTCTTCTGGTTTTGCCTCGACGGTCACCGACGGTGGTGGAGCTTCAGTAACGGAGATGGGTTCTTGAGAAATGTAGTTGTAAAGATTGAAAGACTTGATTCTATGAAGAACAGAAGGAGATCTAGAAAGAAAAGATTGATTCTGTTCGATTGAACTTGGTTGGTTAAAGTTATTGTCTTCAGGAGGAAACTCGAGATGAGATTTGTCAGGAGAAGTGAAGGAAGAGAAGTTTATGGACTTAAGACGGTGAATAACAGAAGGAGAACGTTGGATCTGAGATTGATTTGTATCATTGGATTTAGAAGATAAAGAGGAAGTAATGGCAATGGTACAAATCATTAGGTTAAGGAAGACAAAGAGTACAGTGGGTGTGAACCAACTGTACATCGCCGTTATCACAGATTCCGACATTTCCAACATAGCTTTGTTTGTTGTTTTTCTTTGGAGAGAAAGGAGAAGGAAGAAAGATGGATGCTTTTGTTTTTTTCTTTGACAAGAAAATAAGGGCACATGTTTTGGAACCAGGGGTATTATTGGAAATTCAATAATTTTCAATATTGCATTTAATTTATATTTCCAAGTGTGAGATGGTGGAGAAAGTGGAACATGCTTCTAGAATGTCACATCCACCACATTTATTTTTGTTTTTTCCATTTTTCTTGAATTAATGGTTTTTCAAGTATTTGGGAAAAAAAAGAAATAAACCATTTCAGGATAATTAGTTTAAAAACTTGAAATTTATTAATAGTAAGTTACTATAGATTGTCTACTCGTTTACGGCGATGTTTGACTTTGAAAGTTGAAGAAGTATCATTCTTTTTTTAGCATTTGAGAGAACCAAATTGAGTAATTTAGTCGCCAACTTCTTTTTCTTTTTATTTACGTTACACCATTTCATGCTACTAATTTCACTCATGTTTTTTTTTAAATTTCATTTAGTTACAGAAACTATAATTTTTTAATAAACTATAAATTTTTTATAAATTCTTACTATAATTAAATTTTATTAATATTTACATGTTAAATATCTATTTTTAATTTCAAAAATATAGTATTAATTTTAAAATTATTTCAAACCAAAAACTCATGTAAGATACAAAAAACTTGACTTTTATATTTTTTTTCCTAAATCGATTTGAATTTTTAATGTTGCATAGTTCTTCGATTTCAACACCAACCGTTTTTTCCACTGTAATTTCACTTTTGACTTCTATCAATTTCAAATATATGTTCGCTATTTCTGTTTTAATTCGACGCATCGATCTTTATGTTTTAATTTGACACAACGATCTCTCTATCAAACAAATTCTAAAATCGATTTTTGATCCAAATAGATTTTTCAATATAATTTTAATTTTTCCTAATCGATTTACAATCTATTGGAATAGCTTGTTTTAATTTGGTTGGTTTTGGTTAAATCCATTGGTTATGATCTCGTTTTAATAATGATTTAACGTGTAAACGATAACACATAATGAAATTTTTGTGATTGCAAAAATTTATAAAATATGTGTAGTTTACCAAAAAACACAGTTTATATATTTAAAAAGTAATACCCTAAAATAACATAATTTTAAGTTTATCTTCCAAATTTATCACATTAAAACTAAAATTCTAAAAATAGTATAAATTATTATATACAAATAATTATTTACTTTAAATAAATTATATATAAAATTAAAACATAATGTTTGGATTCACCTTTTCTAATTTAGGATTTAAATTTTTTTATTAGGAAAAAGTTTTAATTATTTTATTATTAAATTTATGTTATTTTTAAAAATTAAATGATAAATGATATATTTAAAATAATAACTTAAAATAATATTATTTTAATCAATTGCACATATTTAAATGAAAATCTAAATGAAAAATTAAATGAAAAATAGGATTAGTGGCAAAAATTCATACAAAGAACCCGCTACAACTTGTTGTAATTATGAATTTCGATAAGCAATAGAATGCTTTTTTCTAATGTTCAGTTTATAAAATTTTCTGGCTAGACTAATTAAATTATTTATACATAATATCATTAATATCTTAATCAGAAACAATTCAACTAATTATAAAATATATTATAAAACATAAATGATTATAAAATATTAAATGCATGTAAGTTTTACATAGAAAATTGTCAAACATCTAATAAAATTAAACAAATGTTTTTTCTTAAAACATTTTATATAATAGAAAAGAAAAAGTATAATATATCATCGAAATAAATAGCTATACCCAAAAAAATATATACTGAAAATATAGAAGAAAGAAAAGTTTACAATATATTAAATTTGAAAGATGTGTTTAAAATAATCCAAATCATTTGTTTATAAATGATGGGTAATTGCTAAAAATAACATAAAATTTGACTCCAAATGTAAGTCTAACCCCCATAAAAATATTTTACAAAACTAACCTATGAGTATGGAGAAATTACTAAACACTCCTCTTGTCTAAAAAATAATGTCGAAATGTCAATTACGTTTCAGTTTCTGCATGCTTTTTTGTTATCAAAGCAGATTTCGAGAAGTGTGTTTCAGCCGAAATAAACTGTTTTTCTCATTAAAATATACTTCTCCGAGAAGTGTGTTTCAGCCGGAATAAACTGTTTTTCTCACCAAAGCAGACTTCTTAAAAAAGTCTACTTCAGCCGGAATAAACTGTTTTTCTCCCCAAAGTAGATTTCTCGAAATCTGCTTTGTAAATAAATTATCTAAATCAAATAAAAATCATAAAATATTTAAACTTTTTTTTAAATTGTTATTAACACAATTTATATACATATCAAAAACACGTAAAAGTTATAATGAATTCAAAATAAGGAGATTGGATTCGATCTGATGGTATCAAATATTTGCTAGTTTTTGTTATTATATGTTATGGGTTAATAGTTGATGTTTGTGTAGAGAATTCATGGTAGAATTTGAAATATCATGTGATAAAATTGAAAATTTACATTTACAAATTTTTAAAGGAAAATTGTTTGAGTTTTGTATTTACTTAACTATCTTCAACATATTCATCCAATTTTTAACAAAACTTTCGCACATTTAGTGAATCTTATTATTTAGGGTTTAGGGTTACGCAGACTTCTCGAAATGTTATCGTAGATTTAACAAAGAAGACTTCTCGAGAAGTCTACACAAACCGGAAATTAAATGTAACTAAACCGGTTTTCTTCAATTTAGAGTTTAGGGTTATGTAAAAATACAAAGCAGATTTTTCGAGAAGTTTGCTTCAGGCGGAATAAACTGTTTTTCTCACCAAAGCAGACTTCTCGAGAAATCTGCTTCTGCCGGAATAAACTATTTTTCTCAGCAAAGCAGAATTCTTGAGAAGTCTGCTTCAGCCAGAATAAACTGTTTTTTCACCAAAGCAGAGTTCTCAAAAAGTTTTCGATATTTATTCCTATTAAAGCAGACTTCTCGGAGAAGTCTGCTTCAACTGGAATAAACTTTTAAGACTTTGAGAAGTCTGCGCAAACCGGAAATTAACAATTTTTAACCTAACCAAATTTAACTCTCCATATATAAAGAATGTAATCCTAAAATTTTATCATAATTTTATTTACAAAAAAAACGTGGGAGCTTACATCCTCCAAAAATAACTACAAGGTAAATCTTCTCTTCTTCTCTCTTTAACTCCCCTCTTTTCTTTTCTTCTTCTCTTCTCATGTTCTTTGTCATTTTGTTATTTTGTAGATCTGAAAAAAATCATGAGATATTAAAAATGTAAGTTGTTTTTTTGTTTATATGGTTTTGAGTTTCTGATTTTGGAATATTTGCTGTTATTTTTATAACAGTCTTTCTCGTCTTATAATGTTGTAGATCTGGAAAAGAAAGTGAAGAGATCTAAAAACGTAAGCTTTTGTTTTTATTAGTTTTTAAGTTTTTCGTAATTTTGGTGATTTTTGTTGTTTTTGTTGTTTTCTTAATTTTTTCCTATATTCTTATCTCATTTCTCATCTTGTATTGTTGCAGATCTGGAAAAGGAAGTCACGAGATCTAAAAATGTAAGTTTGTTATTTTTACTAGTTATTACGTTTTTCGTGGTTTAGGAGATTTTGCTGTTTTTTGTTGTTTTCTTAATTTTTTTTTCTTATATTATTATCTTATTTCTCATTTTCTATTATTGTAGATTTACAAAAATATTTACAAAAAGTAATTTTGTTGTTTTAGTAGATTTTTAAAGTGATTTTTAATGGTTTTTAAAATTTTAGATGGTTTTTTAAAGATTTTCAATTGATGTTTGAGATTTATGATGGTTTTACAGTTTTTTGTTGTTGTTTTTGAGTATTTTTTCTTATGTTTTATATTTGATGTTTTGTTTTTGAATTAATGGATTTTCGTGTTGTATACTTCATTATCGATTGTAGACTTCAGTTGCATACTTCAGTTACATACATTAGTTGCAGACTTCATAACAATTTGAAAACGTAAGTTTGTTGTTTTTACTAGTTGTTACCTTTTTTCGTGGTTTTGGAGATTTGTTGTTTTTTGTTGTTTCTTAATCTTTTTTCTTATATTTTTATGTTATTTCTCATTTTCTTTTATTGTAGATCTGGAAAAAGATTTACAAAAAGTAATATTGTTTTTTTGAGTAGTTTTTAAAGTGATTTTTAATGGTTTTTAAAATTTTAGATGTTTTTTTTTAAATATTTTCAATAGATGTTTGAAATTCTCCTTAAAATTTATAGTGGTTTTACAGTTTTTTGTGGTTGTTTTTGAGTTTTTTTCTTACATTTTGAATTTAACGTTGGTTTTTGAATTAATGGATTTTCGTGTTGCACACTTTATTACAGGTTGCAAAATTCAGTTGTAAATTTCATAACACGTTTTCATTACAAGTGCAGATTTTACTTGCAGACTTCATTACTAACTCCAGATTTCGTTTATATTTTTGGTCATATTTTAAATGAGTTTTTGTAAACTTTATTGTACCTATCACTAGCTCTCATCATTCTATCTTGTCAGTCAATTTTTAATCAACTTTTTCAGAATTATAATAAACTATAAGTTGTATGTTAATCATCTTTTAATCAGCTCAAGTCAAATTATATTTATAAAATTACAAAATGACAACCATTAGAAACATAAATATTATTATAAATTTTCATAAGCACTTTTATACATAGTTAAGGACTTAGTGCATATTTAAAATACTTAATGCATACTTTTTAATAACAAGAAAGAGCAAGAACTGAATGAAAAACAATAAATTGATCTGCAAAATCTAAAGATATGTTTTAACAATTCCATCAAAATACTAAGTTAACACGTTGTGTTGGATGTTGTTGTA
Organism: Pugionium dolabratum; assembly: GCA_018901945.1. NCBI lineage: Eukaryota > Viridiplantae > Streptophyta > Magnoliopsida > Brassicales > Brassicaceae > Pugionium > Pugionium dolabratum. The sequence continues at coordinate 433,047 of JAEVFF010000360.1, forward strand.
ATTAATGTATATGTTATAATTACGGTACAGTATAATGTTGGATGTTTTTGTAACACACCATCGATGACATTGTGCCTTCTGATTAATTGAAATGATTGGTTCCATGTTTCGGAAAATATATACTTATATCGACAAACTTTGTTGTATAAATCTCGCAGACTTCTTTGCAGACTTCTCGGCAGACTTCTTCGCAGACTTTTTGGTAGACTTTGTACTTTGTCGTTGCTCGCAACTTAATTTTCTGACATACTCAACACTAAAACTGAATTTATTCATCTTTCACTTTACCATAAAGAATATAATCCTCACCATTCGAGTAAACTTTATTCTCATCTTCATCAAAAACTAAATCATCATCATCAATGACAAACATTTTATCTGCTCTTATATTATCCACAGAAGAATTTCAAATCTCTGACATAATCCACTCCCCACAAACAACACAGATTTGGACCATTATCATTATATCATTGTACACATACTAAATATTCTCACTGAAGCAAACTTGTCAGAGAAGTGTGCTTTAGTCGGAATAAACTATTTTTGTTACCGAAACAGACTTCTCGGAGAAGTTTGCTTTGGTGAGAAAAACAGTTTATTCCAGCTGAAGCAAACTTCTCCGAGAAATCTTCGAGGATTATTACGATTAATGCAGACTTCTCGGAGAAGTCTGCTTTGATAGGAATAAATGTCGCAGACTTCGAAAAGTATATTTTGGTGAGAAAAATAGTTTATTACGGCTGAAGCAGACTTTTCCGAGAAGTCTGGTTTGACAGGAATAAATACCGAAGACTTCTCGGAGAAGTCTGCTTCAGCTGGAATAAACTGTTTTTCTCACCAAAGCAGACTTCTCGAAGTCTGTGACGTTTATTCCTATCAAAGCAAACTTCTACGAGAAGTCTGCTTTGATCAGAATAAATGCCGAAGACTTCTCGGAGAAGTCTGATTTAGCCGGAATAAATTGTTTTTCTAACCAAATCAGATTTTGCGAAGTCTGCGATTTTTATTCCTATCAAAGCAGACTTCTCGGAGAAAGCTGCTTTGATAGGAATAAACCTCGAAGACTTATCAGAGAAGTTTGATTCAGCCGGAATAAACTGTTTTTCTCAATAAAGCAGACTTCGCGAAGTCTGCTATTTTTATTCCTATCAAAGCATACTTCTCGGAGAAGTCTGCTTTGATAGGAATAAATCTTGAAGACTTCTCGGAGAAATCTGCTTCAGCCGGAATGAACTGTTTTTCTCACCAAAGCAGACTTCGCGAAGTCTGCTATTTTTATTCCTATCAAAACAAACTTCTCCGAGAAGTCTGCTTTGATAGGAATAAACCTCGAAAACTTCTTGGAAAAGTCTGATTCAGTGAGAAAAATAGTTTATTCCGGTTAAAAAGAGATTTCTTCCGATTAAAGCGGACTTCTCGAAGTCTGCTTTGTAATATATTTGCAAAGAAGACTTTGAGAAGTTTGCTAGAGAAGTCTGCTTTGTAAATATATTACAAAGCAGACTTCTCATAACTGTATGAACTAAAAAATATAAACGAAGCCAAAACATGAAAAATAACTTTCGATTTTGATTTTTTAGCTATGCGACTTAAATGATGACCGATATAGACTCTTGAAGCTTGTTTTAACGGATAATGATGAAGTTTTACAAAGTTGGAAACTTTTGAATGTAGTGTGAAAAGAGAAATTGGAAGAAAATGTGAAAGAAAATGAAAAAAGTTGAGATGAATGAGATTTGATGAAAGAATAGAGGTATTATGGTGGGTGTGTCGATGGAATTAAGAACTCCCAACAACCACGACAATGGTGGTTGTGTGCAATGAACAAGATGATATTTTCATAATATTTTTGAAAAATTTGTTCATAATGGTCTTTGTGTTGGTTTTTTTTAAGTTAATGGCAAACTTGTAAATAAAGTTATTGTTGAATGATAAAAAAAATAGAAAGTTAATTTTGCAAAAAAAAGTTTAAGTGGTTAAACTTGCAATTGAAAACAAATTTTAAATCAATTTTGTAAATGCCCCATAGATGATTGTGCAAGCATAGTAATGGTAGGTTTTATATTTATACATAGGATTTACGCATGTTTTTAGCTTATGTTTCATGTTTTTGACTTTCTTGACCCTTAAAATTTAATATCGCTGTTGATTTTTTGTTATAACTTTTCTTTTGGCTAATTATTTCTAAGAAAATCTTGTGTTGTACCCATATAGTGGTCGTAGTTTGGTCGCAGAATTTGCGACTAATATGAAAGCACAGTTGGAATGACACTTCAGTTATAAAATGGTACCTAAACGACAACATGGAAAACATGTAAGTGGTAGATATACCTAAAACTAAGCGACCACACTATTGTGGTCGCAAAATAGTAACAAAGTAGTGGCAAAGTAGTGATAAAATTTTATATACATATATATATATATATATTATATTCCTATGCCTTTTCTCTCATTTGTATAATCAAAAATAAAAAAAAAACTTAAAATATGTGGGTGAATTACAATAATTCAAGAGACTGGATATACAAAAAGATTGATAATTAAACAAAAAATATATCGGTGGAATTTTCATAAGTCATGAAGCCGTTCATGAATTTTGCAAATAGTCAGCCGATAGCTTAAAGTAGTGGAGGTAAGTTTTTCTTCTGGGATACAAATTTTGGAATCATCTTTATAGTCTAGGATTTATGCTAAATTATTATTTTTGGTATAAACATGAATAAGAACTGAATGTTGAGTTAGGTACGAATAGTCGGGGTGATGATGTCCAAAGAAATCAGAGAAGTACATGTGGTACTAGTGAAGAAATAGTTGGGGCATCCGATAAATGGTGATGAATACATTTCATGAGAATATGATTGATGAGTACTATAATCAGAACGAGGAAGAATTTAATATTGTAGAAGAACCAAATTCAGAAGTACAAAAATTTTACAACATGTTAAAAGCTGCGAAAAATCCATTGTATGATGGTTGTCATGAATGGCACTCACAATTATATTTAGTTGCTCGGTTCATGAACATTAAGTCTGATTTTAATCTACCAGAAAAATGTATGGATTCTTGGGCGGAGCTGTTTACCGAATATTTACCCGAGAAGAATCAGGTAACGGGTTCATATTATAAAATTGAAAAATTGATCCGAAATTTAGGGCTCCCGTTTTATTTGATTGATGTGTGTGTTCACAATTGTATGATCTTTTGGAAAGAAGATGAGAAATGGGAAAAATGTAAATTTTGCGATTCCCCCCGATATAAGCCAAGCGAGGGCATGACGAGAATACCTTTCAGTCGTATGCGATATATACCTATAGGAGACAGATTTAAGAGAATGTATCAATGTGAGAAAACTGTAGAGACAGTGAGGTGGCACACAGAGCATGAAGCAGAAGACAAAGAAATGAGTCATCCATCTAATGATGCGGAATGAAAAAAATTTCAATATCTACATCCAAGATTTGCTGCTAAATCTCGAAATGTTTATCTTGGCTTATGTACTGATGGGTTCAATCCATTTGGGATGTTTCAAAATCATTCATTATGGCCGGTGATTATCACTCCATATAACTTACCACCTATATGTGTATGAAGAAAAAGTACTTGTTTCTAACAATCCAGAATTCGGGGCCAAATCATCCGTGCGTTGGTCTGGATATATTCCTTCGACCTTTGATTGATGAGTTGAGGCACATGATTTATCGTTGAATCAAGATTTCAATCTAAAAGTCGTGTTACTGTGGACGATAAGCGTTTTTCCAGCGTATGGAATATTTTCAGGATGGACAACACATGATAGACTGTCTTGTTTAATTTGTATAGATGATACAAAGGTATTTCAATTACTAAATGGTAGAAAAATGTGTTGGTTTGATTGTCACGAAAGGTTTCTTCCTAAGGGTCATTCGTTACAGAAAAATAAAACAAATTTTTTAAAGGGCAATCACGATTTGAATGACTATACTCCACAATTATTGAGAGACGAACAAGTTTTATACGAGCGAATAAAAACTGTCAATCCTCTAAGAACATCTAACTACGATGGAAACGGTCATGAAACTAAAGAAGAAGGTTATGGAAGCTGACATAATTGGCACAAAGAAAGCATATTTTGGGAGTTATCGTACTTGACGGATCTTAACCTACGATATAATCTTGATGTGATGCATATAGAGAAGAATTTCTTCACTAACATCATTAATATTGTTATATATATATTACGTACGTAAAATTCTATAAATTAATTTGTTTATAGAATTAACTAATTTATATATTTATTAATTATGATGTACCAGCTTCTCAAACAGATCAAATTTGTTATATTCCTTATCCACTTACCAAATCATCATCAAAACATATCAAAGTTAATCCCATATCTAATATTTTGGGGAAATACAAAAACAAAGATGAGATTGACATTTTGCAACAAGAAAATGATGAAGAGGTAACGTTAATTGAAGAGATAGAAGTGTATTGTTTGGTTGATAGAGTTAATCATACCGAATAAATTGATTTCGATGTCGGAGCGAACTAGAAGATGAATTTTAGTGTAATATTTCATTTTCATATGACGATGAGGACGAAGAGATGTAATATCTTTAACTTTTTATGTATTTTTTTACATTTAATCCTTATATATTTTTGTAAAATGTTGTTGTTTACTTAGTAATTGAAGTTTATACAACTCATAATAATGTTATCAATCTTATATAATTCATAGTATTCAACAAAATCATATAATTTATGATTTAGGATATTAATTGTGAATACTTTGCCCAGTACATTGCCACTACATTGGGAATATGGTGGCAAATTGATCACAAAAATAATCTGTAATCGCAAAATAGTCGCTCATTTGCGACCAATTTATGTCTATAAGTTCAAAATTTTTACTATGGTCATAAATTGGTTGCAAAATAACGACTACTTTACGACCACAATTGTAAATTTACATTTTTCCTATGTATTTTTTCTATTTACAACTTATTTTTGCAATTCTAGGTAAGTACTAACCATTATAGGTGACAAAATATAAACAAAATCATAATTGTGTTGATGTAAATTTAAGAAACATTTGAAATGTATATAAATGTTATAAGTTTAAGAGAATGTGTTAAATGTTTTAGATAAATGATATGTTATTGAACTTTATACAACTCCTAATATTGTTATCAATCTTATATAATTCATATTATTCACCAAATTCTTATAATTCAGGGTTTAATATATCATTTTCCACCAATTTGCCAACACATTGCCATCACATAACAAAGATGTAACAGTGGTCACAAATGAATCGCAAAAACTGTGACTAATTTGCAATCACCTATTAAAAATCAGATTAAAGTCATTATTTAAAACTATAGTCATAAATCAGTTGCAAATATGCGACTGATTTGCGACCATTGTGAAAATGGCGGGAGTTAAAATTTTTTGAAAATGTTCAACTCCCCCATTTAATGGTAGTCGCAAATTAGTCGCAAATGTGCGACTGATTTGCGACTACCAGTTATTTTGGTGGGAATTGAAAATTTTCAAAAAATTCCAACTCCCACCAATTAATTTGGTGGGAGTTTGAAAGTTCTCGATATTCAACTTCCACCAAATTAATTGGTGGTCGCAAATTAGTAGCACATTTACGACTCATTTACGATTACCAATTAATTTGGTGGGAGTTTAAAAGTTTTTAGAATATTCAACTCTCACAAAATTGCGACTGATTTGCGACCAAGTATTTAATTTTCCATTTTTCCACTGATTTGCGATAATGGCAAGTTTACGATAATGACAAATTTACGATTGATTTTTACCACATCATCCTAATTCCCAACAAAAAAAACCCAATGGCAAGTAGCGGTAGGTCATGAAAAACGACAAATCTCATCGTTTTCCGGCCGTGGAAACTCCTCAAACCACGTACTGAGCGGCATCTCGTCTACCGCCCCAATATACATTCACTCCTCACACGTTTCCTAAAACCGAACCGTCTAATCGGTTTCAGGAATCGGAGAAGCATGAAGAGAAAAAGGTTACACCTTCCGAAATGGAACTGGGGGGAACAAACTATCACCTTAGATAGTTTGTTACAAACCCGGGGCGGGATAAGTACCTCACAGTGTTGTCTCCAATGCCGGCACCAAACACGACTTGATAAAAATTTTAAAATTACGTATTTTAATTTATTTAAATATAAATTAATTATTTATATTTAAAAGTAATATAATTAATAAACTTAATAAAATTATTAATTGTTTAAAATTTATTAAATTTTATTTGAAATTCAAAAACTTTAATATATTAAAAATATTAGGTTTGACCAGGACACATGGGCTATAACCGGTCACATTTCAAAAAAATTTAAAAATAAATTTGACGGTCTTTACTACAGTTGGACGGTCGTACTAACTGAACAACAACAAAATATTTCATCGAATTTGTTTTAATTTATTATTTTTTAAAATTTTTAAAATTTTTTTATTTTATAAAATTTAATAATTTATAAAGTTAATATATTTTAAATTTGCAAACATCGTACATTTGTGATCTTGTGATCACCTTGGTGGTAAGGAAAGAATTTGAATCCATCTGTGTAAGATGGATGAAAGGGATGATGAGTACGGTTCATACAACTGGCAAACGTTTAAGGTGAATTTTGCCTATTATGTACAAAACAATGATATACTACTGAGAAACAGAAACGTTTAATGAGAGGAGTAGCAAATCGTCCAATAACTACAACTCCTCTCGTGATGGCCTTGGTCCGCATAATCATTTTTCAGGCCAAAAATCCTACATCCAGATCCAACAGTAAATGGTAATTCCTCTAAAATATTTAAATTTAAATTTAAATTTATTTTTTAATTATTAATAATTTATTTCAAAATTTAGGAAAATAATTTGGAACGACCGGTCTTAATCGGTGAGATCTTTATAAATACTCACATTCGGCAGAATGGTTCGTATGCCGATTTAAAAGCTAAACAAATCGGTGAAACATACGAATGAAACATCCAAGAAAAGATGGCGATCGTGGAGGTCGTTGCAAGTTAAACGTCCGACGGTACTTCACATCGAATTGAGCTGACCCAACACAAGAAGAATGAGATATTCATTCAATTATAAAAAAATTTCTAAAAATATTTTTTTTATTTACAGTAAATTTAATACATTTGTTCTAGTTTTTTTATTATTATTATTTTGTAGTCTTCCGTTGCGAATGACCGAGGCCGTCTTTACGGACTAGGTAGTCTGAAACGCATTCATGGATCGGGCAGGCGTAGTGGTTTCGCATCCACTATCTCCGACTTTGTTGCGCTTCAGGATCAACTCCTATATGCGTAGCGACAAATCGAAAAACAAAACGATACGGAATGAAGAACAAAATACAGAGATGATCGAATCTAATCGAAGGATGGAGGAACGGTTCGCTGAAGAACGTAGACAACAGCAGAAACTGCAAAAGAAAAACCAGAGCTGAATTAATAGCTTGGAGATAATCATCGGGTATTTCCAACGGACGAATCCCGCTTTTGCATCGTTTTTGTGGGATAACAATGCGGCAGATGGACCGTCGAACGCTTCACCAATATTTTCGCCATCCGATTTCCAATTTTTGCATCCGGATAATTAGATTTTTTTCAATTTTGTAATTTGATTTTTTTTTAATAAAATTTATTATTTTTAAAAAAAAATTCTTTATATTTTACAAAATAATTAATTAATAGAATTATTTATTATTTTATTATAGTAATATTTATATTTTAAAAATAATTAATTAAAATATTTTAAAATTAAAATTAAAAATTAGTATTATTAAAATAATAATTTTTAATCTTAACTTTAAAATATTTTATTTAATTATTTATTTAAAAAAAACTAATTTGGGTGTAGTCGCAAATTAGTCGCAAATCAGATCCAAATATTTGTGACCAATTTGCGAGTACATCTATTTTTTTCCCAAAAATATAATTGTGGTCGCAACAATTTGCGACCACGATTTGACGTAATCGCAAATCAGTCATAAGCTTTTGCGACTGATTTGCGATTACACTGGTGTACGCAATCGCAAATCAGTCACAAAATTTTATAACTAATTTGCGGCTACAGTGTATTCGTAGTCGCAAAATGGTCACAAAATTTTGTGACTGATTTGCGACCACGGTTTTTGCAACCATGGATGTACTGACAAAATGGTCGCAAAATTTGTTATGACAAAGGAGTCACAAAGTAGTCGCAAATACAAGGACTAATATTTGGTCGCTAATTAGTCCTAAAATGTACCACTATTACAGTGATCGCAAATCAGTCGTAAATTTACGACTAATTTACGACCACATAAATTTGCGACGAAGATTTTGTGACCACCGTCTGTGGTCGCAAAGTAGTCCCAAAACCTGTGTTTTCTTGTAGTGGGTGATTCTGATTCTCATGAAGACGAGGAAGAAGATGGTGATATTCTCAACTTCATTTCATATATTGGTCGGACTGATGATGAAACTGATACTAAACCTGATGATGATCTTGAGCTAGCCGTGTATGATGAGAATAAAATCATGTGTGAATCACTAGTGAGTCAAGGATAAACAGGGATTGGGAAAAATGGTTGAACCGAAGAAAGAGGAACTCAAACAAAACATAAAAAATCCAGTGATCTAAAAAATAAATTGATTGGAGAGTTGAAGAATATCAAGATGTTAAGCAAATGCACGGAAGATTTGGATAATTTTCTGCAAATTGAAAAAACGAGTCACACTAACTAGGGTCTATAGGTTATCAAGGAAATCCTACGAGGGGCACAGCTCAGTTCGTCAAGGCATAATCAAGTTCAAGGGGATATAGACAAGGGTCGGATAATATCCCTGGGTTTGTAAGAGGTGAATCCTGACAAACCAACAGTTTAATACCTCGATAGTTTACATAATCAACATGTCAGTCATCGTACATAAGAATTGAATGCTTATGTTGTGGTAGGATGGGGCATATCAAAGCTCACTACTAGAAATGTCAAGAGAAGATCAAGAATCCTTGAGAAGCAATACGTTTTGGTGAGATCAAAGAAGGTACAATCGAGTATGGGTAAGAAAACAAGATCTATACTCATATGCTGCATATACTAGTGAAGGACCATAAAAATCACCAGAGACCGCCTGATATTTTGGTAGCAGATGCTTAAGACATATGAGAGGGACATAAGAAAATCTTCAAAGACTTGAGAAGACCACATCAGGAAAGTTCACCTTATGAGATGAGGGTAAAGGAAAAATCAAGGGAAAAGGAAACATCGCTGGTAAATTTACTCTAGAGTTGGAAAATTTGCATTTGGTAGAGGGTCCGAAGGCTAATATGATTACTATCAGTTAGCTGTGTGATGAATAATTCTAAGTTAAATTTGTGAGTACCAAGTGCAGAGCAACATATGGAAAGAACTTTGTAATTCTACAGGACATCAAGACAAGGAACAATTAATATGTGTGGACACACTTCGAGAAATGCTTACAACCACAAAGAAAAACGAGTTGAATTTGTGGCATTAAAAGTTTAGACATATGAATGTCAGAACAATGTGAAGCTGTCACAACAAGAAGTGATACGCGGAATCCCCAAGTTGAAATTAGATACTTGATTTGTATGGGACCATGTGTTAAAAGAAATCAGGTCAAAATACATCACAAAGCAATATCGGACATTGAAAAAAGGCTTTGGACTTGATACACATGGATCTGATTGGTCCGATTCAGGTAGAGAGTATTGCTAGAAAGAAATACATTTTTATGTTAGTTAACGATTTCACTAGGTTCTTGGGTAAGGTTCCTCATAGAGAAAATGGAAATGTTTAATAGTTTCAACTTTCAAGATATTGGCTTTCCAACTGCTAAATGAGAAGAAGTGTACTATTAAGGTCATTAGAAACGATCATGGAAGAGAGTTCCAAAATGATATATTTGATATGTTTTGTAGAGAACATAGAATATTTTATCACTATTCAGCACCCATGACACCTCAACAAAATGAAATTGTTGAGAGAAAGAATAGAACTCTGCAGAAAATGGCTCGGGCGATGCTATATGAGAATCAAGTAGTCAAGCATTTCTAGGCTGATGCGATCAACATTGCTTGCTATGAAACATAGTTTACATCAGAAAGGGAACTAGTGTGACTACTTATCAACTCTAGAGGTAAAACACCTAATGTTAGCTACTTTCATGTGTTTGGATGTGAATGTTATATATTGAACAAGAAGGATCAACTTGGAAATTTCGACTTTAGAAGCGATGAAAGTATCTTACTCGGGTACTAAAGATCAAGTATTGCTCACAGAGTATATAACAAGAGGATGAAGTCTATTCAAGAGACTGAAAATGTTGTGTTCAATGATGTTTCAGCTCAAGGATTGCTGTTCAAATTTGTTGAAAGACCAGCTGACAAAATTGAGCCAAAAGAAATCAGGTGGTACCTGAAGAAAAAGATTCAAAATTAGATTTAGAATCAGAATCAGAAGACGAAATTAGACCACAAGTTCATCGAAATCACTTTGAGAAAGATGTGATTGGTGAGGTAAACGATGGAAGAGTTACACGAAAGAAACACATTGACTTCAAGGAAATGGTGTGGTTTGCCTACTTTTTCTCATCAATAGAACCCAAGACTCACAAATAAGCTTTGATGGATGAATACTAGATACAGTCCATGCAAGAAGTAACTTGAACAATTTGATTGTAACAAAGTTTGGGACTTGATGCCTAGAGCAGTAAGAGTTAATGTTACTAGCACTAAGTGGATCTTCAAGAACAAAATAGATGAATATGGAAATGTGATATGAAATAAGGTACGACTGGTTGCACATAGATACTCTCAAGTTGAGGGAATTGACTTTGATGAGACTTTTGCACCTATTGCAAGATTAGAGTCTATTAGGTTTATTGTTAGTATATATGGCGTGTCTGATGGGATTCAAGCTTCATCAGGTGGATGTAAAGAATGCCTTTTTAAATGGTATATTGCAGGAAGAAGTATATGAAGAATAACCAAAAGATTTTGAAAACTCAGAAAACCCCTATCATGTCTACAAGTTAAAGAATGTACTGTATGGATTAAAGTAGGCACCGAGGCCTTGTATGAACGTTTGACTTCATTCTTGATAAGTCAGAGATACAAGAGAGGAACAGTAGACAAGACATTGTCTGTGCATTCAGCAAGAAAGGATTTATTGTGGTACAAATATATGTTGATGACATAGTATTTGGGACAACTAATCAAACTCTAGTTAACGAATTTGTGAATAGGATGACAAATGAGTTTGAAATGAATATGGTAAGTGAATTAATTACTTTCTGGGACTTCATATCAGGCAGTCAATGAGTATATCTTCATCACTCAGAGAAACTATGCAAGGAATTTGGTGAATAGATTTGGAATACAACAGAGTAAGTCAACAAAAGCCCCTATGTGAGTTAACACCAAGCTGTAACGTGATAAACAAAAAAAATGTTGATCCTAAGATATACAGGGAAATGATAAATAGCTTATTATATCTTACAACTAGTCGACCAGACCTTTGTATCAGTGTGGGAATATGTGCTCGGTATCAAGCAAAACCTAAGTTGTCGCATCTATAGGCAAGTCAAATGAATTCTCAAGTATGTCAAAGGAATATCAGAAATGGGTCTGCTTTACACCAAGGTGACAAACCAACACTTTGCAGGATATTGTGATATTTTTTGGACGACATGCGGAGTACCAGTGGTGCATGTTTCTTCATTGGGAACAACTTGATATCCTAGCACAATAAGCAGCAAAATAGTGTGTCATTTTCAACTGTTGAGGCTGGAATATATTGTCCTAGGAAGCTGATGTACTCAACTTCTATGGATTAAACAAATGATAGCTGATTATGGTATGATTTCTGATTCAATTCTAGTTCATTGTGATAATGAAAGTGCTATCAATATAGCCAAAAACTCTGTTCAACATTCACACACTAAACATATTGATTAGACATCAGTTTATTCGTGAATTGGTTGATCATGTGAATACTGAACTACAACTAGCTAATATGTTTACTAAACCATTGGATATCAACGGGTTTATCAATCTAAGAACATTCATTTTGGTGTGTGTAAACTTTGATTCTTTATGTGAGTTGATTTGAACTGAGATAGATAACATATATTGTAGTAGGTATGATGCACACCATCAAACATTAAGGTCCTAGAGTTTGATGAAAAGGAGTTTTCTCTCATGATTTCTTGTGTTCATCCTCTCACCAATATAAAAGAGGTCAAGGAGTTGTAAAAAACGTCAAAGACAAGAAAAGGAAAAAAAGAGCGAATCAAAATCTTATAAAAAGGAGACAATAAGTATGATTCTGTGTTGAGGTCATCATCTCAATTTTGTTGTGTTAATATGCTCACCATCATGGAGCCTTTCCCCTCATCAAAGACAATTTCAACTACATTCATGAGTAGGAGTGAACCATGATTAAAATATGAGGGTGTAAAAGACTAGTCATCAAATATGGATCAGATATGAGGGAAATATGTATTTGGACTGTGCTGCCAACTAATGTTCCAGATCAATTGAGGTTTGTATAAGTCATTACACATAAATATTTAGTGCTATTGTCCATAGTTTTATTTAGTTTGTTAAATTGGATCTCTCACTTTCTGAATAAAGATGTTTGTCGTATCTATGTCTCACATGGTTTTGGCTATATTGCTAGTATCTCTCTAAATGAATCAGAATGGATCATTCATTAGTTCAGTCTAGTTGGTTGGGTCAGTTTCTTTTGCAAGGGTATCAGTTCTTCATGTGGGTTGATGAACCATCGCATCGTATTAACTCAACTATCACATCGGTTTGGGTCTTTATGTATCAGCGACCCAGTTTGTGTGTTAGGCCATCTTTTTCTCCTCTTCTGAGCAAAATCAGCCCCTCGCCATGTTTCACCATGAATTCCTTCTTCTCCGGATTGTCACGCCTCGTGAGCACACCCACTCCGACATCTCCCTTGCTCACATCCTCATCCCACGGAGGATCGGAATCCCGCATGCAAGTTCCGAATTCAACTCTAGCCCTCATTCCAGCTTCTATTCCAGCTTCTGTTCCAGCATCTCCAACGGCTGAGTCATTACCGGCTGAAACTCCGGTAGTTCCTCCAGTAGAACCATCTCAATCGCAAGTGTCTCCTCAGGACAACCCTATTCACCGGAACTTGCTTCTCCACCAGCACCTCCTTCTATTAGCCTTGAATCTATGGGTATTCTGTCTGAACAGTCTTGCTAGTCTTCAAATCAGCCTTCTCCGGTTTATTGCAAGCGTTCTCGACAGCCCCTGATTGCGGTTGCTCGCAAGGGACTCGTTCTCAACATAAGGACCCAACGTTGTTGAGAACGAGTCAGCTGAGTTGGTTCGCACTATGGCAGACATTGTGTCATATGATAAATCGGCCTTGTGGGAATTTTGGGCAAACTTGTTAGGAATTAAAACATACTTTGAATGTCTGGATGTTACGGTAAAGGACTTTCAGTATAAATTTTCTCTTGATATCATCAATCAAATTTATAATACAAGAGATATTGTTGTTGCTGATGTCCAAGAAAAAGTCAAGGAATTGACTGATGATGAACTGGATGTCTTCATAAGTGATGGTATCACTCAACAATCGAGTTCCTTGGTGGTCACTCAGTTTTCTTCCAACAATGTTGTCTTGTATAATATTTCTTGTCACAACTAGACTCATACTTAGAACAATGGATATCTTAATCCTAATCGTGCAAGAATTGTTCACAAAATTGTTAATCCCATTCCGTTTGATTTTGGTCGCCTTGTCTACAATCATGTTCTTCAACTAGCAAGGAAGCATGCGTTTAAGTTTTTCCTTCCATTTTCCAATCTAATCTTTCAGTTGCTTAATGATCGGTATCCTATTCTATTTGAGGGAACAATTATGAAAGTTTTTCAGTTTTGTCAAAGTGCTCCTAGCGTATGCTCTCGTGGTTAGACTTCAAGAGCTTTTCTGTCACACACATCAATTGTGCTCTCTGCTGAAGATCGTCAAGTACTTCGAGTTGTTGTCACAATTATCCAATGTTTCATAAACTCTAGTATGTGCTTCTACTTGCATTTTTGCCTGTTCGTTTTTGGTATGTTTAGCTTAGATGTGCATTCAAGCAAGAAAAGATCACTGTGGAGAGACTTAAATTCAAGGGGAGAGTAAAGATGTGTGGAAAATCGAAAACAACATCAAGGGAATCTAGAAGAAAAAGAAAACAACATCAAGGGAATCAAGGGAATTATTCACAACAATCCAGTGGATGACAAAATGGAAACAACATCATGAAAGATTGAAAAATATTCTTTAATAGAATCTAAAAATAAAAATAGAATACTTCTAAATAATAGATAGACAGGTCATGTATTTAAAGAGGTTTTAGGTTTAGGTTTTTCACAAGTTTTTTGAATAGAGATTTGTGAGTTAAGAGAGATAAGTTTTTCTAAGGACTGTTAGAAAAAGTTTTTGAGTGATCTGATCTGAATCTTTCAAACAGAATTATTCTGTGTTGAAGTAATTAATACAAATAGTCGAAATATATCTAGGATAAAATATACATTGTTTGGTTGCTATCTATAAAAATGGAATTACTTAAAAATCCAAATTATGTTTAATAATAAATAATTAACTTAACATGATTTTAATTAATAAATATATAGTTTTTAAAAATAAAGCTTTTGGAGTTATCGCACACTTTCATTTATCTATAAATATTTGATTATATATGTTGTCAATGATACATTCCAATTAGTTAATAACATATAGTAAATTATAATTTACTTTAGTTAACTATATTTACAAATATTCGACTATGTATAGTCAATTATGTTCGAAAACATATAATTAAATTTGTACAGAGAAATAAATAATTATGTTCTAAATCATGATATATATACTAACTAACCAACCTGCATATAAGTTATTTAATAAAATAAAATAATTAGAGAATTATATACATATTAGTAATTTATAACTTATTTTATTTAAAATTTGTTATTGATTTGAAAATTGATATAAAATATTATGTGAACCAAACTATTTGGTTAAAATTTTCTAAAAATAGAAATGTCAATCTTTAAATTATTATAACTTTTTATAAAATTTCAATCTCAATTTTTATTTGAATTTTTTAAATATTCGAGTAACATAAGACAAAATGAAAATAGAAAAGTTAATCATTTATATTTTTTGGATTGTATTATTCGTTAATTTATAATAAAAAATAAAAAATATTTAGTTTTAATTGTTAGAGAATTGATATATAAAATTAAAATTAATGTTAAAGTGACACATAAAATTAAAATTAATAAAAATAATACATAAAATTGAAGATAATAAGAAAATGATACATAAATAAATTTTAATAATTGTGATTCTCATTTAATATTTAAAGGGTTCTTGTTTCACTGTTAGTTACCTAACTTTTGTTTTTGTTAGTTATCTAATTTTGTTTGTTAGTTACGCAATTTTGTTCGCATTTTTTTAAACCGTAATTTGTTATTGATTTCGTTCGCACTTAAAGTTGATTGGCTAAATTTGTATTCAATGGTTACTAGCATAATTATTTAACTATCGAAAATAAAATAGATATCGGTCATATACGTTTGACAGCCGCAGGAAACTGTGGCTACGGCTGCAACAGATTTTGTTTGTTTAGCTGCCGTAGGTACCTGCGGCAGACGCATCGGTCAGATATTGCGTTTTGCGTCATAATTTTTTCGACCGCTGATTAAAACATCGGTGTCACTAAAATCTACGATCAACCGCAACCGCAACCACCGGTAATAGACAAACGAATAACATCTGCCGTAGTTACAACCGTAGTTTGACCGCAGCCACTGCTGCAGCAGCGTGCAACGACCAAAACGAACAACACTATTGTATTCAGTTCTGTTTTTTGATCATGTCATGGTATGCAAATACAATACTTTACACAATACAAAATGATCCATAGAAGGATTTAATTCCCATATATGTACAAAACTCATACGATTAAACATATTTTTATTTGTATATTTTAGGTTTTTAGTTATATAAAATGTATTTTTTTACATAAACTATATAAATTTCATTTGTATTTACACAAGTTTTATTAACAACTAACGTTTACACGTTAAATCACTATTAATTAACTCATTTTAATTCAAAAATCTGTTTTAATTTTAAAATCAACCTAAACCAAAAATCTAATTTGGATCCAAAAATCTAATTTGGATCCAAAAATCCGACCTAATATTTATATCCTAAATAGATTTGAACCTTTATTGTCATCTAATTCGTCTACATGGACTTCAACTTTGAGCCATCTATATCTCTCTGGAAGCAAATCCTAAAACCGATTTTTGCTCAAAATCGATTTTTCAATGCAATTTCACTTCCCAAGTCGATTTTGTAATCTACGGGAATGAAACGTTTTAATTTGGTTGATTTGAGTCGGTTTAATTTTTTGTTGGTTAAATCGAATGGTTATGACTTCATTTTAATAATGATTTAACGTGTAAACGCTAACATGTAATAGAATTTGTGTAATTACAAAAATTATAAATTTGTGTTAACAGTTTATGTATAAAAAGACACTTTCTTCAACATTTATATATGTTTTATTATTGAGTGAATTACATAGTTTTTATATTATCCATTCAACTTTCCCATTTTTATGTTATTCACCAAAATTCACCCTCTAAACTACCACATAAAAATAAATATGTACATATATATATCTTATATTTGGAAAGTAGAATGAGAGAAAGAAATGTATTTTTTGATTTTACAAAAAACAAATGCAACACAAACTTAAAACGTCAATTACATATGTTTATGTCATCCATATTTTACGAAAAACTATTTGTATAACATATAGTGTATTACGATGCTAAGAAATAAAATTATAAATGTGTACTAATGGTCACCGTTATAGCTAGATTGTTCCAACATACCATATATTCTGCTTTTAGACAAATATTTCTGCTAATTGATCGATAGTGATCAACGAGTCCGACTTTGGCGACCATATCCTCGCGACTTTCTTCTTCACTTGCTGAATTATATGGCAAATGTGAACGGATCTATTTTGGGAAGTTAATATTTAGACAGTTTTTTTAGTGTGAACACTTCATTGAGCTGGATTTTCTTCTTTTTTGTCTTTTTGCGTTCTAGAGAAGTCGATTTCAATTGATCCATTGCCACTAAAGTGAATTGCATGACAAGAATCGCAGTATAGCCCAAATGACGAGTCTTGGTAATGTGATCCTAGATGATACAAAGAATTAGGAATTTGAGAATGAACTTGAACCTGAGCATGTAAGAGAGCTTTCAACTTAGGAAGAGCTTGTACCCGAACTAGTAGCTGAGGAGGAACTTGCAACCAAGGATGTTCTTATCACACCAATTTTTTTAATGGCACGATCAAGAACTAAGAAGTTTAATCAAGTTGTTGGAGGATTGCTAAATCAACCAAGGATGTTCTTTTTTGTCACTATGCCAAAGCTTATCTTTGGAGTCAAAATCTTTAGTCTTCTCATTTATTTCTTTTAGTTTCAAGAAACTCATTAATATTGTAGATCATTTTCATGCCTCTTCACTACTATATATTAGTAGTAGTAGTCACTCTTTGTAAGAAACTCATCTATCTTTTTTTATTAAAAATCTCTTTAAAATAATCATTTTTTATGGATGTGTTATATCCACGAAACTCTATTCTCTTTTTTGGTGTGTCATATCTAGAAGAATAATAGTTGGAATATTAAAGGTCTTCCGCATCCTCTATGTGCACAACCTATCAATCCACATCCTTTGACTCCTAGATTCCTTGGATTTTATGGTTGCAAAGACAATTCCAACACCTTCAGAGTGTGTCGATCAAACGAAGATCTCATCACTCGACCAACTTCTAATTGGGCTTGGTGCAAGGGTGTTTTACCTCATTCAAAAGTCCTTTTATAGTTGGTTTGTTAATGAATTTTGAAGCTGAAATAGAATGCCTTGAAGTTTGGGCGTTGCTCAAGTGTGTGGGTTGGCCTGCTTGTGGCGTTGTGCGCTGCTAGAGAGTTAGTGCATTCAATATGAGTTCTTCGTGGATAGTTAGTTCTAGGAGTTGAATTTGGTTGGTGCAACTCTAAGATCTTGATTTTAACTTGATTAGAATCTCTTAGAACCTCTTTAGTGTCCTTCAACCTATCATCTATTTGTTTTGGGAACAACTCTGCAATATGTCCAGTTTGCCCCAAGTCCCCCAAGTTATGGTTGATGTCCTCATCACTCCCAATGAGGATCGAACGTTCCCAATCTACATTTATTGATCCTTGTCTAGATTGACCACTCCAAATGAAGTAGCAAAAAATAAATTAATGTTTCATGTTTCGATCTTAAGCCAACATAAGATGGTCAAGACCTATAAATATGTTATTTTAGATACTTTTGAGGACACGCACCCTTTTAGGCTTAATTTTTCATTCAGACTTTTAGAATTTTATTCGAAAGATGTTGGAAAGACAAATCTTTAACTATGTGGTGTTTTGAAAAGGTTTCAGAATCGTGTTATTTTTTGCAATTTTATTCACTCATATTTTTTTTCTATTGATATGTTTGAGTAGTTTCATATTCATATGTTGCAACACTATCAGAACTTTTTCCAAGAAAACTCAGGACAAACCCCAAAAATCAGTGTAATATAGTGATATTCAAGAGGAAATTGATAATGCAATTAATAGAGATGCATATTTGGATGAAGATGATGAATGATGCAAAAGCGCAAAGATTGACCGATACAAAGACATGGTCGACTGATCCGTGCATGAACTTTGCACCCATATCACATTAAGCGAAAGGATCAATTGATCTTACCAACCAGAAAAAGCTTGAAGATTTTCGGTTGATCAACCCATTTAAGGATCGATCGATCTAGTCTAGGATCGACCAAGCACCCTTGGATCGATCGATCCATGCTTTCCCGAGAACAAAAAGCAATTCAAACCTCTTGAATTCTTTTACAACTCTCAAGAACCCTACCCAATCCCATGCAAAGCAGCTAGTTGATTTTAACAAAATAACAAAACGCTTGTATTCTAACAGTAATTGAGTATGCTTTAGACTCATTCTTTGCTTCAATTCTACAAATTATGCAGAGAGACATGTGGGGAGATCATTGACCTCTATAACATAGCGAGGAACCCATACCACCACTAAAGCAAATATAAAGGATCCAAGAAATTTTTTTTCCATGCTTTATCGCATGAGTTATCTTTGAGGATTCTTTCTAAGATTCTGATGTTTGTGTCAATGTTATGTCTACAGATCTTGTAGAGAAGTTCATGATATCTCATATAACGCCTTCTCAAAGGCCAATTAAGTTTACAAACTTGTCCTTCCAGAATTTTCAAGGCATAATTCTCAACTTACCAATTCTAGTAACAGGTTGTCTAGTTCTTATTGAATTTCAAGAGCTGGAGATGAGACAAGGGATTCTACAATGCTTTTGATTTTTGCAAGGTTTTTCTTAGGTACAGTAGATGATGTTGTTAATTTGCCAAACAAGAATGTGTGTTTTGCTAACATTGATAGTAAAATCTTCTACAAAGTTATATCTAAAGCAAAATCTATGAAGTTTGCTTCTTGCATGACCATATTTTATGGAAAATCACTAGTTGAATAATTGAAAACTGAATAAAGATGTAGTCAAAGAAGTCCTGAATAAATAATGTGTAAAGAAACCTCAAAACTTTTTGCTAAAGTTCCCAATTCTCATTCTAGAGAAGATAGAGAAAAGTGAAGATATTGTCAAAGATTTGATGGAAAAAAAATTTTAACTAAAAACAATCAACCATGAGATTTGTTTCGAAGCGATATCATAGTGTTTGTTTTGATTGAAGTTTGAAAATTTCAAGGTAATGGGAATCAACCCATTGGTTGTTGGAACAATTTTTACATAAAATTTGCATGTTCATTTTGGAATATTTGAGCCAAACATTGATTGCAAAATTTGTTGAAATATGAATAAAAATGGATCCATAAGTTTGTTGGTTAAATGTTAATGAGGAGGGAACAAAAGTTCCACATTGGAAACTAGGGAAAAAATCTCCTAGTTACAGGAGGAGAGTTCATGAAGAAGTTTAAAAGTGTTGAAAAGAAAAGAGACCAAGCTGCGCGCACCGATGCCGAGCCAGGCTCGGACTTGGACTTGAGTCTTTTCTTATCGAGTTTTAGTTAACGATTGTGGCCAAAATGTGTCAAACCCTAAACTGCACCCACTATTTTCTCCTCCATACACCCACGATTTTCTCGTCGGTTGCGCTCTACTCCCACGATTTTAGGGTTGCAAAACCGCTTCTCTTAGGCTATAAATATGAACCTTAACCCTCATTGATGAGTACGCCTTTTCGCATTCTCACATATTTTTTCTTTCAAAAGAAAATGGTTTCGACAATTCCTCTCCTCTTCATTCTCGTCTTATATCGTGTAAGTCTTGAAAGTATATCATAAAAATTTGTTTGTAGATTCTGTATCGAGTGTTACGATCATAGTCTCATCGCAGTTGTATCTTATGATTCATAATCTTGCAAAACTACCACATTACGGAAGATTTAATGAATTATAAAAGATATTAAATCTTTCATCTGCAAATTCATCTTTTCTTTTTCTTTTTTCTGCCAACAAATAACTTTAATTGCCAATATCATTGTTTACAACGGAAAGTAAAAATGACGGACAACAATGAAAAATATTTTAATCATCTGAAGACGTAAGAGCGGATGATGCTAAAATATCCACAGCATGATTTCCTGATCTAGTGTGATGAAAAAACTGAATTCCATCAAACATAGATTCCCAAAGATGTAAAGTCTGGATATAATGTTGTAGTTGTAGATAGGTTCCTCTATGATTGACAAGATTGTTAAGAGTTCAAATACAACGCAACGGTATCCCAACAACCAAGCTGATTGTATCGCCCAAATGAGTGCAGTTAGTTGAGATTCAAGAACTGTCAAGCGACCTTGGAACTTGCCTCTTCCAGCATTGAAAAAAATACCCTTGTCATTGCGAATAATCCAACCTAAATCCGAGTGTCCATTACCCAGACGATGAGCCGCATCATAATTGCATTTAATCCAATGTTTCGGTGGAGCCCTCCAATGACCGCTGTTAGTTATGACTATTGGGGGAGTGTGTCTATTATCTATCTTGGACTGGTTTTTCATCCATTCTATAGAATCGTCTTGACTTTTTAGCAGTATTGTGTCATCCGAAATATCTTTATTGTTAAAGATTAGATCATTCCTCGACTTCCAAATCCTCCAAAGTAGAAAAAATGGCAAATATCTATTGTGAGAATCTTTAGCACAATGTTTGTAACTCGCCAATAGATATCCGATGTTGCCATGGATAGAAGAATGGCTGTTACAAAGTGTATAGGTTAAAATACCTGTCTTTCTCCACATCACATGGCATAAAGACAAATAAAAAAGGTGTGTGCTTCTGATTCCTCTGAAACACAACATCTGCTACATTTATTATCCTTAGAAATCTTCTGATGGTACAAATTAGATTTTAGAGGAAGACTCTTGGATAATAAACGCTACAGAAAATGTTTATATTTTGGTGGGATTTGAATTGACCATATATCTTTTGCCAGATTATGATGATCTACCAAAGGAGGATAGATGATGAACAGTCGTTATGAAGATTTTCCACGGTTTGACGATAACCCGATTTAAAAAAGTATATACCATTATTAGTATAACGCCAAATCCAACTATTTGTTGTCGGTACACATGGTGTGAATAGTTTATAAATGAGATTATGATCTTCCTTTTCAATTAAATCATTAATCATTCCCTCATCCCATTGACCAGTGTTCTTATTAAGAAGCATACCAACCTTTAGAGTGGGATTTGTGTATGGCAATAACTTCGGAGGACGTGGTATTGTAGAAGGCAACCAGTTTGAATCCCCAATCTCTGTAGATAAACCATTACCAATAAACTTTTGTAGTCTTGTTTTAATAACAGTCGTCCATGTAAAATTGACTGCCAACCAAAAGATGGACGAGAGCCAGTAGATTCTGAAAAGAAATCCTCTTTCTTATAATACCGACTTTTCAAAAATTTTACAAGAATACTATTTGGCCTTTGGATAATTTTCCAACATAGATTAGCCAGTAGTGTATGATTAAATTTTTGAAAATCTCTAAATCCCAAACCACCAATAACTTTAGGTGTAGTGAGTTTTCTTCCATGACATCCATGATGTTTTCTGTTAAGCGTCTGAAGATCCCCACCAAAAACAGGCTAAAAGCTTATCCAACGTTTTACATATGTCTTTTGGGAGCTTAAAGACATTTATTGAATAAACATGCATAGCAAAATCAATAAATTTAATTAATATCTCTTTCCCGGCCATAGATATGAATTTTTATTGCCATTCTGAAATTCGAGATTTTACTTTATCTATAATATATTTAAACATCTGACGTCGATTACATTGAAACTGTTTCAGTAAACCTAGATATTTTCCTTCACCACCCACTGTAGTAATTCCAAGCATATGATGTATGGAATTTCTGGTATGATTGAAGATCTTATGTCCAAAAATAATTGAAGATTTATTGAAGTTTATAGGCTGACCCGATACTCTACCATACTCATCAAAAATCTTTTTGAGATTCATGACATTTTTCGTGTCAGCTCTGATGAAAAAAAAGTAAATCATCGGTAAATAATAAATGAGAAATTGTAGGACCGTTACGACTAATGCGAAGTGGTTGAATAAGCTGATTCCTTTCAGCATTATACAACATTGAACTTAATACACCCGCATAGAGAATAAACAGATGCGGAGATAAAGGGTCACCTTGTCTTAGCCCACGACTTGGGCGGCAACATCCATATGGACTTCCATTGACGAGTACTAAGAATGAAGTTGTCGATATGCACAACATAATCCAAGTAATCCATTGTGGCGAGAACCCTTTCTTGAGAAGAACTGATTCAAAAAAAATCCATTCAATGCGGTCATATGCTTTACTAATATATGTCTTAACAGCCATAAATGAAGTAGCACATGTTTGGTGAACTTTTAAAGAATGCAAAGCCTCATGTCCAATAAGCACATTATCAGTAATTTGTCTTCCCGGGATGAAAGCAACTTGATTTTCAGAAACAAGACCTAAAAGTATCTTCTTTAGTCGCAATACCAAGACTTTTGAAATCATTTTATAAATCACATTAAAAAGTGATATGGGTCAAAAATCTTGGATTATTGTAGGACAAGTTGTCTTGGAAATTAGACAAATATTCGTATGATTAAAGTCTGACATCATGTGTCCAGTTGTGAAAAACTTGTTGACTTCGTCAAATACTACGGTTCCAACTATATCTCAATGTTGTTGATAAAAAGATCCCGAAAAACCATCTGGTTCTGGAGCTTTATTTGCTCCTATGAAGAAGACTGCTTCGCGTACTTCATCTTGAGATACACTCTTTGTTAGTTCTGTGTTCATATCATGAGATACAACTGAAGTCACATTGGAGAGTATTGAATCCATATTCTCAGCAGAAGTAGCTTGAAATAACGTGGAGAAATAGTTCAAAGCTTGATGTGCAATAGCCTCATTTCCATAGACATCTTCTCCTACATCATTCTTAATCGAAACAATGTTATTTCGAAATCGTCGATTTTTGGTCACCACATGGAAGTATTTTGTATTTTGATCTCCTTCCTGAAGCCATTGGTTCCGACTCTTAATCTTCCAGTAGATTTTCTCGTCTATATAGGCCTTAACTAATTCATTTTTCATATCAGCAATTTTCTTTGAATCACAATCCGGACTAAGCCTAGCTGAATTTGTAATCGTACTAAGCTTACGTATCCGGTTACGTGAATTTAAAGAAGAATTCCTTTTCCAAAAGGATATTTGTTTCCGGCAGGTGTTAAGTCTCATTGACAAATTTGGTGTCGGAAAGCTAGGTAAATCATTCCAACTGCTCCTCAATAAATTTTTGAAACCTTGTTTACTTGAACAACGAGGATCATAACGGAATAACCTTTTCCTGGATTCTGAATTTCTTCTGATTTTAATGATATCTAGACGATGATCAGAGTCGATCATATCAAAGTATTCAATCACAGATGCTGGATAAGTAGATTTCCACTCAACATTAGCCATTGCTCGATCCAACCAATACTGAATTAACTGATTATTTCTTTTACCAACCCACGTCATATTATTCCCTTTAAAATGTAAGTCTGACATCTAACATGTAGAAACCATTTATTGAAAGTCAAACAAACTCCATGGTTTTCTGATAGCACCACCAATTTTGTCATGCGCATTTAAAATTTTATTAAAGTCCCCACACATTATCCATGGACTTTTTCGAAAAGAAGTAAGTCTCTGAAATCTTTCCCAAAGATTTGAACGAAATTTCCGGATAGGGTGGCCATATATACATGATAAATAGAAAGCATAACCGCTTTTATTGATTTTACAATCGATAGTCTTTCGTCAGCATTTACAATAGTCAAAGCAATAGACTTATTCCATAATAAAGCCAAAACGCCACCAATTCCTTTTGGGGGATACAAAAAACACATTCATAATTTAAAATACTAGCTACATCATGAATGGTGTTGTTATTGTTCTTGGATTCCACCAGGAAGACTATCACTGGGGAATAATTCTTCTTTTTCCCTTCAAGCGTCGAACTACCAAAGACTCTCCTAATCCTGACAGTTCCAAAATGCAATATTCATTCTGAATCTGGTGGATTATGGCCTACCAAGCTCTCACCTAAATAGCTCACATATATACCAACATAAATATTTTTCGTGGATCGGTGGCCAGTAATTAATAATCCTGACAGATGGTCTTGAGATATGTATTACATAAAACCGAATTGCAATACGGTTAACTTGAACCAAACAATTTTAGAATTTTTCTTTAAACCCTTCCCATTCATTAAACCGAAGGATTTACTTTCGGTTAAGTTGGAAACCAAATTCCTTATGAACCAAAACCGGTCTTTTTCTAATTCGGTTTAAATTAAAAATGCAAAGGAGAGAACCGGCTGACCTGGTGAACCAGAGATTGGAGGGGATGTTTTACGACGTTTGGAAGGTGATTTAAGGTTGCTATTTTTTGTCAAACGGCATCGCTTCTCAGCCGGATTGATGCATCCCAGCGAGCCATTTCCATAGATAGGGGTAGAAGAACTCGGTATATCTGCAAGAGGGAGATGAGGAAATCCAGGGGGCGGTGCATTATCGTCGTCGTCGTCTGAAGAAATATCACCGGGGGGATTTTCTGTCAAAGATTCCAAATTCACGGTAGAAGGGCAATCGGAAACGTCATGGGATAAAAACCCACATTTCGAACAAAAGTTTCTCAACTTTTTCATACCGGAATTTAAGCGGGGCTTCGATATCATGAAATCGGAAGAGTCTCTCAAATTGGAAGGATGTTTTGATATTCATCAGAACGCAAACTCGCACAAATTCCACACAGTGTGAACTCTCGGCGTTGAAGTTCGACTCCAACACATCTCCAAGGGTTCCTCCGATATATACTACCATTTGATATGTCAAAAATTGAATCAGGATACCCCGGATTTGAACCCAAAAGGGAATAAATTTCAGATCATAATCGGAGATAGATGGAGACCACTTCTGGAGGATACACATCCATTCGTTGAAGGACCACGGTCCTCGACGGAGGACGAAAATAAGTGCATCCTCAGTTTGAAAGAGAAATTGTGTCCGATTTCCTGCTATAATGCGAGAAATGATAATTTCGCCGCACTCCAAAGGCGGGGCAGCGTCATCATCATTGTGCAGAGGTTTTGCTTCTTCGGATTGATCGGTTTGCCGATTAAGGAGAAACGATTCTCTGAAATGGTTTGTGTGCATAACTTCGGAGGGAGAGAAATGGGAGGTTCATTGATTCCAAAATCAATTTCTTGAAGTTTTTTAGAGAGATAATCGGACATTTTGGAAACAATATCAGACGAATACCGGAAAAATGGAACAAGAGAAAGATGGATTAAATAGGAAATCGATAAGTAACCGATTTTCAAAATATAATAACCATCGATAGTAATAGACGACAAAACACTCTTCACCGGAAAGAGAAAAATACTTTGTCGACGGTGGAGACTCAAACCGTCGAAGAAGAAGAAGACAAAACTAATCGTCGAGAAAATCGCAGAGAAAGAAAGTGGTTTTAGAGAGAAGTTTTTTTCCCTGTGTTATACAAACGCAAATTCATCTTTTATTAATCGGATTTCATTCGAATTTTGATACGTAAATCATTTTTTAAATCGTAATTTTCAAATCTAGTTTTTCACGGTCGGTAACTTTTCTACTTTGTGTTTTTTATTTTTTATTATTTTATGTATGTTTCATCTTTCATTTCGCAATGAAACGGTGTGAAATTTATGGAGGATGCTTAAGGAGATTCGTGAATTTGGCTTTGAAAACGTGGAAGTTTAGTGAATTAGAAAAATTGATGTTTAAAAAAATATATCTATGTGACTTTAATAAGCATAATTTTCTGTCTAAAGAAAACAAAAATGGAAAAGATTGCATTCCATTTTTACTTAAAATTAGAATTATTGTAGTAAATCTGCGAGCAATTACATATTTTTTTCATAAGAGTAGAGTCATGAATAATTTCTCTAAAAATATCACAAACACAAACAAACATGTGTAATCTGTAAAGTGTGTTGTGGCGGTATTGATTCTCTCCTCTGCTTCTATATACATAAAATATTTGTTTCACATTTAATATTTTGGGCAATTGAATCTTTCTCATAAATTGTCATGTGAATGCATTCATTGCTCTTTCTTTCTTCTTCTAAAAACCTATAAGACCTAAACATTATTATTACTTCACAATCACAAAACTACAAAAGACACACAAAAAGTGACAAATAATTAGATTCGCAATCAGAAGCCACACAGTTTTATCATCGTCACTAAAGCAATTTCACAGATCTAAAACCTTCAGAATTTGTTCCAAAACCCAAACTTGCCCTTAGACCAGTTTCAGATTTACGATTATGCCACTCTTCTCCCACCGCTTCTCCACCGCTTCCTCTTCCTCGGCAACTCCTTCCTATTACAGTAAACCCTCGAAGAGCCATAAACTCAACTCTTCTTCTGCTTCCTCTCGCGTTCATTTCGTTATTATAGTCTTCTCTCTCGTCTCCGTTTTCATTGGAGTCGCCGGAACTATATTCGCAATCGCCTCCGCTGGAGCACCTGCTTCCGTTTATCGATGCGGTGGATCTAAGGACACTTCTCGGTTGTTGTCTTCTTCTAGAAAGCTCGGAGGAGATGGTGGTAAAGGCGGTGTATTGTCCGATAGACAAAAGCTTTTAGGGTTCGTCGGGATCCATACTGGTTTCGATTCTGGCGATCGTCGAGCTGCTTTGAGAAGTACTTGGTTCCCCTCTGACCCTGATGCACTTCTAAGGTATCTTGTTGATCGAAAGCTTTCAACTTTTTGAAAATTTCTGGTTACTTGAATCAGTGTGATTCTTCGATTTCAATAGTTAAGTGTTCGCCATACATCTCGATTCTTGTTCCTTTTGAAGCTTAAAATCTTACTTTAGATAAGATGTGAAAACAAACATGGCATGATGACATTCTGTCACCTTCAATCTTTTGATGCCATACGGTTACTTTAGTTATCTTGAATTGAGGTTATTGACTTGAGTGGTTTAGTCTATGCTTGATGTCTCGAACAGTTGTGAAATTTACGTGTTAGAGGTTAAGAAATGGACCACATTACCAACTTTTCGCACAGTCCAATGAAGAATTATTGCCATCACTTTCTTTGGCTCCATTCATATTTGCTTGTATTGGATTTGAATCAAATGTTGCGTTGTCGTTGTTTGGAACTCAGGTTGGAACAAGCGACTGGATTAGCTTTTAGATTCGTCATTGGAAGGTCAAAAGATGCAAAGAAGATGACTGAGCTGGAGGAAGAGATTAAAAAGTACAGAGATTTTGTACTTCTTGATGTAGAAGAAGAATATCTCCGGCTTCCATATAAAACGTAAAATCCTGATTTCGGGCACGGTTCTGTGTTCTGAGTCGTTTTGCATTTTATCAATGATTGATTTCTGTCTCCTCCTTATAGGTTGGCTTTCTTCAAAGCAGCTTTTAAACTCTTTGAAGCTGATTATTATGTCAAAGCCGACGATGACATTTATCTGAGACCAGGTACTTGAGAGAGTGAGTATTCCAGACTGTTTTCCTCTGCATCACAATTGTATTCAAATTCTTTTCTTCTTTTGTTCAGATCGACTTGCGACGCTTCTTGCCAAAGAAAGACTTCATTCTCAGACATACATTGGCTGCATGAAGAAAGGACCAGTTATAACTGACCCTAAACTAAAATGGTATTGAATTGCCTTCTCTTCATCCTCCACTCTAGTTCTCTGCGACGTTTATCGGGTTTTAATTTATCAGGTACGAGAAACAAGGCTCTTTGATTGGAAATGAATACTTCTTACATGCTTATGGACCGATATATGTTCTTTCAGCCGAGATAGTAGCTTCACTTGCAACAACTCGTAATGGGAGGTTTGAAATGCTTTCGATTTTGTTTTGCTCACTTTCAGTTTCCGATATGCAAATCTCCTTATTCGTCTTTTTTTTTTAGTCTGAGAATGTTTAACAATGAAGATGTAAGCATCGGATCTTGGATGCTTGCAATGAATGTACATCATGAAGACAACCGTGCTTTATGCGATTCTCATTGTTCCCCAAAATCCGTAGCGGTCTGGGACATTCCCAAATGCTCAGGTAACTAACTTAAATATGGTTTTCACGTACTCGCGCAGTCACGAAAACCATTACCCAACCTCTTTCTTCTCAAATCTTTAGGGCTTTGCAACCCGGAGAGTCGGTTAAAAGAGCTTCATCAGATTGAAATGTGCTCCAAGAGTCCAACATTGCCTCATGATGACATTGATCAGTAGTTTGTTTCAGGGTGAATATTTGAGACAAGTTCTACAGAATATATGATGTCACAAGCACTAGAACTGTTCCAACATCCTTGGAGCTGTGTAGGGAAACAATGACTTCATAGTTCTTTCACTGATCTGATTTTATAGTTGTTGTTAGATTGTACCACAGTTATATATATAGACAGATATCTTAAGATACCTTTTTGTAAAATTAGACTTATGTGTCCAGTATAGGTAACTGGGTGATGATGATGACGACGATGATGGTATGAATTTTGTTTGATTTGTAAAAGAGATTTCATTCAATATATTGTTTTATTTGTTTTAGTTCATAGTTTGATAATATTGTTCCTAATGTTATTATCTGGTCAGGAGAGACAAATTAACAAAAGATCTGAGCTTTGAAAAGTGGAAACTGCAAAAGAATTAGTTTTAACACCAAAAACATGTCATATTTTGTATTTCTATTTTATTGAGTAAACGAAACACTAAAATTTTTTGATATGGCCGAGTTGGGTTATTCGGTTCGGATTTCTCAGTTAGTTATGTTTTTAAAAATTCTATCAAAATTAGTTGAATCAAAATTTTTGGTTTTAATTTGATTAAAAATCAGATAATTTTACTATATTCAATTTAGGTTAAATTAGTTCATTTTTTTGTTACAATTCTAAATAGATTTTTCGATTTTTGTATAAATACAAATCGTTTATGAGAAAATAAAAAGTAAAACTAATAGATAATCGATTGGTTTGACTCTACCGAATCAAACCGAACGGATTTATTAAAAACTGTAGTTATCCAAATTGAATTGAAATAAAAAAAATTATTTATGTTTATTAAAAAAATTAGTTCGGTTTTTATCATTAATCCTATAAAACGGTAGACTAAAATTTAAGTTCTCACAAGTGTGGGATTCAAATCCTATCAATTTTGCTCTTTTTGTTGTTTTAGTATAATCTTCTTTTTATTCTTAAATAATATATATTTTAGAGTTTTTACACATATTAAAAAGACAAAATAAAATTTCACTGTAAATACATGGTATTTTTGTGAGTAATAATTTACTATAATTTTAAACCAATAGTAATTTAATAAACTTATTTATTTTTTTAACTCTAAAATTCATAATTATTAATTACTAAAAATACATTGAAAATTTAAAAAAATTTATCTTTACAAAATAAAAATAAAAGCCAAAAAACCATTTTTCAATTAGGAATAAAGAAGGAATATATGGTTTTGTTTAAAGCCAACCAGTAGTTTTGTTGCACGTCTATGAATCTTTGTGGCCCTTATAATATTAAGACAAAAGTGATTTTCATTATGGTAAAATGCATTTTGTATTGTCAATCGATATTTTAATCATATATAAAAATGGTTAATAATGTGTATTATATATAAGTTCATAATGTGACATGACGGTTAGTCAAATGTGACATGATAATTTAAAAATAAAATTATTTCTAAAAAATAATTTAATCAAATGAGAAATGATAATTTTAAACATAAATTTATTTTCAGAAAAATAATATAATCAAATATAATATGATAATTTTTAATATAAATTTATTTCCAAAAAATAAATTAAATCACATATGTTGAATTAAAAGTGAATTTAGAAAAAATATTTACATATCATTAGAAAAAGTGATATGACTAAAAATTATTATCCCTTATACTTTAAAAGAGAAGTGAGTTGTGAAAAAAATGTTTACATGTTACTAAAAATTAATATAGCAAAAAAAAATTATAACTTATTATCTTCTATACATTAAAAGAGAAGTGAGTTATGAAAAAAATACTTACATATCATTAAAAAAGATGACATAACAAAAACAATAATGACATGAAATTTAATCAAATCAAATGGTAATTTTAAACATAAATTATCTATAAAAAATCAAATAAATCGTATATATTAAATTAGAAATGAGTTTAGAAAAATATTTAATATCATATATCTTTTCAATTTTATGATTTTATTTAGATTTTATACATTTATTGTTGTTTCAAGTAATTAATTTCATTTGAAAAGTTACTATAAATCTTCTTAATATTAAAAGAGAAGTGAGTTTAAAAACAATGATGACATATCATTAGAGAAGATAGCATGGTTAAAAACAACTATGACATGACGTTTAGTCAAATTTGACATACGAGTTTAAACATAAAATTATTTCTAAAAAATAATTTAGTCAAATAAGAAATGATAATTTTAAACATAAATTTATTTTCAAAATATAATATAATCAAACATAATATGATAATTTTAAATATAAATTTATTTCCAAAAAATAAATTAAATCATATATATTGAACTAAAAATGAATTTAGAAAAAATGTTTACATATTATTACAAAAAGTTATATGACTAAAAAAATTAATATGACTAAAAATTATTATCGCTTATACATTAAAAAGAAGTGAGTTCTAAAAAAAATATTTACGTATCATTAAAAATTAATATAGTAAAACAAATTATTACTTATCTTCTATACATTAAAAGAGAAATGAATTCTGAAATAAATAGTTACATATCATTAAAAAAAATGACCTAACAAAAAAAATAATGACATGAAATTTAATCAATAAAATGGTAATTTTAAGCATAAATTATCTATAAAAAATCAAACAAATCGCATATATTAAATTAGAAATAAGTTTAGAAAAATAACTAATACCATATATGTTTTCAATTTTATGGTTTTATTTAGGTTGTAAACATTTATAGTTGTTTCAAGTAATTAATTTCGTTTGAAAAATTATGATAAATAATTTATATTTTTCAATCATGTTTATTACTTTTACATGTATATTGAATTATACATATTTTAATCAACATCCAATTATATAGTTGGTAATTTTAAAAATTAATATTTAAAGATAAAACTTAATTTTACAAAAACAATAGTCATAAATATACAAAACAAATGGTTAATAATGTGTATTATATATAAGTTTATAATTTTTAATATATAATCGTACCAAAATATAGTTTAGATATAATTTTATTTTAAACTAAAAACGTAAGCATATTAGAAATTGAAAAATATACAATTTTTATAGTTTTAAATACGTAAAACACAAATAAAATTTATCTTATATAATAAATATGTAATATGATAGATTGAAAGAGAAGTGAATTCTAAAAAAATATTTACATATCATAAAAAAATATGACATAGCTAACAAAAATTACAAAATAACGTTTAGTCAAATATGATATGATAATTTTAAACATAAATTTATTTAAAAAATAAATAAATTATATATATTAAATTAGAAGTGAGTTTAGAAGAAATATTTAATACCATGTATGTTTTTAATTTTAGATTTTTATTTAGATTTTATTGATTTATAGTTATTTCAGATAATTAATTTGGTTTGACAAATTACTTTGAATAATTCATATTTTTTCAATCTTGGTTATTACTTTTACATATCGATTAAGTTGTTCATATTTTAATCAACATTCAATTATTAAAAATTAATATTTAAAGATGAACTTTATTTTCTCAAAAAATAGCCAGAAACATACAAAAATAATGGTTAAAAATGTGTATTATATACAAATCCATATTGTTTAATATACAATCGTAGCAAATATAGTTTATTTTATTATTTGATACTAAACTAAAAATATAAATATATTAAAAATTGAAATATATAAATTAAAGTAATTTTAAATACATAAAACTCATTTTATATAATAAATATGGAATATAATACATATAATATTTTAATAAAATATAATAATGATCTAAGTTTATAATATGTTATATCCACGTAAGGCATGGACATATTATCTAGTATATATATATATATTAAGAGATTTAGAACATTTATCTATAGATAATAAATATATTTATAATTACAAATATATTTTAATTAATATATATATATATATATTAAATATGGAAATTCTGATATGAAAATAGTGAATAGAAGAAAAAAGGATTTTTATACTTTTGTTAATTTTTAATAAATTTTTGTTACCGTTTAAAATATTTTTTTAAATTCTAAATCACATGTAACCGCTAGTCAAGGAAATGTAAAAATGTATTTGTACAATATGAACAAACTGAATAATTATGAAAAACTATATAAAATAAATTGAAAATAGCAATACATGAATTTAAAAAATAATGTATTTATCGTTTTAAAGCCCACATACTATTTTTAATTATTAAAATATCTCATACTATGAATGTTGTACAACGTTTCGAATTACAAGATACAATTGCATATTTCTGTGAGCTAATTTAACGTTTGTCTTTCCTTTCAGAATTACACTAGAATACTTCTTGTGCTATGCACATATTAAAATTAATATTTTAAATTTCTTTTATTATTTGAATGAAAATATTATAAATATATTTTAATTTAAAATATTATATATATATATATTGTTTCATAAAATAATGATATTACTATTATTATATATTATTCAAATAATATTGCATTATTTTATCGTTGTTTTTGCAATACATTAATCAAAAATACATTTATAATTTTTTTAATAAAATATTTGAAACATGTTTTAAATTAAATTAACGAAATTAGTAGTTTTTATTAATTTTATTATGTTATAGAATCTACTTATATATAGAGTAGTTATAATAAAATAATAATTATTACTAATTCGAATTTAATATTACTAATTTGAAAAAAAAATTGAATAAAACGACATTTTAATAGTAGAACTTGAATTATGGGAGAGAGTATTTTGTTCGGAAACAACTTCAAATTCAATTTCTACCTTTGAAGTAATTTCACTATCCAAGTACGTCTTTTGAACTTCAGCCACTAGCACAAATCAAGAGTATTCTTGAAAAACATTGCCAATGCGCAACTAGAAAAAAAAAATATATGATGTAAACACGATTTTATTTATGCCTCATTTCAAATTGCTGAGCAACTACATATATTCTACAAATACCTACATATCATCGACATTGTTTAATAACTTACATTCGAGTGAGACATGGTTGCATCCGAGTGAGACATGGTTGCATCCGAGTGGGTCTAAAGCTCGAAAATGTGCTTGCATAAGTATTTTATCATATGCTTTTAGTGTTTCCATTTTATCCAAAAACAAAAAAAATGGATAACCATTTGTCATATGTTTTTGTCTTACCCTTCGGTTACAATTTTACATTCCTGAACATAAACGGTAACACTTGTTAATTAATATTCGTTGAAGAGCATGCAAAGGGAGAATAAAGACGTTAGTGAATATAGAAAATATATAAACTCACCATTTTCTTCCTTCCATTGAGAAACTGCATACATAACTATTGTATTTCATTTCAGAGAAATTCTTAAAAGTCCAAACAAACTTGGAAAAAGATAGTTTATCATTAAAAAGATGTTTTCCCAACTGAAAGGAGGTAGAGAAACGAAGACATCACTATTAAAAACGATGATTTGGTCTTAGGATTTTATAATATTTAATTATTTTTTAAAAGATTGCTTAAATTAAGAAAGTAAATGTCGTAATATATGTTATATGTTAAATGTGTGAAATATGGAATATGTTAAATGTGTCAACTTGAATGAAAATTTAAATTTATTATATATGTATATATGAATATTATACACGTTTAATTGAGTGATATAATTTCTATATGATTTGTGATTTAAATATGCCGACTATATTATTACACAATATATATTTTTATAAAACAATTATTAGTACAATATATTAAATTTAATTATTGAGTTAAAAAAGTAAAGTTGCATATAATATAAAAATGAATTAAATAGTGTTAATGAAGTTTTTATATCTACAAAAATTTGACATATTTACTTTCCTTATATATGTGTACAATAATTAATTATTTCTGTAAAAAAACAATTTTTCATTTTAAAAATTGTTAAATGTGTAATATACTAATTCAAAATTTCCTAATTTTTGAATCGTCGAATATTTAAAAAGTAAATAGAGTTTGGAAACTCATTAAATTATATGGTTAAGTTATCTAATTAAGATGTTTAGATAATAAATTAAATAAATTATATTTTAAATTAAATTAATTAGTAAAATTATTGAGAGTGAAGCAATTTTTAGTTTGAATGCTTCTCCTTTAATAGATATAGTAGATTTAATACCTGTCGGCTAAAGCTTTAATATCTCAATAAAAAAATTATGTTCCTTTAGATAACTATTTTGAAAAGGAATAACAACGCTACTTGAACCTTCAATCAAAAGACTTAGTTCTAAACTCTCTGTCCTAAGACTTGGATTATATGTATATTCCGTTTTGTAGAAGGAAAGAGAAAACTAAGGTTCTTCTCTTGGAGTTGGATTTCAATGACCCAAAGGAAAACTATGAGAATTAAAATGTTATTAGTAACAAAAATAAATTTATTTTTAAAAATATAGAATTAAAAGTAATTTATATTCAAAATGTTGAGATCCCATAAAAACATAAAGTATGATATATGTTATTCAGTCATATTTTTGTAATGGGTTATGAATGATATTTTACGGTTACGATTTTTGTAGATTTGTCAATGAATGATAAAAGATATTTTTGAACATTGTGAGACAAACAAAATAGATGGGTTAACAACTTTTTCTACTCATAAATATTTACTTTAAATTTTTAGTTTTAGCAAAAAAATTGGTTGAAAAATACGTAATTATGTATATTTGTTTCCATCAAAAATACGTAATTCTGTTTTTTTGTCAAAAACGTATTTTGGCATTTTTCGAGCAAAAATGTAATTCACATTTTTCTCATAAAAAAATAGTTCTCCATTTTTTTTGACAAAAATGAATTTTGTATTTTTTTGTCAAAACGTAAATTTTGTTTTGTAGATTTTACAAAAAACATAAGTAAATATTATTAAATATATTTTTAATCATTTTTGTTTTAACATAAATGAATTTAATAAAATAACCATTTTTTAAGATTCAAAATCTTTTTAATAAATTGTTTCTAATCGGTATCCATTTTAACCCATTAGACTCTAATTTAGGTTTCCAATATAAATTAAAAACCCACTAATTTGAAATTCATATTAACATCTCTAATCATACACTTAAATTTATCAATAATTTATTCAAACATAATTAGTTTATTATCAAATTAATATAAACTTAACAATGATGCAAAACATTTTTTTTGTTATTGAAACTAAACAATAATTTTTAGGATTAAATTTATATTATATTTTTATCAAAAAAATAATAAATTAGTTCAAAATTATGTCATAAAGATCAAAACATATATTACATAAAAATTAACACAATATTTATTCTCAATAAAAAAGCTAAGAACTAAAATGTCGGTACCAACCAGATCTCAAGGACACAATTTATAAAAGAAAAGTTAGAATTGCCAGGTGACACTTTTACTTATCCTCTGTTCTGAGTTAGTTAAAACCAGAGAAGCTTTTAGTAGTGGTAAAACCAGAGATTTTTGTATATATCACATTCATAGGTTCTATGATTATAATTGAGAGAAATCAAGACATCTTTCTGGAGAGATTAATCAAGCCACTACCAACGCAAGTGAGAAGAACAGTTCCTGTCAATGGATCAGGTTTGATCCCAAACTTAACTCCCAAAATCTCCTTCAAATTCCTCAACGTCTCCACTCCATAAGGAGATAACGTTCCCACTCGAACCTTTGACACATCTTGTGGGCACAAAGCACACAATATAAATAACAATCCCTGATAAAAAAATCCACTGAATCAGCAACAGAAACTTTGAAAACAGATCAACTTTTTTGGTATGTAAATTGTAATAATCACAATTTTGAAACGTACCTGGTGAGTTGAATCAACAACTCCACCTTTTTCAATCTCCTGAAGAAGCCATGAAGCTATTTCAACTCCTGTGTCTTCTGCTGGTACTCTCTCTTGCTTCTCTACATCAAGCTCTCCTGTTTCCTCTGTTCTTCCACAAGACACTGTTGTATCTGCAGAGATGTAGCAATCCGAACTTGTTTCTGCTACCAATGATATTCCGTATCCAGGAGATCTGCACTCAGGAAATATTTTTTATCAGAACGTTAAGCTCTTATCAATTACGAAACCTGTTTCTGTTTAGAGTTAAAATCTTCTTACTTTCCAGCCTGAACGCCAGCTTTGTGATCTGAGAAAATGTGAACATCAGGCAAGAGGTTGTTAAATATTCCACGAGCTGCGAATCTCATAGAATGTTCAAAGTCACTAGAAACTCTTGCAGAGAAAGTCACGCCACGTACCCTCTTCACCATTCCTTCATCTACCCACTGAATAGCCTGAAGCAGGGATATACCAGATAATATATCCTGATGAGACTTTGCAGCGGAGGAAAAAAAGAAAAAGAAAATGAAGAAGTACATACAGTCAGAGTCTGAACATTTGGAACTGTTAAGAGAACTTCTCCACCTCCGTCTGGAGCTACTCCACGGGCTTCGATTTTAAGCTGCAAACCTTCTGCAGGGACTCCAAAACGCTTTAAAATATGTAAGGTAGTGGAACGGAATGTGTCAACGCTTGGATCCCTTGGATCATTTGTAATTCCTGCAAAATGTAAATATTTTCTTGCTCGATCAAAACAAATCCACATGCTTTTGAAGCTAATAACCTTTTCTTTTTCAAATATACTGTACAGTAGTTGCATTCAAGGTTTGTGCCTACAAACCAAGCCTCATAAGTAAACACCAAATTCGTCTACAATACCTCAAAGCATTCAATTTTCTCGTCTAGGTTTATTATTTTGTATAATCTTCTTTCTCCTTTAGCTCACACCAGAGAGAAAAGTAACAGGAAGACAGATTTTGCAGATTGCCATGCATTGATTGGAGTAGGAAACTACTTACCTTTGAGCCTAATCGAAAGGGGCTTCTTCCCAAATAATCCTAACACAAGCAACGGCTCCAGATAATAGCCAATGGATCGACTCAGTGCACAGTTGTGAACCAAGTTCCTCCCTCCCATTATTATTCCAGGCTTGTACTTCAATTGAGTCCCTGCCAAAAAGATATTGCACCATGTCAATGGCCGATTCGTATAGAAAAATAACATATCCTTCTTGTAAATTCTAGACTCCAATCATAGCTTCAGCTCCATTAGTAAAATAGAAGTATCTTAAGATCTTAAAAACTAAATTCATGAGCCCAAACCCAAAACCCCCAAGCTAGATCTTAACTGAGGACATGAAAATCATTGAGGTTTCCCACGAAATCCACAACCACAGTTCCGTCCAATGTACTTACCGGTTTCGTTAATCTCAACGACGCAGTCATCGGTGACAGTGTCGAAGAGGCGGAGAAGAGAAATCTCGTGCGGGAGGAGGCCAGGAATCATGTCGTCGGCGCGAATCTCATCGATGATGATAGGTGTCGAAGAAAGGGTAGAGAGAAGCAGCCTCTGTCTCAAGCTTTGACTTCCTTTCATCCGCTTGTACGTCGTCTTCCCCATTCTGAAGCAGTATTAGGTGAAGACAGATAAATCCCAACCCAGGAGCTTACCTAAAGCTCGGAAAGTGAATCTCAGCCTAGAAAGTTATTTCAAAGAGGAATAATCACCTTGAAGGTGCTGGGAATTCAGAAGAAAAGGGAGGTTGAATGTGGCTGAGAGAAAGGAAGAGGTAAAGGACTGGAAATAACTTTTCTGATTGATTTTTTCAAAGCAGCTTCGACTCATGTAGTATTAGGGTTAATCAGCAGCGACGAAGTTAAACCACCACACCAAATGTAAAACAGAAAACCAAACCAGTAAAACCAAAACATCAAACCAAAACATCAAACCAAAACATCAAACCAAAACATCAAACCAAAACATCAAACCAAAACATCAAACCAAAACGTAAAAGAGATCCAGAATTCCTGTAGCAATACTCCCCGGTCTCCTATAGATACTAGGCATGGGCAAATATTCAAATCCTAATAAACCGAGACGCAATCAAATTAAAAAATAGATTTTGGTTGATATTTGGTTATAAAAAGTTAACCGAATGAAGATTATTTTAAAAAACTATGGTTATTGGTTAGTAATCGAACCAAATCAAAAACCAAAAGAATATCCGAACAAACCGAATTATTTGGTTATATTCGATTATCGGAAAATATTTCAGTTATTTTTTGTTCTTTTTGGTTCGGTTTCAGTTTTTTTTTATTATTTTGATTATTTTTGTTTACCAAATTATTTTTATTTTTAATTTAATAACTGAACTGATCGAAACTGAGGTATAACCGAGCCAAAACTAAATCAAAATATAAAAAAAATCAAAAAATCTTTAATTTTTCTAATAAAAAAAATCAAAATCGAAAATAATCAACCGAAATCGAAACAAATATTTGTATACGCTATCCGAGCTATTCGTTAAATGGAGGCTAGAAAGAGGCTAACTAAAGAGAGCCTAACCAAGTTCAAGCCCAAGTCATTGTAAACCTTCGAAACCTAACCAAGTTCAAGCCTAAGTCATTCGAAACCTAAGTTTACATTATAAACCTTAGAAAATAAAATAAAACTAAATATATGAATGTTTGTTGTTTTTATA
Organism: Pugionium dolabratum; assembly: GCA_018901945.1. Lineage (NCBI taxonomy): Eukaryota > Viridiplantae > Streptophyta > Magnoliopsida > Brassicales > Brassicaceae > Pugionium > Pugionium dolabratum. The sequence goes on from JAEVFF010000360.1 coordinate 472,561, forward strand.
TAGAATAATAAAACAGTAATAGTACATAACAATTTAACTTATTAAAACATTAAGTTCTAAGAAAATTCGCAGGAAACTAAAAAATCACAAAACAAAATATCCAATAAAAAATTGATAGAATTCAAATAAAAAATTCAAAAAAATCAAAACTATAAATATTACAACTATATGATAAAATATAAATATATATAATTTATACTTATAATATATATCTACAAATATGTGTTATAAAATATAGTCGTTATAATAAACGTACACAAATTTAAATTTTTCTAAAATAATTACATTATATGTAAATACTTGTATAGATTTAATCATTTTTAAAAAAACCTAAGTTTTAGAAAACATAAAATTTTCCTGTGCACAGCTATAAAAAGAATAAAAAAATATAATACATTAAAAAAGAAATAGCAAATATAATTCCATAGAAAAAACAGTAAAAGGATAAAGCATTTATACCATGACAAACAAATCCAATTTTTTTACCTACAATTATAGAAAAAGGAATAGTAAAAGCCTAAAATAACACGTTTTTAAATTTATCTTTCAAATCTAATATATTAAAAATAAAAATTCTAAAATACCACAAATTATTATATAAAAATAATTATTTACCTCACATAAACTATATATAAAATTAAAATATAATGTTTGAATTTAGTTTTTCCAATTTAAAGTTTAAATATTTTTTATTAAAATGAGATTTTTAATTATTTTAATATTAAATTTATGATATTTTTGGAAATTTAAAGGACTAGTGTTATATTTGGAACAAAAACTTGAAATAGTGCTATTTTAGACAATTACCCAAAAAGAATGTAATTAGAAACAAAAATAAAATAAAACAAAAATATATAATAATAATGCAATAAAAATAGAAACTATTTACGGTTAAATACAAAAATAGAAATAACAAAAAGTAAAATGTAAACCATTTCAGTATTTTATGGTTTTAATTGACGCATGTAGTATATGATCACATGTATATTTATTAACCAGACGAAATATAGTTTTTGTAAGATTTATTGATCAAATAATTAGGATGATAGCATAATTTCTTGTTTATGTTGGTAAATTCACTTGACAAGTTCTTAATGATTATTCCATGGCTCTAGGAATTGATATTGAACATTTTGTACATGCTCATATACAAAATGACATTGTTGAATATTTGATAAAATAACTAAAACTTATTACTAGACCATTAATTTTGAGGATAACTCCTATTTCAGTATATGGTCATATTATATTATATGCAGAAACGTTGGTTTAGATATAACTAAGTGGATATCATGAATATTTGCCACAACAATTGATATAAGACCAGAATTCGATATATATCATCTATGTGTTCTCGGATGTGTGGTTATTTTTCCATTGACACACTGTATATGATACGAGCATGGAAAGCACATAAAAGGAGAAGCTCATGGCTAGGAATGAACCAGTGGAATATGAAGAAGCTCTTGCACTACCAGCTGGACCATTAATCCGAGCCAAGGCCAAGAAACTCAAAGAAGCAATCAACAGCATGCTCAACAAGGAGAATGCACAACAAATTCACTTGAGCCTGAATGGAGAAGTGCCCAAAAGCACTCTGATTTTAGTACAAACTCAATAAAGCATACAAATGGGTATGTGATCCATTTGTACTCTTTTCCCTTATCCAAGTTTTCTCCCATTGGGTTTTCTTGGTAAGGTTTTTAATGAGGCAAATGAATCATATTACAACCAGCTCAATTTGTTGTTTAAAATCAAAAGGAGTTCAATTCAAAATGATTCAAATTGGCGTCATCAAAGAGGGGGGGGGTGGGAAGTGTCTACATTCATAGTTAAAATAAGAGTAATGAAGTCAAGGTATTTAGTCAAGGTCTTTGGTCAAGTCTTCCCTTGTAAATTCAACCATTTTAATGATGTAAGCTCCTCCTATTTACATTTTCTTACAGTATAAATAGGGGCTTTCAGTTGTAAACTTGATTATTCAACTTTTCAAATAAAAACAGCTTTTTTTCTTAAGTTTGATAGTAATTTTCTTCTTAATCTGATTGTTGGTGTGTAATATCCTTCAGTCAACATTTAGTACCTTAGTGTGTAATATCTAAGTTACTATCTTAGGTAAATCAGTAATCTTTCCGCAGCTACTGTGTAACCCTTCAATCCACAACATTTGAATAGATCGAATTTCGATTCATTCTGTTGCAAAGCCTATCTCAACCGCATCCAGAAGTGCATTCCTTGGGAGGTTCGCATCATTTAGTATTAGAGCACACTTCTGATCAGTTATCCCTATCCCTCATCTCTATATCTCTCCATTTCCATCTGCTTAGATTGCATCAGCTTGTGTGTATTGATTTGCATTAGTTGATTAATCGAAAAAAACCTATTCATATAATTGCATTGTTGTTTTTATCCAATATTACATCAGTTTATCACATTAAAATCGACCCCAACCCATTGCATTTTCAGATTAGAAAATAACACACTCGCAACTCTTCATCTTCCATCGAAAATATTTTTTCAGAACAGGTATTTTTAATGAATTTGTTAAGTGTATTTGTAGCTATGTCAGGAGGAAATCAAACTTCAGAAGCACCAAACCTGTTAATGGAGGCTCTAGTAGCAGAAATGAAGAAAGTACTACAAGTAGAGCTGGAAGCCATTCATTTGCGGCTTGATGATGTTCAGAACAATAGTAACACTGAAGCAGGTCCAAGGAGAACCAGGAATCCCTTTAGACATGGCCATAATGAAGAAATAGAAGCCTACTATAGTCATGGCAGTGAAGGGAGTAGGAGAACCCAAAGGAGGCATAGGCGTGTTAGAGAAGAAAGGGTGACGCTTAATGACACCTTAAGAGGTCTTAAACTTAAGATACCATCATTCTATGGCAAAAATGATCCCGACACTTACCTGGAATGGGAGAAGAAGATCGAGCTGGTGTTTGATTGTCAACACTATTCCGAGCTCAACAAGGTCCGCATAGCTGCTACTGAATTTTATGAGTATGCACTCAGTTGGTGGGATCAATTGGTGACTTCTAGAAGACGTAATGGTGAGTATCCAGTAGAAACATGGGCTGAGATGAAAGCCATAATGAGGAAAAGGTTTGTGCCCAGCCATTACCACCGTGAACTTCACCAAAAGCTAAGGAGACTCAATCAAGGAAGCTGAAGTGTTGAGGACTATTACCAGGAGTTGGAAACCCTCATGATCAGGGCAGACATTTCAGAAGACAGAGAAGCTACTATGGCAAGATTTTTAGGAGGACTTAACCGTGACATTCAAGATAGAATGGAGCTGGAACATTATGTGGAGCTAGAGGAAATGTTGCACAAAGCTATACTGGTTGAACAGCAGCTAAAAAGAAAAAGTTATACTAGGCCAAGCTATGGAGCAGCTAACAATAAGCCTAGCTACCAAAGGGAAGGAAAACAGATTGCTAAAGTTGATTCCAAACCTTCAACAACCACTTAAGATGTCAAGGGCAAATCTGAAGCTACTACATCTACTAGAACAAGAGATGTGAAGTGTTTCA
>JAEVFF010000361.1:0-27370 GCA_018901945.1 Pugionium dolabratum
ATCGCAAAATTTGCATTTTTCCCATTTCTCATTTTCTTTCCAGAATATCATACAATTTTTAACACACACGTCAATTGTATAAAACGGGAGGCCTAAATTTCGCATCAATTTTTCGGTTTCATAATATGAACCCGTCGCCTGATTTTCGTCGGGTAAATATTCTGTAAATAGCTCCGCCCAAGAATCCATGCATTTTTCTGGTAAATTAAAATCAGATTTGATGTTCATAAACCTAGCAGCTAAAGATAATTGTGAGTGCCCTTCATGACAACCATCATACAATGGATTTTTTGCAGCTTCTAACATGTTGTAAAACTTTTCTGCTTCTTCATTAGGTCGTTCTTCTTCATAATTATAATTATAATTTTCTTCGTTCTGATTATAGTACTGCTGCTGATCATCAGTCGTTGTCTCACGAAATACATCCGTCACCATTTCAACATATCTATTACCGGATATACCAACTGTTTCATCACTACTACAATCACGTCCCTGATTTCTTTGTACATCACCCCGACTAGTACTACTCGTCTCTAACTGAACATTCAGCTCTTCTCCATGTTTATACCAAATATAATAATTTGGCATAAACCCTCGACTATATAGATGACTCCATATTTTTCGTCCCGGAATAAATTTATCATTTTTGCAATTCATACAAGGACAGAAAAACTTACCTCCACTACTTTGAGCTATAGGTTGACTACTTGCAAAATTCATGAACTGCTCCATGCCTTGTGCAAATTCCGCCGAGATATTTCTTGTTTCATTATCTATTCTTCTGTACATCCAATCTCTCGAATTGTTATAATTTCCCCACATGTTTTACAAAAATTTTTACTTTTGCTTTCGCAAATGAGAGAATGGGATGGTGCATATATATACAACATTTTGCGACTACTTTGCGACTACTTTGCCACTGATTTGCCACTATTTTGCGACTACACCTATGTAGTCGCTTAAATGTCGTTATACCTAACTCGCACATGTTTTTTATGCTCGCACTTTGCCACCATTTTGTGACTGCAGAGCCACTACATACCGTAGTCGCAAAGCGGTCGCTATTTTGCGACTAATTAGCGACTACCACGTGATTTTCCATACGTAGTCGCTAATCAGTCGCTATTTGGCGACTGATTAGCGACTACCAGGATCAGTCTCAAAGCAGTCGCAAATCAGTCACTAATTCGTTGCATTTTGCGACTGATTTGCGACCACAGGTATTGGTCACTTATTTGCGACCAATTTGCGACTACTTCGCCGTAGTCGCAAAATGGTCGCTAAACCACGGCAAATTTGGTCGCAATATTTGCGACCACATATGTAGTCACAAATCGCAGTCGCAAATTCGCAGTTTTCTTGTAGTGGCTGTTTAACCAATTCTTCAATTGTCATTGGTCGGAAAGAATCATTTGTAAATTTTGGAACTTGAGTTGGTTTACAACTCGAAGTAGACGATTCAGCACGTCTTTGGTAATCTTGATACAAATTTAAAACATTATGATTATGATATTTTATCAATATATCTATATTTACTATTTGTCATTTTCTCTTTGAAACATTAAATTATTTAAAATAATAATCAATTGTTTTTATTTTAATGAAAATTGATTAGAATCATTAAATCGAGTAAAAAAATAACCGTGATTATGAAATCACGAAAATTTAAGAAAACTAAATTTATTTTGATATTTAAAATTATTAATATTTTAAAATTATTAATTTTTCAAACAATTTCAAGATTAAGTGGATGTTCTTGGTTTTACACAAATAATATATAAATCAATAATAATATTTGAAATATTGCTCTTATATTACATCGGATTAAGTTTAAAAATTCCAACTAAATGGTTTATAAACCTGTGATTTGCTGCATTAGTTATTTCCTAATCATTTAGCCTACCAAAACTTTATAAATCCGTAGCAACAAAAATATATTTGCTACAAACATTTCAAATGCACATAATAGTCGTGGCACGCCGTTAAACAATCAGGTTACTTGTGTATGTTCTGGATCATGTGTTGATGGACAAATAGCGAATTCAAGTACAATGAAGACTGATAGGAAAGTAATTATCATCACTAAATAATAATATTTGCATTCTCCGAATGCACAAAACTTGGTTCCACATTTTAATTTTTTACAAAAGAAAAAAAAACATTGATTGCAATTATTTTGCAACGAGTCAATTGTGTAAGAAGCAAAGTCGAACGATAGACTTCAACAAAAGTGGACTTGACCAACACTTTCTGACCATATATGATTTGGACAGCAGATATTTTCACCGAAAATTCTCTAAAACCAAATTCCAAACAGAGAATCAAAAGCTCGCAAAGGATAGTTAAGAGATAATTATAGGCATTAAGAAGATAAAACCCACTGTTACACAAGATGTGTACAGAGTTAACAAATTACAACACAGAACTATAATAACAATTATATATGATTACATTACAGATACATACACTAAATTAACAGAATTAACAAGTATAAATTTTTTTCAGAGAAGATGAATCATTCAATTACTCCGGGTTCTCATTTCTATTTTTCCAATTATAAATTTCTAATTTTGGGATACACTATGCGTTGGAGTTAGAACCACAACGCACCTGTTGTTTAGTTGGTTAAAGAATGAAGTAACAGTTCGATACATTTTCACTATTATTTTGCTTCTATCTAGGTTCATCGTGCAAGAATGAAGGGTGACAAGAGGGATGTTGTTGTAAAGGTGAGAATAATCAGGAGACAAAATAATCAAGCTCTTGAGAACTCTAAATAGTGTGCACGAAAACAAGTAGAAACGGCGACAACAGCGGCGAGTAGGCGAAGAGGCAGAGAGAACGAGAGAAATACGAGAGAGAGAGGAGAAAAAACGGTTGTAGGTTATGTTAGATATTTCCGACGGTAATTTTCATCGAAAATTCGTCGGAGATTTAATAAATATTTTCGCGAAAGCCCGCGTTGGAAATTACGTTTTCTGCGTATAATTTTAGGCTATCAGAAAACCGTTGGAAATCCTTCGGCTTGCTTAAAACCTGCGCATGTTCGACAAATAGTATGCCCACGTTGCAATTGACGGTTGTCCGGTGGTTTTTTGATGGCTTTCCGACCAAGTTCCCAAAGCCGGAAATCCATCGGGTGAGGAAATCAATATTTCGAAAAAATATATATTTTTGCAGATAAATTTAAAAATAAATTCATAAATTAGATGATTGTCGACATTAATAAATTTACAATTCTATGGTAAAAAGTATATGATATGTTACCATTATTCTCTAAAACTTAAAAAGCAAAAAACAATTGTCTTAATTGTCTATAATTAATTTAAAATTTGTATCTCTTTTAATAGCTTCAAAGTAATAGAAATGTCACCACCAATTTAGAAAGGTGTAGCAAAGAAAAAGTTTTGCGTTTATTTCCAATATTTTTTGGTTTAGTATAATTTATTTATAATTATAATAATTTGAAATGAAGTATTATCAGAAAAAAGATTATTTATATATAATTAAAGTATGGAAAAAATAAAACATTATTATCACAAATTTAATATGAATCTGATGAACATTCCGAATTAGTTGAATTTTGATCGTCTAACTCGCCAATCTCTTCTTCTGAATCTTGAAACATATTGTAATCTCCGTTCGTGGTATCATCATCAACAATGTTAACTTCAAGAGAAGTGTCTATGGAACCTAAGTTACCATTTGTGTTTTGTTGTATAGGGTCTTGTTCGGTAATACCGCATACCATTCCTCTAGGATGTATTGAGGTCACTGTAATCCAAGGATCTTGCTTGTTCCTCACACGAGGATATCGAATGTAACAAACCTGTTTCGCTTGTGATGCAAGTATAAAAAGGTCATATTTTCGATGTCGCTTACAAGAGTGGACAGATCTAACACCGAATTCGTCTTCACGTTGACCCATGACAGGGTTATCCAATCACAATAGAACATAATACACCTCAAATCAATCATTCATGGATAGTGAACTTCTAATATTTCATGAAGAACACCATTATATACAATTTCTCCCGATTGAGATGATACATCATAATTACAAGTTGTTTATGAGTTTCTTTCGCGATGACTCTTAAAAGCATATCTACGAGTGCAGTACATGGATAAGATTTTGCAGTAAATGTAGGACCACTCACCAACTCAACTAATCACGTGGGAAACGTTATCTCCCTATAAGAACATGTAGTAACCTACATAATAATTGAATGTAGTCAACTATATATATATATATAGGAAACTATTATTGAAAATTACATAATTGTGGTAACACTAACATAAAAATGCAACCATCTTGCAAATTTGCTTTTTTTTAAGTTCGACCAACTCATTCTCTGTGTAATTTGAATAATGAATATGTATTTATTCCATGTATATCCTGTTAATTATGAACAAAATAATTAACAATAAATTATAATAACAATTAAAAACAAAATTTAATTGAATATACCTTTTATATTCCAAAACGTCATCGCAATTTGTCAAAATATACAAATGCAATTGATTGTGTTCCTCCTCTGATAGGCGTCACATTTTCCCTTTTCTATTTAAACGTCTAATTTGTACAAATATTTCTGGCACATACACTGGATAACTTGGTTTTCTCCTCCATCATCATGTCGTGCAGGTCGTCTATTTTTTGTTTGACTTGTGATGGAAAATAGTAGCTGACGAAGTTAGATGTTTCATTTGAATATTAATTTGATACATTATTGTTTTTATAATAATTATTATATAAATACTTTTTAGTTATTACATATTTTTTTTGTAATATTGATGTGAAGATATATTAAGAATCCTCTCAATATTAAAATAGAACTGATGAGTTTTAGAAAAATGATGATATGTCAGTAAAAAAGATGACATAGCTAAAAATAATTATGACATGACAGTTAGTCAAATATGACATGACATTGTAAACATAAAATTATTTCTAAAAAATAAATTAATCAAATGTGACATAACAATTTTAAAGATAAATTTATTTTCAAAAAGTAAATTAATCAAATTTAATATGATAATTTTAAATATAAATTTATTTTCAAAAAATAAATTAAATCATATATATAAAGTGAGTTTAGAAAAAAATTATACATATCATAACAAAAAATGATATGATTGAAAAATTAATATGACTAAAAAATATTACTTCTTATACATTGAAAAAAAGTGAACTCTGAAAAAATGTTTACATATCATTAAAAAAATCAACATAATAAAAAAATTATAATTTATTATCCCCTATATATTAAAAAAGAACTGAGTTATAAAAAAAAATACTTACATATCATTAAGAAAATGACATAACCAAAAAAATATGACATGAAATTTAATCAAATGTCAAATGATAATTTTAAACATAACTTTATTTTTAAAAATAAAATAAATCATATATATTAAACTATAAGTGAGTTTAGAAAAAATATTTAATATCATATATGTTTTTAATTTTATAGTTTTATTTAAGTTTTATGCATTTATAGTTGTTTCCAGTAATTAATTTAGTTTAAAAAACTACTATGGATAATTTATATTTTTCAATCATAGTTATTACTTTTACGTGTCTATTAAGTTGTTCATATTTTAATTAACATCTATTTATATAATTAGTAATTTTAAAAATTAATATTTAAAGATGAAACTTAATTTTACAAAAAATAGCTAAAAATATACAAAATTAATGGTTAAGAAGGTGTATTATATTTAAGTCCATAATTTTTAATATACAATCGTACCAAAATATAGTTTAAATAGAATTTGATTCTAAAATAAAAACGTAAACATATTACAAATTACAAAATATATAATTTTAATAGTTTTGAATATGATAAAACATAAATAAAACTCATCTTATAATAGATTAGAAGTGGGTTCTAAAAAATGTTTACATGTCATTAAAAAAGGATGACATAGCTAATAAAAATTACAATATAACATTTAGTCAAATGTGACATGATAATTTAAACATAAATTTATTTTCAAAAATAAAATAAATCATATATATTAAACTAAAAATGAGTTTAGAAAAAATATTTAATATCATGTATGTTTTTAATTTTAAAGTTTTATTTAGGTTTTATGTATTTATAGTTGTTTCAAGTAATTAATTTGGTTTGGCAAATTACTATGAATAATTTGTGTTTTTTCAATCTTATTTATTAGTTTTACATATCGATTGAGTTGATCATATTTATCAAAATCTAATTATTAAAAAATTATTATTTAAAGATAAATTTCATTTTTACAAAAAATATCAAAAAAAATACAATAGTAATGGTTAAGAAAGTGTATATAGAAATCTATTATTTTTAATATACAATTATACAAATATAGTTGATTTTATAATTTGATTCTAAAATAAAAATATAAACATATTATAAATTAAAATATATAGTTATAGTGGTTTTAAATACATAAAACATAAGTCCAATGAGATGATACGAAAACAAAGAGTTAAAAGCTGACTTAGAAAAAAATATAGTGGGCATGGTTTAGAAAGTAGGTTACCTGATAAAACTTATTTTATATAATAAATATATAATATAATACATATTACATTTTAATCAGATATAATAATGATATAAATTTATAATATGTTATATCCACGCAAAAGAAAAAGAAGAACATAAAGAAAAGCAAATTCCTATTTACTAATTATGTTAGAAAATTTTGTTATATATATGTGTGTGTAAAAAGATAGGAAGAAGAAAAAAAATAATTTTTAATTAAAATATATATACTCCTATATCTTGAGCATTTGTGAAGCAGTTCTTTTTTCCATCACTTTTACTACGGGTAGTGAGAGTCCATTTCTAAAAAATGTGTCCAACGACGTGAAATATTTTAAACAATGTTAAAAAGAACACAATGCAAGAATATTGAGAGATACAACCTTCGGTGTGGAAAAGTGAGAGAAAATTCAATTCTAGATAATGAGAAAAAACTCAAATGTGGAAAAATGAGAGAGAATATGATTGAAACAATGGTTAAATAGAGAGAGTATTACGAATATGTTGTAGATGTTGCAGATGTTGCAAATGTTGCAGATGTTGCAAATATTGCGGATATTGCAGATGTTGCGGATGTTGCAGATGTTGCGGATGTTACAGAAGTTGCAGATGTTACGGATGTTGCAGATGTTGCGGATGTTGCAGATGTTGTAGATGTTACGAATGTTGTAGATGTTGCGGATGTTACAGATGTTGCAGATGTTACAGATGTTGCGGATATTATAGATGTTGCAAATGTAGCAGATGTTGCGAATGTTGCAAATGTTGCGCATGTTGCAAATGTTGCGCATGTTGCAGATATTGCAGATCTTGTGGATGTTGCAGATATTGCGTATATGTTGCAAATGTTGCAGATATTGTATTACAGATGTTGCAGATGTTGCGGATGTTGCGTATGTTATAGATGTTGAGATGTTGTAGATGTTCCGGATATTGCATATGTTGCAGATGTTACAGATATTGCGAATGCTGCAGATATTGAGAAGGTGATGTGTGAGCTTGATGAGCTTCCTTCGCGAGTGATGCACAAAATTTCACTAGAATGTTGCAGATGTTGCGGATGTTGTAGATGTTGCGATGTTACGGATGTTGTCGATGTTTATGGATGTTGCGCATGTTGTGCATGTTGTGCATGTTGTGAATGTTGCGGATGTTACGGATGTTGCCTACGTTGGCTATAACATTCGCAACCAGGAACATACAAAACAAAAACAGGTATTTACGTGAATAACAGGAACATACAAAACAAAAACAGGTTCATTAATTAATGAGATGTCACTGCCAGTTTTGTCTGAATTTTTGTAGACTTTTATTAGCTGATTTATTTTTACTATGTTTACCTTTTAGGTTTATTTCGTACATTTGGCTGAAAAGTAATGCAATTGTTCTGTAACAAATACCGTTTGTTCTCTCCTTTTCCTTACTTGTGGCAGTTGATTCCGATGTTACATTTTGTAATTGTTGGATATAGAACTATTTATTTAAATTTAAAGAAGAAAACCTCATAATCATGAAACTATTACAATCCACTCCAACTATTATAATTATAAACAATCATCAAATTAAGCTAAACCTAAATGGCCGAAGTTGAAAGCGAGTTATATAAGTTGAAACATATATTTTTTTTTTTCCTTTGCTTTTGCTCCGGTTGACTGAGAGTGCATCTTTAGGGAAAAAAAACAATTAGTAAAATAAGAAGCAGAGTATGGAGAGATTTTTTCTTGGACGACAACAAATAACATTTTGTAAACAAACTTGTAGAGGAAAGAGTAGTGAGAGAGAATGATATGAAAAATATAAAAGATATAATTTTATAAAAAATAGGAAATGTGATGGTATTTAAGTAAATAACAGGAACATGTTCATTAATTAATGAGATGTCATTGCCAGTTCTGTCCGAATCTTTGTAGACTTGTACTAGCTGATTTGTTTTTACTATGATTATCTTTTAGGTTTATTTCGTACATTTGTGTAAAAAGTAAGTCTCTTGTTTTGTAACAACTATCGTTTGTTCTCTCCTTTTCCTTACTTGTGGCAGTTGATTCCGATGTTACATTTTGTAATTGTTGTATATACAACTATTTATTTAAATTAAGGAAGAAAACCTCATAACCATGACACTATTACAATCCATTCCAACTATTATAACTATAAGTAATCATCAAATTAATCTAAACATATATGGCCGAAGTTGAAAGCGTGTTATATAAGCTGAAACCTATATATCTTTTTCCCTTGGCTTTTGCTGCAGTTGAGTGAGCGTCCATCTATAAAGAAAAAAAAATAGTAAGTTAGTAAAAGAAGAAGTAGAGCATGCAAAGATTTTTTTCTTAGGCGACAACAAACAACATTTTGTAGACAACTTGTAGAGCAAGTAGTACTGAGAGAGAATGATATAAAGATATAAAAGATATAATTTTATAAAAAATAATAAATATGATGGTATTTAAATGAATAACAGGAATATGTTCATTAATTAATGAGATGTCACTACGAGTTCTGTCCGAATCTTTGTATATTTGTAGTAGCGAATGTTGCAGATGTTGCGAATATTGCGGATGTTGCAGATGTTGTGGATGTTACGGATATTGCGAATGTTGCAAATGTTACAGATGTTACGAATGTTGCGTATGTTATGAATGTTGTGAATGTTGTGAATGTTGCGGATATTGTAGATGTTGCGGATGTTGCCGATGTTGCAAATGTTACAGATGTTGCAGATGTTGCAGATGTTTCTGATGTTATAGATGTTGCAAATGTTGTAGATGTTGCAGATATTGTGAATGTTGTAGATATTGCAGATGTTTTAGATATACGGATATTGCAGATGTTGCGCATATTGCAGATGTTGCAAATGTTGCGGATGTTGCAGATATTACAGATGTTGGAGATGTTACGGATGTTGGAGATGTTGTGGATAATGCAAATGTTGTGGATGTTGCGGATATTGAGATATTGTAGATGTTACGGATGTTGCAAATATTGCAGATGTTGCGAATGTTGCGGATGTTACGGTTATTGTAGATGTTGTGGATATTGCATATGTTTCTAGATGTTGCGGATGTTGTGGATGTTGCGGATGTTGAGGATGTTGTAGATGCTACGGATGTTGTGGATATTGCGTATGTTGCGGATGTTGCGGATGTTGCGGATATTGTGGATGTTATGGATGTTGCGGATGTTGCGGATGTGCGGATGTTGCAAATATTGCAGATGTTGTAGATGTTACAAATATTGCAGATGTTGTAGATGTTGTAAATATTGCAGATGTTGCACATGTTGCAAATGTTACAGATGTTGTAGATGTTGCAGATGTTACAGATGTTGCACATGTTACATATGTTGCGGATGTTGTAGATGTTGTAGATATTGGAAATGTTGCGGATGTTGCGGATGTTGCGTATGTTACGTATGTTGCGTATGTTGCGGATGTTGCGAATGTTGTGGATGTTGCGGATGTTGTGTATGTTGCGGATGTTGCGTATGCTGCGGATGTTGCGGATGTTACGAATGTTGCGAATGTTGCGAATGTTGTCTACAACCATTTAAAGACCGTATATTGTTTCTTCAATTGTTTTGAATTTCATTGCGGATTGTTTCTCATGATCGACTAATGCTGCGATTGTTTTTTATAGTTGATTAGCAACATAATCAATTATTGTTCTTGATTGTTGTTCTTCTCTCTCTGATAACGCATCTTATGGATTTTAATCTCGAACAACCATTTTTCCTCTGAATTTTTGCGATCTTCGATCCAACGTCACGATGCACCAATTTGATAAGAAACGAAGTTATATTGAACAAATCAAACGAATACAATAATCGTTGAGAATTTTCATACCTTTATTCTATTAATCGAACTTAAAACAAAGTTTATGTACACAAAAAGAGTTTCTTCTTTACATATGGAAGACTATATAGAATTGACTCCCTTATACTCTATAACGAAGTTTTTTATTCTGTTCTTCGCCAATCAAACTTCAAGCTCGGCATCTCTATTCTTCTTCTTCTCTAGCTCAGCTTTTCACCTTTCTTCTTTTGAATATGAGTTCTCAATCTAACATCTCACAACCAATGTTTCATATTCTACCTTATTGTTTGATAACCTCACCTATCAGAGAAATAAGTTATATACCAATTTATTATCTGCCTCGAGATGAAATTCTATCAACAAAAAAAGTCCATCTTTTTAGGGGTAGAAATTATCTTCTCTCTCCATTGTTTGTTCAACAATAAATTATGTTAGAATTTGTGACCTAACAAGTCTATTGCTCCAATACTCAATGTCTTATTCACTATGTTTAGTTGCTCATTTGACTAATCGTCATAATTTAGTCATTCCAACTATCGAGTGAAACTTAAAGTGTGACTAACTTCTTTGTTAGCATAACCACAACATAGGCTAACTACTCAACAGTTAGGTACCTCTTCTTGACACGAGTCAATTTTTTTATTACATAACACACGTGATTTTTTCTCTTTGATCCTCATGAAATAAATCCCAAAAATGTTGCCAAAGATATCTCAATGTACAAATACAAAGGCTTATCGTCAGTATTACCACAAAATTTATGAGGTAATCACCTCTTTTGGTTTTCAGGTAAACTTTTGAATATTTTGTGTATCAAAAATTTAGTTGAGTAAGTGCATTTTCTTGATTTTGTATGTTGATGACGTACTATTTGCCACCAACGATATATACATGTTGCATGAGATCAAGAGATTTCTTAAGAAGATTTTTTAGATGAAAAATCTTGGTGAGACGTCTTTTGTATTAGGAATCCAGATCACCGACAACAACATTCGAAGAATTTTCGGAGTATATCAAAAGAACTATATATATAACTACTTAAGAGGTTTGATATGTAATATTGTAAATCATACGATATCCTAGTATGTAAAAGAGCCAAATTTTATCTAAACTAGCAGTATAAAGAACATTTAGAAATTTAACAGATGCAAAAGTTTTCTTATGCCTCAGCTATAGAAAATCTGATGTATGCTCAAGTTTGTATATATAGCGTACATTGTTGGAGTTCTGGACATACTTAATCAATCTAGTTTTGGACCATTGGAAAACAGCTAAAAAGTTCATGAGGTGAGAACAAGAGATTATATGCTCACTTATCAGATATTAGATCATTTGGAGATAATTGGATATTCTAATTCTAGTTTTTCTAGTTGCCAAGATAGTAAAAAATATTCATCAGGTTTTGCATTTTTGTTGATGGGTGGAGCTATTTTTTGGTGGAGAGTAAAACAATCACTCGTAATTTCCTCCACAATGGCGACAAAGTTTATAGAAATTTTTGAGGTATCTAATCAGGCACTTTGGCTGAGAAAGTTTGTCACCAGGCTATGAATTTTTGAAAGAATTGAAAGACCAATAAAGCTATATTATGATGATAAATCATGTGTTTTTTTACTCCAACAACACTTTGGAGCTCGACGAAGTCAAAATTTATTGCCATTATGTTTCTACTTATGAAGGAGAGGGTACATAATGGAAATTCCATGATAATATATAGTCTTATTGTTCATAAGTATATTGCTCGAATGGGTGTTTCAAAATTTAAGGATTGTTTGGTTTAGTGGGAATTAATCATTCGATTTTGATTCTATGTTATGTATTTGGTTGAGTTTATGCACATTTTTAATTAGAAGTAAAAAATTTAGATTATATTATTTACAATAAAGTTTCAGAATCTCAATAAAATAGGACTGATGCATTTCTTAAAGTCACGTAAAGTTCCAAATCTTACACGGCTATCAAGACGGATGTAAAGAAAGCTTATGGTCTTGTTAAATGAAGTTCTGAGACACATAATGGAGGTTTTTTGAGTTTTTCAATAACAGTTTTGTTCGTTTGTCAACTGCAATTTTTTACGGTTGTGATTGCAATAGATTCGGCTGTAACATATTGTTGTTTATTTATTAGCCGCAACTACTTATGATCAAACGTATGCTGCGTTGTGGATCACAACTTTTTTTATTGCTGATTAAAATAGTGGTGTGATTAACTGTAATTACAACCACCGATGGTAAATAAACGAACAATATATATCGCAACCACAACCACAATATTAACCGATGTCGTAACTGCAGCTGTCGCTAGTGGACAAATGAACAAAACCAACATGAATTTGATGGATCATGACATGTGTTACTTCAGCCTCATAGTCTGTTTTCATAAATAGATTTCCAATTTTATTTCTTCGTGAGGATTCCATCAAGGGATCCTCTCCCTCAGTATCTCTTTATCATTATTAAAGATAGTAATGGAAGATCTTTTGGTAATGATTCAAGAACGAGTTTTCTATCATATTCGAACTTGATCCGTTTTATGTTCAAAGTGTTGATCATGCTGGTATATTTTTAGTATCTAAAAAACTTATTGGTTTAAAGAATTTTAATACTTGGCGTAAATGTATGATAATGGCTTTAGGTTCTAGAGCTAAATCAGTCTTTGTATTTGGTACATATGCCGAATTAGACAAAATGCATTTGGATTTAATTCTTGGTCTTGATGCAACATTGTGATATGTATCATCATATTCATCAACAAAATTATTATCCTCCAATTGGACTCTTTTCAAGACAAAAAAAATGTATAACATGTGTTTTGCATGACTCAAATAGGCTACAAATTTATCTATTATTTGTGATATTCGTAGGAGGGGTATCACGAAACATTTGTTGCAGTAACGGAGTTGGTAGTAGATAAGTTATCTCTTATTCTCCAAAAACAACATATGTTTGAACTATTATTTCCAAAAAGATATATATAATATATTAGATCATTGTACATACATTTTACTTAGAAAACTTGGAGCGTATATTGATGAAATTTTGTATTTTAAAAAAAAATTCTGTAAAAGTCTATTTTGCAATGACGTTTATTATTCGGACTTTCCGTATTATATGCTTTGAAATAGAAAATTTAGATTTATAATTGCTGAAGTTTTGCCTTCCAAAAAGAAGACATCTTGAAAAATGAGCTTCCAATTATATTTTATGAAAAATTATTGAATATTGTTTAAAACATAATGGTTAATTTTGAAATTGATGAAATTTTAAATTTTCAAACAATAGTTTGAGAGAAATATGTTTTGTATTTATATTTTTATACACACTTTTCAAAAAGTTCCTTTGAAAAAAATTAATTTTACAATTACTAAAATTTTGCATTTTCAAAAAATAATTTCTAAGAAATAAATTTGCTTTGCATTTGTATTTTTTATGCATATTCTCCAAAAAAAATTGAAAACAAAAATTTTAGTTTTGCAATGATAACATTTTGTATTTTCAAAATAAAAGTCTTCATTGCATTTACATATTTATGGACACTTCGCGAAAGTGTTTTATGAAACAAAAATTTTAAATTTGCATTTTCAAGTAATTTTTTAGAAGTTTGTTTTGCATTTATATTATTATTCAGATTTATCGGAATTTTTTTTAAAACGAAAAACTATTAATTTTGCAAGTGATGAAATTCTGAATGTTATAAGAAAAATACTTTTTTTCTTGCCTTCAACAATTGATTAATTATTTGAGATATCATCGTTTACAAATAAAAATAAAAAGAACGGACATGAATATATAAATTCTAGTCAACTTGAGACGATGTTGTAGTAAATGCTAAAAGATCAGCTGCACAATTTCCAGCTCGAGATTGGTAGGAGAACTCAATCTACAAGAATAGAGTCTTCCAGATTTTGAGAGTGTCGATATAATTTGGCAGATGTAAATTCACTCCGTGATGGTTGAGAATATTTTTGAGGTTGAGATTGTCTCCTTCAAAAATGACAGACCGGTATCCCATAGACCAAACAGATTGGATAGCCCAGATTAGTGAAGTGAATTCAGCTTCTATAGCAGTTATTCGGCCCTGAAACTTACCTCTCCCAACATTCAAAAAGTTTCCATTTTGATCCCGTATAATCCAACCTAACCCCGAAGATTGTTACCATGTGCAGTATCCAACATTATACTTACATTTAACCCAATTAATTGGTGGTACCCTCCATAATTTGTTCTTATGATGTATCATATGTTGTGAATTTAGCCCAGAAGTTTTCCCAATCTCTTCTTGTTGTAGATGATTTAACCATTCTGTAGCATCTTCCTGACTTTGGTATATCAATGGTCAATCAGGACATCCTCTTGATTAAAAACAAACTTATTTCTAGATTTCCATAACCTCCATAGAATCAAAAACAGAAGATACTTATTGATTGAGTCGGAAGTACAATGCTGGTAGCTCGCCATTAAATATCTGATGTTAGCATACGTATTTGATGAAGTGCAGCAAATTGTTGTAGTTAAAATTCCAATTTTCCTCCCAATCAACTGAACATATGGGCAAAGGAAGAAAACATGTAGCTCATTTTCGTCTGAATCACAACATCTATTACATTTCATCTCCGAAATGATCTTCCGTTGGCATAAATGTGATTTATGTGGTAATCCTTTGGAGAGTAGACGCCAAAGGAAATGTTGCAATTTTGGCGGTAATTTAATATCCCATATGTCTTTTGCAAGGTCTTGATGGTCTCCAAGAGGGGGATGATGTACATCTGAATTGAGATTTTGTAACTCCACTGCTTGTCGGTAACCAGATTTAACTGAGTAAATACTATTATTTTTGTAACGCCATACCCAATCATCCTCAGTTGATGTGGTAGGAAGATATATCTTGTGGATAATGTGATGATCCTCCTTGTCAATAAAATCATTGAGCATGTATGGGTCCCATTGGTGCGTAACTTTATTGATAAGTAATTCAACTGGTAGTAAAAGATTAGTATATGGCAGCAACTTAGGAGCACGAGGAGGAGATGTAGGCAACCAATTTGAAAATCCAATCTGTGTAGTTAATCTATTTCCAATAATTCTGTGTAGATCTGTTTGTAGAAGTTTGCGTCCATGGATTAATGACTGATACCCATAAGACGAACGATATCCAGGAGGTGCTGAGAGGAAATTCCCATTCTTGAAATAACGATGTTGCAGAATTCTAGAAAGAAGAGAAGTTGGTCTTTGTATAATCTTCCAACACAGATTAGGTAGTAGAGCTTGATTAAAATTCCGAAAATCTCTAAATCCCAGTCCACCTATTATTTTGGGTCTAGATATCTTCTTCCATGATACGCATGCAGTTTTACGTTTAAACTCTGAAGATCCCCACCAAAACTGGGATAATATTTTGTCAAGAGTCTTGCAAATTTCTGTCGGGAGTTTGAAAACATTCATGGAATACACCAGCATGGCAAAACCCACAGCTTTAATTAAAATTTCCTTTCCAGCTGGAGATAAATATTTTGTCTACCACCCTAAAATTCTTGATTTTACCTTATCAATAATGTATCTGAACATATATCGGCGATTACGTTGAAACTGCTCTGGTAATCCCAAATACTTTCCACCACCACCAAGCTTATTTATACTCAGCAACTGATGTATAACCACTCTCGTGTGTTGAAATACTTTGTTCCCAAAAATAATGGAAGATTTGTCAAAATTTATGACTTGACCAGAAACCCTCCAATAATCTTCAAAGATATGTTTAAGGCATCTGACATTTTGTCTATAAGCTTTAATAAAGAAGAGAGAATCATCGGCAAATAGTAGGTGTGAAAGCGGTGGTCCAGCACGAGAGATACGCAATGGTTGAATAGTACGATTTCTGTTAGCATGTTGTACCATTAGACTTAAAACATCCACACAAACAATGAACAAGTAAGGAGATAACGGATCTCCTTGTTTTAAACCTCGAGTCGGTTGAAAATGCCCATAAGGAGACCCTTTTATAAATACTGAGAATTATGTTGTCGAAATACACTGCATAATTCATGCAGTCCACTGAGCTGAAAAACCTTTCTTTAAAAGTACTGCTTCTAAGAATCTCCATTCAATTCGATCATATGTCTTACTCATATCTGTTTTAACAGGCATAAAAGAAATTGCACATGTCTTTTGAACTTTTAACGAATGCAACGCTTCGTGGGCGATAAGTACATTATCAGTAATAAATCTGTCTGGTATGAACGCTGCTTGATTTTCCGAAATAATCTCATGCAATATCTTTTTTAGGCGGAGAACCATGATTTTCGATATCACTTTATAAACCACATTACAGAGGGATATTGGTCTGAATTCTTTCATTGTTTTTGGAGCATCATTCTTCGGTATCAGACATATATTGGTATGATTAAATTTTGTAATCATACACGTAGAAGTGGAAAAACGATTTACTTCCTCATAAACCGCTTTACCCACTATATCCCAATGTTGTTGGTAAAATGATCCCGAGAACCCATCTGGACCAGTGGCTTTATCAGCACCAATTGAGAAGACAGCTTCTTTGACTTCATCGATAGTAACATCCTATGTTAATACGATATTCATATCCGAGGAGACCACTGACGGTATATAGGATAGAATAGAATCCATATTTCCAATATTGGATGTCGTAAAAATATTTGAAAAATACTTCACAGCTTGATTGGTGATGGCTTCATTACTGTAAACATTAATTATATCCTCATTCTTAACCGAATTAATTGTATTCCTAGACCATCGGTTTTTTGTTACCGCATTCCGGTCACCCGCTCTAAGCCATTGGTTTCTGCTCTTGAGTTTCCAGTACTTCTCTTCATCTGAATATGCTTTCCCAAGATCTTTTTTCATAGAGGCAATATTTCCAGAATTAACCTCATCACTACTCTGGACTGAATTTATAATCGTGCTAAGCTCATGGATTCGTTTAGCAGAGTTTGAGAATGAATTCCTCTTCCAAAAGGATATTCGTTTCCAACACAGACCAAGTATTTGTAACAGGGTAGTGTCTGGTGATGTGGGACTTTGATTCCACGAGTTAGTAATCAAACTTGTGAAATCGCTCTGCTCAGACCATCGAGGATCGTAACAGAATAATCGAGTACCAGATTCAGACTGTCTTCTTATACAGATAATTCTCGGACGGTGGTCTGAGTCAATCATATCTAGATAGTCAACAAAAGATACAGGATAGGTTGATTTCCATTCATCATTTACCATTGCTCGATCCAACCAACAACGGACAATCTGGTTATTCCTTTTACCAATCCAAGTCATATTATTCCCTCTAAACTTCAAATCAGACATTTGACATATAGATGTCATATGTTGAAAATCATAAAAAGTCCAAGGTGCTTTGATAGCACCACCTATTTTGTCATGGGGGTATAGGATTTCATTGAAATCACCACACATAATCCATGGACATTTCCGATGATTAGCAAGTCGCTGAAATCTTTTCCAAAGATTTGCACGAAATTTACGAATAGAATGTCCGCAAACACACGACATATAGAAATCATAACCATTATTATTGAGTTTACAGTCAATAAGCCTATCATTAGCACTAACAACTATTATATCAACAGACTTGTTCCATAATAACGCTAAACCACCACCAATTTCTTTTGGGGGGGATACTTAATACATTTTCATAGTTTAGTATACTAGCTACATCATGCACGACATCGTTGATGTTCTTCGTCTCCACCAAGAAGAGTATGTTTGGAGAATAAGTCTTCCTTATTCCCTTAAGTCGTCGAACTTCCAGAGACCCTCCTAAACCCCGGCAATTCTAAAATGCTATATTCTTTGGAAACTGGTGGGTTATGGCCCACCAAATCAATCACCTATAGAACTCACAATTGCACCAATGTAATAATTTGCCAAAAATCGGTTAAAAGTATTGGTATTAAGTGGTTCGATTTGAAATCCATAAATCCAACTAAGCTTAAACCGGCTACAAATCAGATTCGGTTTATTGTTAAATAAATCGGTCCATGATTTTATGGTTATTAAACCAGTTAGGTTCATTTCGGTTAGAGAAATTAAATTAATTTCATAAACCGATTAAAATAGTAAACTGAACCGACGAGAACCCTAATTCCGATTCTACATTCTGACTGACCATTGGCAAGCGATGTGGACGTATGGATTTCATTGATTCTTCTAAAATTTTTTTAATAACATGAGCTTTGACGTCACTAACCTTTTCTTTATGTCTGTTGGTTGTTGCAGGTTACTTGAGTCCTAATGGCTTCGCAGGTTCGATCTTTTAGGATCAAAATGATGAGGAGTTCTAAAGATCAAAATAAATATTATAGAGACGAATGTGAACTATATACATGTCCTTAATAATCTATGACCTATTCTGTTGGTCTTATTTATAAATAATATATATAAGAGAGTTTTCAGTTTAACTTTGTCTAATAGAATCTCTTTAGAAACAAAGAATCCAATATTCATTGGCCAGTTAAGTTCCACGTGTAATTATAGTCAAAGTAGTCAACGGCATAACGGTCTCCCGCCTTTTTTAAGTTATTACTCCCGCATAAGTAGTCAAAGTAGTAATTATAGTTATTACTCCCGCATAACGGATTGAAATCCTATTCGAGGATTGTACCGAGGGTGCCTCCAATGTGTAAAACCATATGATAGTGTTGGTAAAAGACTCAGTTATTCTAATTTCTTTTGGATCAGGAGAAAGCCCAAAGATAGGTAAACCCTAATTAGTATTTAACGAGTATAAATACATCACAAAATTAGATTTTCTAGGAGCACCACCAAGAAAAACGCCCAGGGGAAAGAGAAGAGAGAGAATTCCAGAAGAGAGAGAGATTTACAACAGGTTTGGTTGTATAATAATTCTTCTAAGTCTATTTTTCTCTAAAGTTGCTTCATTGTAAAAGGGTTCATGAGATTTATAGTGAAGTTTGTAGGAGACAGATCCTACCCGAGAGGTACCTTAAGTGGGAACTTGGTAATCAAATTTTGTGTCTTTATTTCTAAGCAATCCAAAACCAACACCAAAGGCAATTAGAAAAGATCCTAAAATCCTAACAAGTGGTATCAGAGCTTCCACGTTTATTGCAAGGGGTGTGTTGGGAAACAGGGATTTTGGGGTTGTTGGGAAATTTAGAAGCACAACAGATTTGAAGACATAATGATGAGTTCAAGGATTGAGGTTGACAGATTTGATGGGACAGGAGATTTTTCTCTATGGAAAGTAAGAATGATGGCTCACTTGGGGTTTTAGGGTTGAAAAATATCCTAACAGATGAAAAAGTTACTCAAGAATCCAGTGGTTACAAAAGGTAAATCTGGTGAAGAGGCAAAAGGAGGCATAGAAGACAGCTCACAGATTGATCCGGTAAAGTTTGAAAAATCAGAAAAAGCTAAGGATCTGATTGTTTTGAACGTGGGGAATCAGGTGCTCAGAAAAATCTCTAAGTGTGAGACAGCGGCAGCCATGTGGTCTATCCTAAACAAGTTATACATGGAGACATCTCTTCCAAATCGGATCTACCTACAGTTGAGGTTCTACACTTTCAAGATGGATGACTCCAAAAATATTGATACCAATGTAGACGACTTTCTAAGGCTGGTGACAGATCTCAACAACATAGGAGTTGAAATTTCAGAAGAGGTACAAGCAATTCTACTTCTAAGTTCTTTGTTTAACACGTATGATCAACTCAAGGAAACCCTAAAGTATGGGAGAGATACTTTAAATTTGAATGAGGTCACAGCAGCAGCTAAGTCTAAGGAAAGGGAGCTAATCGAAAGTGGAAATGTAACAAATTCTCAGGATGTAGGTTTGTATGTGGAATCAAGGGGTAGGTCGAACAACCGGTTTGATAATGACAACACATGGGGAGGTCGATCGAAGAGCATAGGCAAGTCAAAGCAACAATCTGATAACAACAACAAAGGATGTTTCATTTGTGGAGATGAAGGACATTGGAAAAGAGATTGTCCTCAGAGAAAGAAACGTGTAGAATCTGCTAACATGGCAGAGCCTATTCAGCCAGTGGTCTTAACAGCCAGTACTGAAGACACAAGGGAATGGGTAATGGATTCAGGGAGTTCCTACCACATCACACAGAACAAAGATGTTTTGTTTGATTTAAAAAAAATCAATGGAGGTAAAGTTCTGATGGCTAATAATACTCATAACAACATCAAAGGAACATGGAGTATTAGAATTCAGAACTCAGATGGTTCTATGGTGATACTCAAGGATGTGAAATACATGCCAGAGGTGAGTAGGAATTTGATTTCATTTGGGTTGTTGGAAAGCTCAGGTTGTTGTTATCAAGGAGGTGATTTGGGACTGCAGTTTCATAAAGACGTCAAGAAGGTAATATCTGGTAAACTCAACAACGGGTTGTATTATCTTCAAGGTAGAGTTTGCAGAGCAGGGATCAGGTAAGGAACGAAGAAGCTGAGTAAGGAGATAGCTACACACAAAGTCGAATTAGTGGATAGACAGTCAAAGAAAATGACTTTCAGTGAGAATCTAATTCAAGGACCTACACCGAATGGTTTTAAGGCATGTTCAACTGTTCAAAGTGGAGAATTTTCTGATGAAATCTCCAGAGAAATTGTAGCAGGGCATAATGTGGTAGATGTTGATGCTAAAACTCACAAGGAAAGTGTTTCACAAGGATTACAGAAATTCAGGAGTGGAAAAGGGAGTTTGAGCATGGAAGCCAAGTTAAGCTTTCTGTATAAAGCTTTGCAGATATTAGGAACTGACAGGTTCTACAATATTGTTGCTAAAGGCGGTGTGATTCTACCTAAGATTCAGCTAAGCAAAGTTTCAGAAACCCTAGCTATCAAAGACATATCTGATTTGAATTCGCAACTTTGCTGTGAATTTCTCAAGAGCCTCTAAAAATGAGAGGGCCTTCAAGGTAATATCACTATAGTGTCTCGTTCTCGCATAGACAAGCGGAAACAGGTTAGTTATGGATATAGCATTTAAGGAGTGAGGAGGAAAGTATAATCAAGTGTTACCTGTGAAGATGGGTGCGAGGGGAAAAGCACCAGGAAACATCTCTTAAGGTGGAGCTCGAAAAGTGGCCGGAAAAGTGGCCGGAAAAGTGGCCGAAAAAGTGGCTGGAAAAGGTCGTCAGAAAGTCACTAGAGGTCGGCAGCGCGTGGCTGGAGGCGGTGGTGCGTGGCCAGAGGGACGGCGGCGCGTGGCCAGAGGGATGGCGGTGCGTGGCCAAAGGGACGATGGCGCATGGAGGCGCGTGAAGGCGCGTGGTGGCGCGTGGAGGTGCGTGGAGCGCGGAGAGGTGCGTGGTGGCGCGTGGGCGGCACGTGTGGGCGAGTGACGGTACGTGGATGGTGCGTGGCGGCGCATGGTGGCACGTGGCGGTGCGTGGGGCGGCGCGTGGGCTTCACGCGCCCGCAGAAAGAAAAAAAAAGGTTGGGCCAAATAAAAAACGGTGGGCCCAATAAGAAATGGAAGAAGGTGGAGAATTGTTGGTAAAAGGCCTAGTTCTTCCAAGTTTTTTTGGGCCAAGAGAAAGCCCAAAGGTAGGTAAACTCTAATTAGTATTTAACGAGTATAAATACATCACAAAATTAGGTTTTCTATGAGCACCACCAAGAAAAACGCCCATGGGAGAGAGAAGAGAGAGAATTCCAGAGGAGAGAGAGATTTACAACAGGTTTGGTTGTATTGTAATTCTTCTAAGTCTATTTTTCTCTAAAGTTGCTTCATTGTAAAAAGGTTCATCAGATTTATAGTGAAGTTTGTAGGAGACAAATCCTACCTGAGAGGTACCTTAAGTGGGAACTCGGTAATCAAATTTTGTGTCTTTATTTCTAAACAATCCAAAACCAACACCAAAGGCAATCAGAAAAGACCCTAAAATCCTAACAGATAGGTAAGGAACTGGATCGGAATACCACGAATTTGGACCCAAAAAGGTATGAATTTGAGATCGTTTTCTAAAATTTCCGGCGACCATTTTTAAAGGACGCACATCCATTCGTTAAACGACCATGGATCGCGTCTTAACACTGAAATTAACGCTTCTTCAGTCTGGAACAGGAATCGCGCTCTGTTGTTTTCAATTATCCTTGAGACGAGAATTTCGCCGGTGCTCCATAACTGGGGTAGAGTAGTCATCATCGCCCGTAAGTTCTGTTTTTTGGGGTTGACTGGTTTTTTGATTAAGGAAAACCGAGTCTCAGAGGCGGCTTAAGAGCACAGTTCCGGCGGGAGGGTGACTGGAGGTTCATTTATACCAAGGTCGATTTCTTGTAACTTTGTACTAACTAAAGTAAGAGAAGAGCGAAGGAGAAAAAGTGAAAGATAACAGTCGGTTAAATAAATAGAATCGATGAGAAACCATCGTTAAGAACGACGACAAAAATCTCTTCAGATAAAGAGAGAAACACACTTTGCCGACGATAACAGTCGATGAAGACAGTGCCGGAAAAATCGACAAAAGAATCGCACAATTTTGAGAGAGAAAACGGTTATATTTGGCGTTATAAGAAAAATACTTAGTAAGTAGATTTTGCATTTATATTTTTTTTATTTTGAGTGATATTTAAATGAGTTACATTTATATTTAAACTTAAACTATTTGACCAACCTGCGTTATGAGTTATTTTAAAAAATTATTAAAATAATATATAGTATATTAGTAATTTATATCATATTTTATTTAAAATTCATAAAACTATAAATGTCAATATTAAAAGCTATTCTAATTTTTTATAAAATTTTAATGTCTATTTTGTTTGAAATTATTAAATTATCGAACAATCATAAAAACTAAATTAAAAAATAATCATTTACAAAAAAAAATTAGAATTGTATTATTGATTATTGGGGGAATTGCTAAAAATGACCTAAAACTTGACTTCAAATGCAAGTTTGACAATTTACATTTTTTTTGCAAAACTAACCTATGAGGGTGGAGAAATTACTGAACACTCCCTTGATCTAAAAAATAATGTTGAAATGTCAATTACGTTTCAGTCCCTGCATGTTTTTTGTTATCAAAGCAGACTTCTCCGAGAAGTCTGCTTTGGTAGGAAAAACAGGTTATTCCGGCTGAAGCAGACTTCACGAAGTCTGCAAGGTTTATTCCGACCAAAGCAGACTTCTCCGAGAAGTCTGCTTTGGTCGGAATAAACCTCGCAGACTTCTCCGAGAAGTCTGCTTTAGTGAAAAAAACAGTTTATTCCGGTTGAAGCAGACTTCTCGGAGAAGTCTGCTTTGGTGAGAAAAACAGTTTATTCCGGTTGAAGCAGACTTCTCCGAGAAGTCTGCTTTGGTGAGAAAAACAGTTTATTCCGGCTGAAGCAGACTTCATGAAGTCTGCTTTGTAAATAAATTACCTAAATCAAATAAAAATTTTGAAATATTTAAAAAAAATTAAAATTGTTATTAACATAGTTTATATACATATCAAAAGCACGTAAAAGTTATAATGAATTCAAAAATAAGTAGATTAGATTCGATCTAATGATATAAAATATTTGCTAGTTTTTGTTGTTATGTGTTGTGGGTTAATAGTTGATGTTTGTGTAGAGAATTCATGCTAGAATTTGAAATATCATGTGATAAATTTGAAAATTTAGATTTACAAATTTTTAAAAGAAATTGTTTGAGTTTTGCATTTACTTAACTATCTTTAACATATTCATCCAATTTTTAACAAAACTTTTGCACATTTAGTGAATCTTATTATTTAGGGTTTAGGGTTACGCAGACTTCTCGAGATGTTGTCGTAGATTTAACAAAGCAGATTTCTCGAGAAGTCTGCACAAACCGGAAATTAAATGTAACTAAACCGGTTTTTTTCAATTTAGAGTTTAGGGTAATGTAAAAATACGAAGCAGACTTCGAGAAGTCTGCTTCAGCCGGAATAAACTATTTTTTTCACTAAAGCAGACTTCTCGAGAAGTCTTCGAGATTTATTCCTATTAAAGCAGACTTCTCTGAGAAGTCTGCTTCAGCGGGAATAAACTTCGAAGACTTCGAGAAGTCTGCGCAAACCGGAAATTGACAGTTTTTAACCTAACCAAATTTAACTCTCCATATATAAAGAAGGTAACCCTAAAATTTTATCATAATTTCATTTCCAAAAAAAAAACGTGGGAGCCTCCATCCTCCAAAAATGACTATAAGGTAAATTTTCTCTTCTTCTCGTTTTACCTCCCCTCTTTTCTTTTCTTCTTCTCTTCTCATGTTCTTTGTCATATTGTTATTTTGTAGATCTGGAAAAAAATCATGAGATGTGAAAAAGGTAAGTTTTTTTTTGTTTATATGGTTTTGGGTTTGTGATTTTAGAATATTTTTATTGTTTAGATCTTTTGTTATTTTTATAACACTCTTTCTCGTCTTATAGTGTTGTAGATCTGGAAAAAGAAGTGAAGAGATCTAAAAACGTAAGCTTGTTGCTTTTATTAGTTTTAAATTTTTCGTAGTTTTTGTGATTTTTGTTGTGTTTGTTATTTTCTTAAGTTTTTTCCTATATTCTTATCTCATTTCTCATTTTGTATTTTTGTAGATCTAAAAAAGGAAGTCACGAGATCTAAAGATGTAAGTTTGTTATTTTTACTAGTTGTTACGTTTTTCATTGTTTTGGAGATTTTGTTTTTTTGTTGTTTTCTTAATTTTTTCTTATATTCTTATCTTATTTTTCATTTTCTATTGTTGTAGATCTAGAAAAAAGATTTACAAAAACTAATTTTGTTGTTTTACTAGATTTTTAAAGTGATTTTTAATAGTTTTTAAATTTTTATATGGTTTTTTTAAGATTTTCAATAGATGTTTGAGATTTATGGTGGTTTTAGAATTTTTTGTTGTTGTTTTTGAGTTTTCTTCTTACGTTTTGAATTTGACACTCATTTTTGAATTAATGGATTTTCGTGTTGCAGACTTCATTACAGGTTTGCAGATTTCAGTTGCAGACTTCAGTTACAGACTTCAGTTGCGGAGTTCTTATATTCTTATCTTATTTCTCTTTTTTTTTTTGTAGATCTGGAAAAAGATTCACAAAAAGTAATATTGTTGTTTTAGTTGCTTTTAAAGTGATTTTTAATGGTTTTTAAAATTTTAGATGGTTTTTTAAAGATTTTCAATAGATGTTTGAAATTCCCCTTGAAATTTATGGTGGTTTTACTGTTTTTGTGGATGTTTTTGAGTTTTTTTCTTACGTTTTGAATTTGACTTTGGTTTTTGAATCAATAGATTTTCGTGTTGCAGACTTCATTACAGGTTGCAGACTTCAGTTGCAGACTTGAGTTGCAGACTTCACAACACGTTCTCATTACAAATGCAGACTTCACTTGCAGACTTCATTAATAATTGCAGACTTCGTTTGTATTTTTGGTCATATTTTAAATGAATTTTTGTCAACTTTATTATACCTATCACTAGCTCCCATCACTCCACCTTATCAGTCAGTTTTCAATCAACTTTTTCAGAATTATAATAAACTATTAGTTGTATGTCAATCACTTTTCAATCAGCTCAAGTCAAATCATACTTATAAAATTACAAAATGACAACCATTAAAAACACAAATATTAGTATAAATTTTTATACATAGTTAAGGACTTATGCATATTTAAGATACTTAATGCATACTTCCTAATAACAAGAAAGAACAAGAACTGAAAGATATGTATAAACAATTCCATCAAAATACTAAGTTAACAGGATAATGTTGGATTTTTTGTAAAACAACATCGATAACATTGTGTCTTCAAATTAATTGAATTGATTGGTTACATGTTTCAGAAACTACACACTTATATCGGCAAACTTTGTTGTATAAATCTCGCAGACTTCTTTGCAGACTTCTCGGCAGGCTTCTTTGCAGACTTCTCAGCAGACTTTATACTTTGTCCTTACTCGTAACTTAATTTTCTGAGATACTCAACACTAAAACTAAATTTATTCATCTTTTACTTTACCTTAAAGAATGTAATCCTCAGCATTCGAGTAAACTTTATTCTCATCTTCATTAACAAAGTAATCATCATCCTCAATTACAAACATTTTTCCTCCTCCTATATTATCCATAGAAAAATTTCAAGTCTCTGTAATAGTCCACTCCCCACAAACAACAACGATTTGGACCATTATCTGCGGTAAAAAATTAATGAATTTGATTAGATCATTGTACACATACTAAATTTTCTCACTAAAGTAGACTTCTCGGAGAAGTCTGCTTTGATCGGAATAAACTGTTTTTCTCACCAAAGCAGACTTCTCCGAGAAGTCTGCGACGTTTATTCCGATCAAAGTAGACTTCTCGCAGTCTGCGACGTTTATTCCTATCAAAGCAGACTTCTTCGAGAAGTCTGCTTTGATCGGAATAAACGTCGCAGACTTCTCGGAGAAGTCTGCTTTGATGGGAATAAAAATTGCTTTGACGAGAAAAACAGTTTATTCCTATCAAAGCAGACTTCTCGGAGAAGTCTGCGACGTTTATTCCGATCAAAGCAGACTTCTTGGAAGAAGTCTGCTTTGATAGGAATAAAATATTTTTCTCGCCAAAGCAGACTTCTCGCAGTCTGCGACGTTTATTCCTAACAAAGCAGACTTCTCCGAGAAGTCTGCTTTGATCGGAATAAACCTCGCAGACTTCTTGGAGAAGTCTGCTTTGATAGGAATAAAAATTGCTTTGGCGAGAAAAACAGTTTATTCCTATCAAAGCAGACTTCTCCGAGAAGTCTGCGAGGTTTATTCCGATCAAAGCAGACTTCTCCGAGAAGTCTGTTTTGATAGGAATAAAATGTTTTTGTCACCAAAGCAGACTTCTCGCAGACTTCTCGGAGAAGTCTGCTTTGATAGGAATAAAAATTGCTTTGGCGAGAAAAAACAATTTATTCCTATCAAAGCAGACTTCTCCGAGAAGTCTGCGAGGTTTATTCCGATCAAAGCAGACTTCTCCGAGAAGTCTGCTTTGATAGAAATAAAATGTTTTTGTCACCAAAGCAGACTTTTCGCAGTCTGCCACGTT
>JAEVFF010000361.1:28282-56731 GCA_018901945.1 Pugionium dolabratum
TGCTTTGATAGGAATAAACTTTTTTTCTCACCAAAGCAATTTTTATTCCTATCAAAGCAGACTTCTCCGAACGTCGCAGACTTCTCGGAGAAGTCTGCTTTGATAGGAATAAAATGTTTTTCTCGCCAAAGCAGACTTCTCGTAGTCTGCGACGTTTATTCCTATCAAAGCAGACTTCTCGGAGAAGTCTGTTTTGATAGGAATAAACGTCGCAGACTTCTCTGAGAAGTCTGCTTTGATAGGAATAAACTGTTTTTCTCGCCAAAGCAATTTTTATTCCTATCAAAGCAGACTTCTCCGAGAAGTCTACTTTGATCGGAATAAACGTCGCAGACTTCTCCGAGAAGTCTGCTTTGATAGGAATAAAATATTTTTCTCCCAACAACCACGATAATGATTGTTGTATGCATTGAAAAAGATGGCATTTTCGTAATATTTTTTAAAAATTTGTTCATAATGGTCTTTGTGTTGTTTTTGTTTTTTTTTTAAGTTAATGGCAAAGTTGTAAATAAAGTTATTGTTGAAGGATAAAATAGAGATAGAAAGATAGTTTTGCAAAAAAAATTTTAAATTGTCAAACTTGCAATTGAAGACAAATTTTAGGTCAATTTTGCAAATGCCTCAAAGATATATGGCATCTGCATTTCTGAAATCTGTTCAACGTTTGTTCGGTATTAGTTATCATTTACTTTAATAATATGTTCTTATTTTTTTCACATATATATCAGTTTGCCTTATTGTAATACTTACGGTTCTACATATTTAATGTTTTGAATATAGTTTAATTTTTATTAGTTTTCCTAAAATAAAACATTATTTAATTATTATATATTTAAAATAATTTAATTCAACCAATAACAAAAAGGGCAAATGTCTAAAATAGCACTTTTCTAAATTTTTGTTCAAAAAATAGCATTATTAGTTTAAATTTCTAATAATAGCACAAATTTAAGATTAAAATACATTAAAACTATATTTTAATAAAAAAAATTAAACCCTAAATTAGAAATAATGAACCCAAATACAATACTTTAAGTTTATGTATAGTTTATTTAGAATAAATAAGTATTTTCACATAAGTATTTGTGCTATTTTTGGGAATTTAATTTTATGATGCTAGATTTGGAAGAAAAACTTTAAAAGGTGCTATTTTAAGGTATTACTCTAACAAAAAAACTACATAATACAAAAATAATAAAAATAAGTAAAAATTAATTAACTTTGTATTAAAAACTGAAAACATAAGCATCATTAATATGAAACATATTGAATAGTAAAATTCCAAATAAAAAAACTATCGTCTAAACACCAGAAAAGAATAAGTGGGTCAGTTGTTCCACATCTACATTAATTTCAGAAGTGTGGATTTCGATTTCATATTTACTCGTATGATGATGATAAATATTCGTATGAAAGTGTTGGATTATTGGGTCGGTCCGTTGTAGTACACGTGACAAAAAATGTCATGATTAATATCCTTAATATACATGATTAATATCCTTAATATACTAATTCAAAAATATTTTTAGAAAATAATATTAGTCCAACGTGTTATTTATACGAGTGTCATGATGATGTGTCATCATTAGAATGAGTTTCAAATAAACATATAAATAAGCTTAAATTATTAGAATAGTTATAATATATCTCACTCATATTAATTTAGTTAGAAAATCAATATAATTTATTAAACTAACCAAAAGTATGTATCTATTTCGAAAAAAATAATTATTTTTTATTTTCTTAAGTTGCACATACTTTATAAATAATTAATAGTCAATCGCAACATGTTAGCATAGATAATAAATTTGATATTTTAAAACATGAGTATTTGTTATTTAAATAAGAACAAAAATGATCATTTCTAATATTTTGAGTAAAATATATTTTGCATAAAATCATCAATTATTTACATAAAATAAAAATTATCATTATATTTAAAAATAATAATCAATATTTTTAGTAAACATACTCGGATTTTAAATCTCAAATAATAATATTTTTCAAATAATTATAATAGATTTTATAACTAAAACTGTACTATATTTATTCAATAATTATTTTATAACACGGATATAAAACCTAGTTTAAAAAAAAAAACTAATTCCATATCACACAACAATTTTATCTTAATAATTTGAATTTGGTTAAACCTTCACAATGATGATCAAGTTTTATGTCTGTGTTTTTACAGTAAACATACTAACAACATTTTATTTCGCTTTAGCAGACAAACTCTTATTCATCTATTAAAATATAAACATTAGTTACGATTGAAATAAATGAAAAATGAGAAAAACATATCTCAACTCAAAGATTCTATAATTCGAAATATCACCTTAAAGCTGTAGTTGTTGTTGAAGATAATTAAGTTGTTGTTGAAGATAATTAAGGTGAAGAAAAGAAGCAAGAAGCCACAAGGACACTATATATGATGCCTATTTTGGTATGAGTAACACATCCACATGCCTGCACATGTGTTCCGACCAATTAGCTCTTGTTTCTCCATGTGGTTCGGTATCTCTATATACACTCATGCATCCTTATATGTATTCACGTCATGGTCATAGCCAATCGCATCAACTGCAGTCGTCATCATCGAATCCATATTCCACTTTCTTCAATAATGCAAAATCTTTACTATTTTTTTTTTTCGTTTTTCATAAGTTTTACATTCTCTCTTGATTAGTCCAATGAATACATATTTCATGAAAAAGAAATCCATGAGATGAAGAACGCAAATAACAGAACAAAATCTGTTAGTGTAGTCCTTCGCATTTGATAATAATTTGATCGACATTAGATGAAATGACGTTTTTACCCACCAAGTCATGAGCTTTCAAGGACTCTTTGTTCCAATCTGTCGTATAAACAACTGTCAAAATGGAGATTGCGCAAGCGACTTGAGCACCAAGCAAGCCATAGCATAGACCCGTAAAGCCTAAACCCCACACAAACGCTAAAATAATAGCCAATGGTGCTCCAACTATATAAAAGGCGTAGAAGTTAATTTTAGCCGCTACACGTGGCCTCGCACTGCCACGTAGGATTCCACAGCTTGTTGTTTGAGGACAGTTGGCAAGCTCACAAGCTCCGATCACCGGAAGAACCGCCGCTGTCAATTCGAGGACAATTCCATCCGCCGTGAAAACTCTCCCCCAAGCCTTTCTCCCCAATGTGGTCGCCACAAGTCCAAACACTGACACGGCCACGGCTGCTCCCACCGCCACTACCGCCGCTGTTCTTGCCTTCTCTGGCCGTCCTGCACCCAGCTCGTTGCTTACCCTCGTGGAAACCGCGGCGGAGAGCGCAGTCGGGATTGTATACATCAATGATGTTGTCTGGATTACGATGGCAGCCGCCGCTAGCGCCACCTTCGGCTCCGGGAGATATCCAGCGAGGACCGTCATGAACTCGTACCACCACCATTCCAAACAAACCGCTATACAGCTCGGGACGGCGAATTTTACAAGCTTTGACCAGACTTCATCGTCAGGAGTCTCTCTTGAACCAGACAGGATCAACGGCGTTTTAAGACAAAGAGAGGAATTGGTTTTGTCGTTTCTGTTTTCTTCCAAGTAGATGTAGCAAAGGAGAAGCAACAAGAAGATGAAGTTAGTGAGAAAAGAAGAGATAGCTACTCCAGCAACGCCGAGAGAGATGTAAAACGTGAAGAAAGCAGTAATGGGGAGATGAAGAAGGACGGAGACTAACGTGCACCACATCAAAGGCCATGTAGTGCCTTTACATCGTAAGTAAATACGTAAAGGATGAAGGAAGCTATTAGCGAGAAGATCAGGCAAAGAGAAGGAACAATATAGAGATGCAACACGTGTGATGTCTTGTTGTTGTCGGAGAATTAGCATGAGAGGTTGGAGGTTTAGCCAGAGGAGTGAGATTGGAAGAGAAGCTAAAAGAAGGAGAAAGATGGTTCGCTTGAGGGTTAAAGAAGCGAGTAAAGGGTTTTTGGAACCCATGGCTTGACCACAAAGGGGTTCCATGCCGGTGGCTAAACCGGAAAGAACAGAGTAACCGGTGATGTTGGTTAAACCGATGGCTAAGGCTCCTCCAGCGAGCTCGAGGCTACCGAGTCTTCCCATACACACGACAGATGTCATGTTCTTTAAGTAGTTTAATATGCTCATAGCGGCCACCGGGAAACTTATGTCCCAAATTTTCTTCATCTCTTCGGCCACCTTTAAGTTAAATGGATTAAATCAAACAATATAAATGGAGATATTAGAAAGACTCTAGCTAAAACAGAAGTATACTGACAAATAAATGTTTGTAGATATTAAGTTATTACCTCGGGCATTGTCGTGTTGTACTTGTGTTGGAGAATTATGAGACTCGAATCTTCTTGGATCACCATTGTTAGTGTTTGTTTTTATTGAGATAGATCTTTTATGAAGAGAAACTGCCTTTTTATAAGGAATTTTTGGTTTGTTTTGTAACATGGAGTTCCTAATTTGGAATGGTGCGGATTTCAAAAATATTTATTACATTATTAATCATCCATTTTCTTTGTGTGGACAATGTGGAATTCTAAACTATACAAGTATAAATACAAACTTAAGTATAGTTTGAAAATAAAACATCTACAAAAAGAAATAATGAAAATCAACACAATAATATTAAATTTCAAGACGACTCTATCGTATTGTATTAAACCAGAGAATTTCTTGACCACAAAAGTACGAATCTGAAATCAGATTTTGTCGTACAAAAGCGTCACATAAACAAACGAATTAAAGTATACATATGTCGAAATTTTAGACAGAGAAATTCAAATCAAATTTCTTCTCAACATGCTATCAATTTAGTACAAAGTAAATCTTCAAATCTTCTACAAGTAAATTGGTTAAGTGATCGAGATCTTAATTAACTACAAAAATCTCATATTAATTTAAGTCTATACTTAATCGTCAGAACCTTCAAAAATTATGTGTCACTAGTCAAAAAAAGAATGTGTCAAATAAATCTAAACTAAATTTATACCCACACAATGATATTATAATTAATCAATTGTTTATTTTTTCTCAATTAATTTTTTATTTAATAAATGTAAATTAGATATCTTTACATTTAAATAATTTGTCTTACTTAAAAATATTTTTTAAAATTTTTTAATATTGATTATACAAATAAAATAGATAGTTAAAGTAGATTATACTAATGAATTTAAATTGTCTCTATTTTGGAAGATTATACTAATGAATTTAAATTGTTTCTATCTTGGATAGAAAATATTATTAAATAAGTAAAAAAATTATAGATATGATAACTATTCAATTAAATTAAAAATTTTTTTTATATTTTGTTTGACTAATTTTTAAAAATTTCTAACATTTTGTTTTATATTATGTTTATTGTTTTATGTTAAAATATATTTTATATCAAAATATTAAAGATTTATATATAATATATTATTAAATATTTCTCTAATGATATTTTTATGAATATTTTACTAAATTATGTTTTATTTAGTATTTTTAAGATAATTTGAATACATTAGGGATATCTATTTGCTTTAAATATAAAGACGAAAGTAAGCTATCATTGATTTTGTTAAATTTTATCCTTGAAGTTAAAATTACGAGTGGAACAAATTATATATATATATATATAATATATGAGAATTTTCTCTCGTTTTGAGAGTACATAATAAAAAAAAACAAAATTTGAAATAAATAAATACTTTTTCAAAAGTGGGTAGGAGTTGCCTAACGGAGTAGACATAACGTAATACTTTATATATAGCTTTCATTTCTTTTTTTCTTCTTATTCCCACTCCACTCCTTATTACTATTTACATTTTTAATCCTGTCTCTGCTTACGTGGAAGACTGATCGTCATGACAATTCAGATATTTATTTATCCCATTTGTGTATTTTCAGAAAAAAGATTATGAGAATTTTTGATGACAATTTTCAACAATATGATATTTCTTTTATTAGCTGGCTAGGGTATTATTCAGAAAATCAGCAAATTATTAGTGATTTGTTTCTTTTTAAATGTTTTTTTGTTAAAAAGTGTTATAATATCATTCCTTAAATTCATTCTCAAATTTTTAGTTATATTTAATATAAACTGAAACAATACAGTATGAAAATTGGAAGAGATAACATAAATATAAAATTCTTTTAATTTTCTTGTGTGTGCAAGATTGCATAACATTTGAAGATGGCTTGTAATGTATTTCTTTAGAAAACAATATGCCAATAGGTTACTAAAAATGCATCAACAGTTCATCTACTGTTTAGTCAGAATATGTTTATCATTGTCAAAGTTTTAGTAATAAATTATTAAGTAATATTTGAATACCATTCCCATAAATTTGCAAGACTTATTCACAGTAAAACACCATTTGGCCACTATGATTTTATTCACATTCACGCACGTTGTGTTTTACGATAATATACAGTGCATATATCGTGAGAACAGACCCAAAATTAATATTAAATAGTATGTAAATCACTAAAAATAAATTTTTTTTTACTGATATATATATATATATATATATTTTAGATTAAAAAATTTAATATTATTTTTAATATACTATTTTCATATTAATTTATTAAAATTAAATTTTCTAATTCTATATTAACGAATGCGTTATATAATTTTATTTTTATGAAAATCTAATAATAATTCTTTGTAAATTTTTTTTTATGTTTTTATTCTTATTAATTTGTCAGCATGTATATAATTATACATACATGACTTAGTATTTTTCGCTTAATGGAAAACAATAGCATACTAAATAAATATATTATTTTTTTAAAATGGAAACAAACTATATGATTTAATTTTGTTATACAAATGATATTAAATAAGTGATTAATCTAATCTAATACATCACAAATAATTTTTCAGAAATGATAACTCCTAACTTTATCATATATTCCTACTGTTTTTCAATAATAGATGTTTTACAATTTTCAACACATTAAGACTTTATTTTAAATGAATTATGTTTTGTTTTGTTTTGAATAATATACTAAAATAGCACAATTTGAAGTTTATTTTCAAAATTTACCACACTAAAAATAAAATTCCAAAAATAACACAAATTATTATGTTAAAATAATTATTTATCTTACATAAAATATATATATAATTAAAACATAATGTTTGGATTCACTTTTTCCAATTTATAATTTAAATTTTTTTCATTAGGAAATTTTTTTAAATGATTTTAATATTAAATTTGTGTTATTTTGAAAATTTAAATGATTAGTGCTATATTTAGAACTAAAACTTGAAATATTGCTATTTTAGTCAATTGCCCTTATGTTTTTGTGATTAACAATTTCTTATAATTCTAAACCAATAATAATTCAATAAACTTAATTATTTTTCTTCAAGTTTACAATTTATTATTATTAACTAATAAAATCATATGGAAAAACTAATAAAAATTATCCTTATTAAACAAAAATAAAACTTAAAACATCTTTTAATTAAAAACAAAGGCTTATATTTTTTTTATATCTAAAACCTTTGTTCAAAGGTTTTAGGTCAAAACAAAACCTAATACAGTATACATGGA
The DNA here is from genome assembly GCA_018901945.1 of Pugionium dolabratum. Lineage (NCBI taxonomy): Eukaryota > Viridiplantae > Streptophyta > Magnoliopsida > Brassicales > Brassicaceae > Pugionium > Pugionium dolabratum. The sequence continues at coordinate 35,835 of JAEVFF010000361.1, forward strand.
TTATGGGATCTGTAAACAATTTCAAACAAAACAAAATACATAAATAACAAACTAAAACATAAATAGAAGCAGAAGAAAGTCGGGTAAATCGTGGAAAATACTAACTGAAAGAAAAACAAAACATAAGTACACATTGTGATAGAGAGACACTTTGCTTTTATTATATGTACTTCTCAGTTTTCCTTAGTAATACACATTTTGTTCTCTTCTTTTGCTTTTCCCTCACGTGTTTATTCTTTTCTTACTTCCATTTCCACCGTTGATATCGATGCATGCTTTCAATCAATACAAAACACATGCATATATAGACATTGTGCCTAACCTATTTGTCTATGTATCGTTTAGATTGTGATATAAGCTTTGTCTACTTCAAAAGCAACCATCACTGTTTGCTTCTTCTCACTCATATATATACTAATCGCTTTCTATTGACCCACTTTAGCCATTTGATTACTTAGTTATTTACTATAGTTTTGTTCGTTTTGTCGCCGCAGGTGGTTGTGGCGGCAGTAAATACTACAGTTGTGATTGCAGCATATTTTGTTTGTTTGTTTGTCGCTATTGGTTATGGTTGCGGTTGATCGCATATTTTTAATCATACTATTGTTTTAATCATCGTTCGAAAAAATTATGACACAAGATGTAGCGTCTAACCGATGCGTTTACCGCAAATAATTGCGGTAACTAAACAAACAATAATTTGTCACACCCACAACCATAATTGCGACTGACAAACGAACATGAACTATGTTTTCTTGTCACCACTTAGCTGTTTTTACTATTCATTGTATTCCATTTTCTATAATATCATTGAAAAAACTAATTATTGCTATCTACATAGATTATTGGATATTAAATGAATATCGGAATTGTTGTTCCATCCATATCAACAAATACTTAGTATATGCGAAAATTATATATATACTTAGTATATGCAAAAATTATATATATATATATATTGTATTTATTTTATATATATATTGTATTTATATATATATATATATATATATTGTATTTATATATATATATATATATATATATATATAAATTTAAGAAATAAAAATATTTTTTTACGAAATTAATAATATTTTTGGTTAGTTTAATAAAATATATTGATTGTCTAACCAAATTAATAATAATAACATATATTCTAATTATTCTAATAACATATATTTGAAATTCATTTTGATGATAATACGTCAACATATCATTTTTATTAATAACACGTTATGATGAGATTATTTTCAAATAATATATTAGGGATATGAAGAGTTTATATGAAAATATGTATAAATACGAGAAATTCTCTGAAAAAATATTTATTAGTTTTAGTTACACATATCTATGATATTATAGTATGATCACTTCAAAAAATAATCTTTATCATGTGTTATATTACTAAAAGTAAAACAATTGATGAAAATCTTAAATCATCATAAAAACAAAATCAAATTTATTTATAGACAGTCAAATCTTACACATAGTTCTGTTTTGAATAATACCCTAAAATAGCACATTTTAAAGTTTTTTTTCCAAATCTAGCATCATAAAATTAAATTCTCAAAAATAGCACAAATACTTATGTGAAAATACTTATTTATTCTAAATAAATTATACATAAACTTAAAGTATTGTATTTGGGTTCATTATTTTCAATTTAAGGTTTAATTTTTTTCTATTAAAATATAGTTTTAATGTATTTTAATCTTAAATTTGTGCTATTATTGGAAATTTAAACTAATGATGCTATTTTTAGAACAAAAACTTAGAAATGTGCTATTTTAGACATTTGCCCTTATGTTTTTATTAAAGGACAATTGACTAAAATAGCACCATTTCAAGTTTTTGTTCCAAATATAGCACTAGTCATTTAAATTTCTAAAAATAGCACAAATTTAATACTAAAACAATTAAAAACTTATTCCTAAAAAAATTTAAACCCTAAATTGGAAAAAGTGAACCCAAACATTATGTTTTAATTTTATATATATTTTATTTAAGGTAAATAATTATTTTTACATAATAATTTATGCTATTTTGGGAATTTTAGTTTTATTGTACTAAATTTGGAAGATAAACTTAAAATAATGCTATTTTAGGGTATTACTCTTTATTAAATCGATTGATAAAAAATAGAACATAATATTTATCTTTTAAATAGTTTATATTGTAAATGAGCTATTTTCGTAATTAAATTTTACTTATTTTTTACATAATTTATAAATAAATTATAAATTACTTACAACAAATTACTTTTCATTAAAATTGAATATTTCAATTAAATTTAATTTCTATAAATAATTTTTTCTTTGATTGATTAGATTATTTATAATTTATATAAAAAAAGTAAAATTTAATTACGAAAATAGGTCATTTACAATATAAACTATTTAAAAGATAAATATTATGTTCTATTTTTTATCAATCGAATCAAAACATAACTATTACTCAATAAATTTTTAAATTTAAACTTACAACAAAATTATAGATATGAAACTAAAATTAAAATTTTGTTTTCGTATCACCTACAGATAACATTTTATTATAATTTTAAGAATATGTTATGATTCAAAAACTTTTAACTCTTCTTTAATAATAAAATTTTACGTTATTTTAAAAGATAAATTTAATTTTATTTTTAAACATAAATTTTTGTTAATAAAATGATCAAAATAAAGAGAATTTATAAGACTAGGATGTTAAATTTAAAAATTTATATATTTTGTTGTTGTTGAATCATATGGTAGAACGGATTAGAGATAATGTTATTATAGTTGCAGTTATTTGGTGGTTGATGCATCAAATCATGAAATTTTTTGAAATCATGAGATAAATTAAATGAATAACTTAGTAATACTTATAAATATATAATTATTTTACAGTAAAAAAATTAATAAACACATGTTTTCAATACTTTATAACTTGAAGATAAAAAAACACCTTATCATAAACTTTTTTACTAATAATTAAGTCAAACAATTTACTATTTTGTCCATATAATTTGTATTCAATTCAAATTTCACAAAATATGTAAAATTTCAAACTTATAATTGCAAATGGTAATCACTCAAATTTAATTATTGTTTTATATATTTTTTTTACCCATTTAGAGCCATTTAATTTTACTACTGAAGATTAATATATAATAGGACTGTTCGTTTTGTAGATGTAGGAGGTTGCGGTTGCGTTATGCAGTCAAACATTGTTCGTTTGATCGTCGTAGTTTTCTGCGGTCAAACGATACGGTCGACCGTAATAATTTGCGGTAAAAAATTTTAACAGTCGCAGAATTGTAGCGTTTACGGTAAAACAATTGTGATAAAACCTGCGGCGACAACCTACGGTAATAAAACGAATAACAATATTACAGCGTCTGACCGCAGGTCACTTTCGCAGACGTTGCGGCATACAAACGAACAACTCAAATATAAATGGCACTAAACAACAAACATATTTATAATATTTTATCTATTAAACTTTCTTTTATTAAAGTTAATTCATTTGTCAAATCTTTTGAAAAAAGATAGATCCAGTTGTATATTTACGATTTTGTAACTAATAGTCAGAAATTTTATTCTAATGAGTGTGTATTCATATCTGTATTAACTAAAAAAAATAATAGATTTCAAGTCAATCTTTAGAAATTGGTGAATATTGATGGATAATAATATACTTTAAATAGCACTTAAGTTAGTCGTTCTCACTAAATATAACACTTAAGTTTTCTTATTTGTTTTTCAAATCTCCCACATTTGTAAATTGCTTTTAGACTACAACAGAATGTTATAATTAAACATAAATATTTTATTTCACATTGAACAAAGATGTTATTTCTATAATGGAAATATAAATAGTTTATTTCACATTGAACAAAGATGTTATTTCACATTGAACAAAGATGTTATTTCTATAATGGAAACATAAATATTTTATTCTATATGTTATTGTCTACATTGTAGCTTACTAGTGCCTATAATTTGACCAATTTTGGGTTGAATCCATTCACCATAACTAATCAAAGCAGTAATTAGTGGAATATCTTGAAAATGATACAGAACAAGTCAAATGTTAAGATTCGGATTTATGACATTTTTTCACAATCAAATTATTTTCTTTTGTTTAGTTTTTGCCAAATTGACTTTTTAAAGGGAGACTGAAGAAAAGGGTAAGAAAATATATTGATTTTAAAACAATATATTGATTTTATATATTTACTAATATCTTCTTTATATTCGTGTAAATAAATAATATTATCATTTTTAATTTGATAAAATTCAGTAAATTTTTTATTTAAATCCATAACCTTAAATTAATTTAAAATATAACAATTTTAACATAGATTTACCTAATTTCCATTTGATTTTAAAAAATAAAAATCCACAAATTTTGTATACTATCTAAATTAATCAATTGTTTTATATGTAAATATGGTACAAATTTCGTATTTTCTTTAAAATTTCAGTTTAAATTATTTAGCTTAAGAAGATTTTTTAAATTAGAAAACTTCCCTAAAATTGTTACTACTAATCTGTATATAAATGTTTCCACTATAGACATTTACAATCATTTTTCTTTCAAATCAATAGTATTTCTAAAATTTATAATTTTTATTTTCCATGTCTTCTTTCATATTACTTGAAAAATAAGTTTTGTGTGAAACCATCTTCATTGATATTTTATTCTCTGCATTTTACGTTTACAATCAAACTGCTTTTTTATAGAGCTTACAACTTTAGCAAGATTTTGACACCTGTCTAGGTTTCACACGATTCTAGAGCTGTAAATCTATTGGTCAGAAGGATATGTTGTGTATTATGATCCTTGCAGCTCACGTTTTTGTCTTCTGCTTGTGCTCTATTTTTGTCCTCTGTGTACGTTCTGTTTTTGTCAGCAGTTTTTACAGCAGAAGGCAACCGTTGTGCGATGGGGTTCATTTGCTTCAAGTTTTGCTTGAGCTTACTTCTTTCATTTTGTCCACTAATATGTCTTAGTGAAATGCTGCCGTTTTTGTGATGATTAATAGCCCTTCTCAAACTTGGAGTGGGAGGTTCCGACATGCCAAGTTTGAACACCAGCGAGTTGAAGGCTTCAAATAGCAAGAACTTTGTGAAGATATATGCAATTTGAAGATGAGCAGTGTTTTACCAACAAATTACCAAGTGCGACTCTTTCCCGGACATAATGGAATTGGACACCGAAGTGTTTTGTTCTGGCGTGATATGCTGGGTTGATAGTTAAGTAAACCGCCGATAAATTGTTACAATAGAGAATAGATGTGTGTAATAAAGGTATACCAAGTTCCCGCAAGACCAAGCTGATCCATGTGATTTCATATGCCGTTTCAGAGAGAGAACGATATTCAACTTCCATAGAGCTATTTGCGACAGTGGGTTGCTTCTTTGACGATCAAGATATGAGATTATGGCCCAAGAATGTGCAATAACCACCTGTAGATCTTCTTGTGAGCTTGCAGCCAACCCAATCACTATCACTATAAACACGGAGAGTTGAGTCCGTGTCTCTTTTAAACGTAATTTCTATTGTTGTTGTTCTTTTTATATATCGCAATATATGTTTTAGAAGAACAAAATAAAAAACTGACGGTGCATACATTTTCTAGCACACATAATTAACGGAAAATTGAATATCAGGTCTCGTGAGCGTCAAGTATTGTAGTTTGCCGATAAACTTCTGAAATAGGTTGGATTGGAGAAGAGAGTAGCCTGATTTTCTGTCTTCTCAAATGTCAAAGGGAGTGGAGTAGGCATGGACATGCAATCATTTATTCCAACAACCGCTAGTAAATCCTCTCCATACTTTTGTTGGGATAAGAATAGCCCCTCTGAAGTAAAATGCGTTTGAATACCCAAAAAATAGTGAAGTTTGCTCATGTCTTTTATTCGGAATTGCTTGTTTAATTCAGTAAACAGCGTGTGTAACAGCAATGAATTGTTTCCCGTACCAACCATGTCGTCCACATAGAGAAGAAAATGATGTATATGTTCCGTTTGTAGACGAAAAGAGAGGGATCTGGTTTGCTGCAAATAAAATCAAACTCAAGAAGATAGGCACTGAATTTATCATACCAGGCTCTCGAAGATTTTTTGAGACCATAAAGAGATTTATGGAGTATGCACACGTGTGTTGCTTTAGTGGGATCGATGAAACCTGCACGCTGCAACATAAATACTGTTTCAGTTAATTCACCGTGGAAAAAGGCATTACGGACATCCAACTGTTTAATTTCCCATTGCACACTACAAGAAAACAGCGTATTTCCGACGGCTGTATCCGTCGGAAATACGTCGGTAAAATGGTTTCTCGACTACTTTCCGATGAAACTAGTCCGTCGGGACTATTTTATCGGAAATGCGCTTCCGTCGGGAAGGTATCGAGACTTTCCGACGGATTAGCGATTAACTGTGCCATCGGAAACTTCCGACGGATGTTCGATGATATCCTTCCGTCGGAAATAACCGACGGATCTGCGATGGGCCTGATACATCGGAAAACGCCGACGAATTTTCGAGGACATTTTCCGATGACTTGTGCCGTTGGAAATATTGTCCGATGATATTTCCCGACGGTTTATAACCGTCGGGATGTAGCAACATATTTCTGACGGCTTGTTCCGTCGGGAATTTCCGACGACAGTAGCCGTCGGAAACACCAAATAATTGAAAAAAAAAATTATTTTTTTAATATTTATATTTTTAAAATATTTAATTATTTAATTAAATATTTTTAAAATATAAATATTAAAAAAATAATTTTTTTAATTTTTATTTTAATATTTAAATTAATATTATTAAAAATAATCATACAATTAATAAAAATAATATTATAAATATAAATATTATTAAACATTTATTTTAAATTACAAATTACAAAGGAGGAGCACGAGGAGAAGGAGGAGAAAAAAAGTCATCAGACAATTTATTTTTTATCATTTCTACAAAGTTTTTGAGATTATTCATCTCTATTTTCATGGACGTCATTTCTTCTTTTAACTGTTCATTTTCCTTGTTTCTAACTGCAGATGTTGCGCCACCAGTATCTGCAACTCTCCCGAGTCTTGGATGACGACCCTTTGAAAATGGTAATTCCTGTAAAAATAAGAAATATTATTAAAAAATTTAATAAAAATTATTATAATATTAATTATATATTTTTTTAAAAAAAACTTACATCAAGAACGAGACGGTTAATCTCAGAACGCGGCAATTCAGCGACCAAAGATGAAGAACCAACTTGAGATTGCTGGGTTAGAATATCACTTTTTTTCTTTTTTACTTTTTCGATGATCTCACTAACGAGACCATCTTGGATACGATCAGTCTTTTTGTTTGTGTGGACGGCTTCGAGAAGTTGCAAGTGATCTGGAGGCGCTCCAATTTCTTGTGCCTAAAAATAAAAAAAATTCTAAATTAATAATTTAAAAACTTTTAAATAATAATAAATAATTAATATAATAATTAATTTACCAATTGATCGGCTCGTCTGAGAAAACTAGTCGATCCGACATTGTGAATATAAATGCCTTTGCCTCCTCGGTCGCTCTTCCGGTTTCCCGAATTAGTTTTCGAGATAACCTCAGCGGTGGAAGATTCCCAATAACGAATAAAGTCGTTCCAAACCGACTCATTCAACCCTCTTGGTTTATCTTTTCCCTTTTTCCATTTTTGTTTCCATTCGTTCATGTGGCGGGAAAATTGTATTGCAGCCTCTTTTTCGAAAGCGTCTTCCACCAATTTTGTGTTCATGGGATCCCATGTAAATTCTTGCTGCGAAATTTTAATATATATTACTAAAAAATTATTATTAAAAAATATTTAAAATAATTATATATTTAAAATTTAAATAACGTACCGCAAACGTCCTGAACCAAATCTGACGTTCTTCGTACGGAATATCTCGAAATTTGGTATATGATTTATTCAAAAGAGAATAAAGCATCTTTAATATATATTTGCTTATTCCATTGTTTGAAATACCAAACCTACGAATTTTTATTACAATAGTATTAAAATAATTATTTTAAATATAATTATAGAAAATTTAATTTATCATGTCGAGTTTCCTTGACGTCTCGGATCGAGAAATGTGAGAAGTTCACGACCAGGCTGCTAAACCAATTCTTCAATTGTCATTGGTCGGAAAGAATCATTTGCAGATTCTGGAACTTGAGTTGGTATAAAACTCGGAGTCGATGACTCACCACGTCTTTGGTAATCTTGATACGACCTATAATTTTTTAATGTTTATAATATTTTTATAAAAAAGTAATTTTAATAATATTTAAATAAAAGTTGATTTAAAAAAACAGTGTAATAAGCTATATATATAATATATATATTTGCAAATGAAATATAAGTTTGATAGTTTCGCATAAATAATAAGTCAGTTGAGATGTTATTGTATTTCTATTTAATATATTATGGGTTATCTTCATTTTGTCTATTATCAGACAAGTGAAGGTCGGTCTTGTTACTTGTTCGATGTTTGTATACTTAAGCGAATAAATAATCTTTTTCAATTTTAGATACAAAGAAAAGCCCTATCGGAAATATATATAAACACAAAATATTGAGGAATCAAACATCTCAAGCAGACGCCTATTTGCATACCCTAAAAATCAATTGATGAACATTTTTTTCCTGGAAATGGTAGAAATAATCTGTTTGGATGCTAAGAATGGCGGATAGAAATTATACTGGGAAACTTTTTTTGGAAACTTATTTGCGAAAATGACGAATCGAATCTATCAAAATCAATCAATCAAGTAACAGTGGAGGAAATAAAAAATTCTGAAACTAATTTCTTGGAAAAAGATCGATCGTACTGACCCGAGTACAAAATCTCTGCAGCCATTAAATCTCAATCGCAAAGTGTGTTACCAAATGGTGATGCTAATGTCAACAGTGAGCCATAAGAGCCCATTTTTCATTTGGATTTTACCTTGTACGTAGGATGTAAACAAACAAGACCACATGGAAATTCTATAGTATCTACTGTTTTTTTCTTTCATGATTTTAGTTTTTACAAATCCACCTTCCAACAACAACAAAATGTAACCCTTTCATGTTTAGGATAACGGAATAGAGACTTGAGTCCATGAACTTGCAAATAAATTCACAAATGTGTTAAGACGTTTTAGATAAAATAACAAACACACTCATTTATATCTATGAGCCACATATGCTCCTGACCCCTGTTATGACTGTGTGTTAATAAGGGTCCCAAAACATTGAGCCATATCCCTATCTTTTATCACACAGAAATTTGCTTCACTTACTGAGATACTAACAGCTGTAATTACCAACAGATTTGCCAGTTCGGTATAAAAAAGTACCAACACACTGAGTAGTAAGGACACACCTTGGCATCTCAAAATGATAAACAGAAGAGGCTTTACTTACAAAAAGATAATTAGACATCTCAAACTTACATGGACGCGAATAGGCGGCGACGAGGATAAAAACGGTGGCGAGGAGCAACGGCGACGAGGAGGAATCGGCGATTTGTTAACGGCGACGAGGAGGAAATTTGAGGGTAACGCGAAACGGCGAGAGAGAGAGGAGAAGAAGAAGTCGTAGGTTATAATCGATATTTCCGACGGACGATTCCATCGGAAATCCGTTGGTAACTCAATTAATTTTCGCGAAACCCCGCGTTTTTAATTTCGTTTACCGCTTAAATTCGTCGGAAATCCGTCGGATTTTTTATAACGCCGTGCATGATTGACACGTGGTCTGCCCACGTTGCAAACGATTTCCGATGGAATTACAATGGTCGTCGGAAATGCGTCGGGTAGTATAGTAAATATTCAAAAAAATGATTTTAATTATAAAATTTTCGACGGCTTCCCGACGGAATTACTAAAGCCGTCGGGAAGCCGTCGGTAATGTTAATCAATATTTCAAAAAACTATTTAATTTAAAAAGTTACAAAATATATATAAATTTATTTTTAAAAAAGCACTTTTAATTTATAATATTGTGAAATGTTTGTGCACATAGATTTAAAAATAAAATCATAAATATTTATTTACAATATTTAAAATTAAAATCATAAATATCAAAACAAAATCACAAATTTAATCTGAATCTGATGAATATTCTGAATTAGCTGAATTTTGGTCGTCAAACTCGCCAATCTCTTCTTCTGAATCTTGAAACACGTTGTAATCTTCGTTCGTGGTATCATCAACAACAAGGTTAACTTCAAGAGAAGTGTCTATGGAACCTAAGTTACCAATTGTGCTTTGTTGCATAGGCTCTTGTTCGGTAATACCACATACCATTCCTCTAGGATGTATTGAGGTCACTGTATTCCAAGGATCTTGCTTGTTTCTCACACGAGGATATCGAATGTAACAAACCTAGTCCGCTTGTGATGCAAGTATAAAATGATCATATTTTCGATGTCGCTTACGAGAGTGGACAGATGTAACACCGAATTCGTCTTCACGTTGACCCATGACAGGGTCATACCAGTCACAATAGAACACAATACACCTCAAATCAATCATTCCTGGATAGTGAACTTCTAATATTTCACGAAGAATACCATTGTATACAATTTCTCCCGATTGAGATGATACACCATAATTACAAGTTGTTTGTGAGTTTCCTTCGCGATGACTCTTAAAAGCATAACCACGAGTGCAGTACATTGGATAAGATTTTGCAGTAAATGTAGGACCACTCACCAACTCAACTAACCACGTGGGAAACGTTATGCCCCTAGAAGGACCTGTAGTAACCTACAAAATAATAGAATGTAGTAAATTATAAATATATATATATAGATATATAGTAAACTATTATTGAAAATTATGTAATTAATTGTGGTAACACTAACATAAAAATGCAACCATTTTGCAAATTCGCTTTTTTTAAGTTCGGCCAACTCATTCTCGCTGTAATCTGAATAATGAACACGTATTTGTTCCATGTATATCATGTTAATTATAAAAAAATAAATTAACAATAAATTATAATAATAACTAAAAACAAAATTAAATTGAATGTACCTTTCATATTCCAAAACGTCATCGCAATTTGTCAAAATATACAAATGCAAGTGATTGTGTTCCTCCTCTGATAGGCGTCGCATCTTCCCTTTTCCACTTAAACGTCCAATTTGTGCAAATATTTCTGGCACATACACTGGATAGCTTGGTTTTTCTCCTCCATCATCATGTCGTGAAGGCCGTCTATTTTTTGTTTGCACTTGCGATGGAAAATAGTAGCTAGCAAAGTTAGATGTTTCTTCATTAATACTTTGTGCGACGATTGAACCTTCAACCCTCGCAAGATTTTTAACTTTTTTCTTTAGGTGGAACATATATCTCTCAAAAGGATACATCCATCTGTACTGAACAGGTCCTCCAAGGGCTGCTTCTCTAGGGAGGTGAATAGGAAGATGCTTCATAACATCAAAAAATGCTGGTGGAAATATTTTCTCCAGGTTACAAATGAGAACCGGTATTTTTCCCTCCAAATTTTGGATATCGTCTACAGTAAGTGATCTTGTACATAAATCTCGGAAAAAAGCATCAATCCCTACATAAAAAATATATTTTAATATCATATAATATATGAAAATATTATTATATATATAATAATGTAAATTTAACGTCGTACCTGCAATTGCTCCGTGGACGTTTTTAGGCAGTAGATCGCTAAAGGCAAATGGTAATAATCTTTGCATGACAACATGACAATCATGACTTTTCATCCCTAAAAATTTACCTTCAATAGTATCGACACAATTACGAAGATTAGATGCATATCCATCTGGAAATTTGACACTATGCTTAATCCAGTCAAAGAATTCATCTTTTGCATGCGCATCTAACCGGAATGTGGGAGACAATGATTTTTTCCATTTGACATTACATGTAGTTCCTTCCGGGAACAAATATCCGGCAAATCCAATCTAGCTTTCAAATTATCTTTTGTTTTTCCTTGCACATTTAGAACGGTATTCATTATGTTATCGAAAAAATTCTTCTCAATGTGCATAACATCTAGATTATGGTGCAACAAATGGTCCTTCCAATATGGTAAATCCCAAAAAATACTCTTCTTGTGCCAATTATGGTATTCGCCACAACCATCAACAGGGTAATGTCCGTTCCCTCCACAAGAAGTCGTTCTCTCAGCACCAAAATCTCTAAGTTGAGTCAACATATAATTCCCGTCAAAAATAGGAGGTGGAGCATCAAATTTTTTTTTGTTTTTCCTAAACAATGTCGTGCTCCGGCGATATGGATGATCTTGTGGTAGAAATCGACGATGACAATCGAACCAACTAGTCTTTCGTCCGTGTTTCAGTTGGAACGCATCAGTATTATCTTGGGCATGCTAATCTTCCATGCGTCGACCATCCTGATAACATACCATATGCTGAAAAATCACTTATCGTCCACATAAATACAACTCGCATCAAGAAGTTCTGTTGGTTGGAAACATCGAATGCTTCGACACCATTTTCCCATAATATTTTTAACTCATGAATTAGTGGCTGCAAGAAAATATCAAGCGATCGCTTAGGTTGCTCTGGGCCAGGGACGAGAATTGTTAGAAATAAAAACTCTTGTTTCATGCACAAAGAAGGAGGCAAATTATAAGGTGTAACGATAACTGGCCACAACGAGTATTGCCTCCCATGCTTCCCAAAAGGATTGAATCCATCTGTAGATAACCCGAGGTATACGTTTCTAGGCTCATATGAAAAACTAGGATAAACCTGTTGAAAATGTTTCCATGCTTCTGCATCCGAGGGATGCACAATTTCTCCATTCGAATTATGTTCTGCATGCCATCTCATAGGTTTGGCCGTGTGTTCAGATTGATATAACCTCTTTAACCTCTCTGTTAATGGCAAATACCACATCCGTTTATGCGGAATAGGTACTCTACCGCTTGTCTCTTGAAATCGAGGTTTGTGACAAAATCGGCACTTCATGCGGTTTTCATCATTTCTCCAATAGATCATGCAATTGTCAATACATACATCGATAATCTGATATGGCAATCCAAGACCAGATACAAGTTTTTGAACCTCGTAATATGAAGCAGGTGCAATATTATCTTCAGGTAATATATCTCTAACAAAATCAGCTATCGCACTCACACAATCTTCAGGCAAGTTGAAATCCGTCTTTATCGTCATCAACCTGCTTGCAGCAGATAAAGGCGATAATCCATCTCTACATCCTTTATACAAAGGCTGCTTGGATGCATCTAACATATCAAAAATTTTCTGGGCTTCCATATTAGGTTCCTCTATTCTGCTAATATCTTCGATGTACGATTCTCTTTGTTCACGAAATGCATCATTCACCATCTGAACAGTACCTCCGTTTATATCAACTTCTGATGCCGGTTCCTCTACCCTAACATTAGTATTATCTATCCTTTTTGAAGTACTACCATAATATTGCATCGTTGCATCATTTTCTCCATGTGAATACCAAATTTTGTAACCCGGCATAAATCCATTCCTATACAAATGATTACGTACTTCTCTAACAGAGATTAATCTATGATTTCGACTTTTAATACACGGACAATACATTTTACCATATTTCGATGTCATGCTATTCTTTGATGCAAATGTCATGAACTCTTCAACACCTTGCGCAAATTCATCAGTCAATTCCCCCGTGGTTGAATCATATCGAGGTTTATCCATCCACGATCGAAAATACTCAAAAGAACCCGAAGAACATATTTTTTTAAAAATTTTGGTTCTGTTAAAATTTTGAAAGATCATAGCTTATTTATACTGAATAATAGATATTATCACGATTTTTCAACAGATTATTAAGAATTATTAACAGATAATTATGAACTATAAAAAGATTATTCTTCAGAATATTCTCTATTTCCGACGGAATTCCGACGGTTACCGACCACAACCGGTTCACGTATTTCGAATAAATCTTATCAAAATAAACCGATGGTTTTCCAACGGATGTCCGACCATCGACGGATAAACAGAAAATTTTAACAAGGTACGTATATTTCCGACGGATTGCCGACTGTATCCGACAATTGTCAGATAGTTCCGATGGGTTTCCGACGACTTCTGCCGACGGATTCCCGACGGGCTACAAAACACATAATCCGTCACGAACTCGTCGGAATATTACCGACGTATCTGAAGCCGTCGGTAATATTCCGACGATTTCAAGAGGATATCCCGACGATTAGGATATCGTCGGAAAAACAACGGGTTATCGTCAGTTTTCACCATCGATTTACCGACGATCTCTACGGCGTTGGAAATTACCGACGGACCTCCGACGGTTTTAAATCCCTTGGGTATTTGTCGCTTGTCCGTCGTAAAGTCGTCGGAAAAGGCCGACGGTTTTTTGTCCGTCGGAAATGCCGTCGGAAATGTTAATATTTTCTTGTAGTGGCATGACCATTGCAATGTGTAACACTAGGCGGACAGTTGTTGTACAAACCACCGGACTATAGGTTTCCAAGTAGTCGATGCCCTTCTCTTGATTAAAACCTTTTGCCACTAATCTTGCTTTCAACTTGTCAAGAAACCCATTTGCATGAAGCTTGGTCCGAAATACCCATTTATTTCCCCATACATATCTTGAGTTCGTGGAACAAGTGACCAAGTGTTTGTCTCATAACAATTTGCCATTTCCTCCTGCATTGCAGCTGTCCAGCCATAGTCTTTAATTGAGCGCCTGTTTAACTGTTTTTGGCTCGGGATAAGAAACTTTATGCGTGAGTAAAGTATAGCGTGTGTTAGGCTTACTGATCCCGGTCTTGAAGCGAGTTAACATTGGGTGACTTGGCTGTGATGTAGGAGGGAGCAAAGGTGAGGATGACGGAGACTCGATTGCCGGAGAATTATTACCAGTTTGCTCCATTGTATCTAAGGTAGATGACTCATGGTTGAGTTCTAGGGAATCATAAATAGGCTCGCTAGAGGATGCAATAGAGGTTCCATTAACCTGTATTAGATCACCTGAAGAAGCAGCTAAAAGAGCTTCCAAATCCGAGTACTGAGGGAGAAAACCAGCGGAAAAAGGCAAGCTTTCTAAAGCCAGAGGAGGTCTTTCACTAGGATTAACAGTGGGAGTAATAAACATCTTTTGCCAAGCCTCAAAAATCGGAGTTGTAGATGGTGGATGAAGCGATGCATATGTGTCTTGAAAGGGGAAGGTTGCCTCATCAAACAACACATGTCTACTAATATAAACTCGACCGGTTGGCGGATAAAGACACCGATAGCCTTTATATTTATCGTTACAGCCGATGAATACACATTTGAGAGAGCGAGGGTCGAATTTGGTGACAGCATACGCACGAAGCATTGGATAGCAAGCACACCCAAAGGATCGAAAAGCTGAATCCGGAGGTGTGCGAAACAAAAGCTGAAATGGCGATATTTGGGTTGCATTTGTAGTAGTTGGGAGGAGATTACTTAAGAAGTTGCCCGTGTAAAAACTCTCCACCCAATATTTCTGAGGCATTTTACTCTGAAAAATCATTAAAAGATCCAACTCAGTTATGTGTCTATGTTTCCTTTCCGCGATACCATTTTATTTCGGAGTGTAAGGACACAAAATAAATTGTTGAATGCCGTTTTCTTGAAGAATGGAGGTGAATAAAAAATTTGTGAACTCCCCACCTTCATCACATTGAAACACTTTGATTTTCTGTTGGAGTTGATTCTCAATCAATAATTTAAATTTTATGAAAATGTCCGATTTCTTTTTCGGCGGATAGAACCAAAAATAACGCGAAAAATTATTGATGAAAACCACATAATATCGAAAACCTTGAAATGATGTTATAGGTGCTGGATCCCAAAGATCGTAATGTATCCTTTCTAAGGGTTTAGTTACAACAAATGTAGATGCAGAAAAAGGCAATTTTGAACTTTTGCCAAGATGACACACTTCACACATTATCAAAGTGTTCTTATTTATAATGATAAATTTTCTAGCTGATAAATGTTGAATAACTTGTGCATTGGGATGGCCAAGTCTTCGGTGCCAAACTTCACTACTAGCAGCATGTTGTCTTGATGAAAACAAGGCTTGCGCTTTCTGATTCTCCAGCAAATAAAGGCCATTACGGTTGCTGTCCAGAACTAGCAGTTTTTTTGTTCCCTTGTCATACACACGCACACCATCGCAATCAATTCAAAGGAGTAAAGGTAATCGTGTGTTAGTTTAGACACATAAAACAAAGATTTGGCGATTGTTGGACACAAAAGAACATCTTTAAGTAGTAATTTACCTACTGTAGTGTTGATGCTAGTTGAGCCGGTGTGGGTAATTGGCAAGAAATTCCGATCGCCCATCACTGTATCGGAACCAAGATATGGGTGAGATTGCTGCCGGTTTTGCTGTGAACTAATAACGTTGGTTGTAGCTCCTGTATCGGGATACTACTCTTGACCCGAATGCCCGATTACATCATTTATTCGCATAGCAGCTAAAGCAGTAGGGAGTTCCTCATGTTGGTAACTATTATTAAATTTGTGCCAGCATTTAAGTGCAGGGTATCCAAGCTTACCATAGATTTGACAGACTAGGAGATTTTCACCATTAAACATGTTGGACGAGCTAGAGACTGGTGAGATTTGCTGATGAAAACCTCGACCTTGAGTGGAAAAGTTGGCTCTTCCTCTACTGAACCGAGTATAGTAGCCTCCTCTTCCTCGATTTCCACTGTTAAATGGTGCTAGAACTGATTCATTTCCCGCTATAAAGAATGCCATGTGAGGAGAAACCGTAGCTTCCGATGCGTAACCTTAAAGTCTATCATCAAAGTTGGTTAATCTTGGGCATATATCTTCAAAAGTTGGAATCGGGTAAGTGTCCATTGAACCTTCAATACTGTTTTGATAGGCTCATAGTCCTTTCCTTCTCCAATCCATGTAGTGCTGCAAATATTTTCATTTTCTCCCCTACCGGACTACCAATCGAAGCTATCTGATCACATATTTCCTTTATATTTTTCAGATATTCAGCCATGGTATTCTTATTCTTAAAAATTGTTTGTAGTTTTCGTTGAAGTTCGAATAGACGGAGAAAAGATACACGATTAAAATGTATAGCTAGGGATAGCCATACCTCTTGTGACGTGTTAGCTCCAACTACGACGCTTAAAATGTCTTTTGAAAAGGATCCCAACAGTCATGCTTTTACAACTTGGTCTAAACTCATCCAGACTTGATAATCTGGATTTTTGACTTCTTTGGTGCAACCATCTATTCCTGGAATAGAAATACTAGGAACTTGTTGCTTAGTGGCTCCGGTAACGAAACCGAGTAGATCTTGTGATGAGAGAAAACATTCGAACAAGATATAATTTCTCTAAGTTAACTTGATCATAACACAGTTAGAAATATTTAGAGCTGGGTAAGAATAGAGTTCCACAGATCTGTCCATGATTCTCTGATACCATGAAAAGATTGGGTTTTAATGAGAAAGATAAGTTCTGGCTGAAGGTATTTTCATTGATATTTTGTTCTCTACATTTTACGTTTACAATTAAACTGCTCTTTTATAGAGCTTACAACTTTATTAAAATTTTGACACCTGTCTAGGTTTCACACGATCCTAGAGCTGCAAATCTATTGGTCAAAAGAATCTACTGTGTACTATAATCCTTGTAGCTCGCATTTTTGTCTCTTGGTTGTGCTCTGTTTTTGTCCTCTGTGTACGTTCTGTTTTTGTCAACAGCTTTTGCAGGAGAAGGCGACCGTTGTGCGATGGGCTTCATTTGCTTCAGGTTTTGCTTGGGTTTGCTTCTTTCATTTTGTCCAGTAATATGTCTTGGTGAATTTCTGCCGTTTTTGTGATGATTAATATTACTCTCTGATTTAAATTTGTTCAAGAATATGCAAAAAATAAAAAGAAAAATTATAAAATTATAAAAAAAACAATTTTTGGTTATTGTAATCGTTTTTATTGATTCAAATGTTAATTTTTTCTCCTCCTCATTGTTTCTATTCATTTATAATGAATAATACAAAAATCAATTTATTAATAACAATTACAATCGTTATAAGTATGTGTATTGCGCCAGTTTTCATTTAATCGAGTATGGTTATCGATGAATCTACTCTCTTTAGTTATTCTTTTATCTAACTTTCTTCATATTTCAATATAATTTGATTTTCATTTTTATAATACTAAAATTCAAACATATGTGGAAACAAAGTATTACCAACAACCCTGTTAAAACTTGTGACAATCTGTACGAAAAAATTACTACGATTTAATCAATTAATGTTAACGAAGTTCATGATAATAAACTGAATTTAGATTTCTTGATTGGTGAGTTTATATACAAGTTGGAAGTTCAAATTTTAGAATATTTAAAAACGGTAATAAAAATTTTGAAGTATTTAACATTGTTATATTTTTCTAATGTAGTATAATTTACTTTAAATATTTAATTTATTTATAATATACATTAGAAGTATTATACATTAAAAAATATTTCTAACAATTTTAAATTTAATAAAATATTATTATATATAATTAATGATATATTTAAAAATATAAAAATATTTAAATACACCAGAATAAAAATAAATCCATATCTTGAATTAAACAATAGAAGTTTAACTTATAAAATTTAAATTGATATTAAAAATGTTAAAAGAGAGAAATTATATATATATAATTTATATTTACTAAAGAAATAATTAATTATAAAATCTAAATTTAGTATATATATAAAATACTTAGCTGGAATTATTTAATTGATCAATACTTGTTCATAAGAAAGCAAATCATTCGTAAGTAATAAACAAAATTTTACCCTCTAATGAAGTGAACTATCAGTTAAACATAAGAGTTGTTTCTGTTGTGCTTCTAATTTGATTTTTGACCAGAAACATGTTTTACGCCATGTCATAAAGTATTAACAAAACTGGTTCTGAACTTCCGATTCGTGAAATCATTCTGGTTAACAAAAATATCAATTTGATTCTAAGGTTTTGATATGATTTTTATGATATATTAAAATAAGTTATGTAAAAATACATATTTTCCCACAATTTTCTGCCACAGTAAACGTTTGTAGACAATATTTGTTTATTTTGATTAGTAAAATTATTATGCAACCGTAAGAGCATCCACAAAATAGTGTTTTCAAAACATTGTTTACTATTTCAGTTTTTGTTTTTTAACAAAAGTAATTATTAAGAAAAATAAATAGAAAATTAAATGATAGAAGTAAAGCAATTTTGGAGCTTTAAAAAACTGAAATAATGTGCTTGTAGCCTTTTAACTATGCAGGCCATAGAAAAGATTTTGACCCATTTCATTATATAAAGCTGGTCATGTTCAGTATATCAGTGCGATTATTTTCAGCGATCATTATGTAAATGTCAGCAAGGCAAAATGACATGGGAGAAAATAGAAAAGATATCGTTGTGACTGGTTTTAAAAGTGTTCTCGGTAGTTTTAATATCGCTAAAAAAACATATTAATAATTGAAATAGTAAATGCTTCACAATATTACTAATGATAATTTACACATATATGTTGGAGGTGGGATTCTCTCTCCCCCAATACTGAAGTTCGGCATGTAGATTACTTTATGATTTTTATAATCATAAAAAATCATGCTAATTTTTGAATAATAAGAAACACAATAGCAAAAGCGTACTTTTTAGATCCATGACTTATAATATTGAAGTTGAGAATGGTTCTTCCACGACAAACCCAAAATAGCTGAAGATCTTCGTTGATGGGATACAAAGGTGGCTGAATTTCTTGTTAGGATTGTCATGGGGACCATAACCCTTCTATTTATATAGAAAATAATTTCTAATTCGGCCTTTCATCAAATTAGAAATTGCATAATGTATCCAGACACAAATTTTCCATAACACTTATGCCTCATAGTCTTTCATCTTTACAAATAAGTGACCACCAAATTTTGACTACTTTAGATAATGACCCTAACACATCGATTATACATGTGTGACCCTAAAATAATTCTTACAATCTTCCATTGGGTCACATATGTATTCTGAAAATGTGATAGACTTTATGAGCTCAAAATTATCATTATATAGCAAGACATAAACAACCCGTCCATTGACTATAGTAACATAGGATCATAACAGTTTTCGTTATAATGATAAATAACTAAACTTTCCATAATCACTGAAATTAATATAGACAAACGACATAGATCAATTATGAAAAGTGTAGCATGAAAATCACATGAAAAATGATCAATACATGCCGATTTTCAACTGGTCCTACCTTATTGAGATCCTTTAACTTTATTGTACAAAGAGTAAACCAAAAACAAAACTTTATTTCTGATCAAAAAAATAAATGTGCATAAATACAACTAAAACATAAAACCCAAAAACCAAATGAAAAACTCCCACTAAACCAAATGATCCTCAAACATTGAAACACCCATTCGAGCAGTATGCTCAAGAAAGACCTTAGGTGGAATGCCCTTTGTAAGAAGATCTGCTATCATAGAGTTTGTCCCTAAGTGTTCTATGGAAATCTCTCCATTTTGTACCCTCTCTTGAACGACGAGGAACTTAATGTCAATAAATTTGGACTTTGTTGTGCTGCTATTTTTGTTGGAGTACAAAACAGCTGATTTATTGTCACAATATATCTTTAGTGGTCTTTCAATTCCTTCAAGAATTCGTAGCCCAGTGACAAAATTCCTCAACCAAAGTCCATGATTGGATGCCTCAAAAACTACTACAAATTCTGCCGCCATTGTGGAGGAAGCTACGAGTGTTTGTTTTGCACTACGCCAAGAAATAGCTCCACCAGCCAACAGAAAAACAAAACCTGATGTAGACTTTCTACTATCTTGACATCCAGCAAAATCAGAATCAGAATACCCAATGAT
>JAEVFF010000361.1:56905-272171 GCA_018901945.1 Pugionium dolabratum
TCAGTGTCCTAAAGGAAATTTAGAAATTCAAGAGATGCAAAAGATTCTTTATGCGTGTAGGGAGTCTAATGTATGTTTAAGTTTGTACGCGTCCAGATTTAGCCTACATTGTTGGAGTTTTGGGCAGATACTTAAGTAATCCAGGTTTGGACCATTGGAAAGCAGCCAAAAGGGTCATGAGGTATCTGAAGAGAACAAAAGACTATATGCTCACATATTAAAGATCATTGGGTATTCTGATTCTGATTTTGGTGGATGTCAAGGAAGACATGAGTCCAAAAATGTGGGCTTTAACATAACGAGCCCAACTGACAAAAAGAAATTGGATCAAATGGAGAAAACGACATTGGCAAACTCATCTGAGAACTTGTAGGAGCAAAAGAAGCAACAGAGGAGGACCATACTTGAAGGTTCTGCAATTCCCAGAAAGGACGATCGTTGGACTGCAATTCCCAGAAAGGACGATCGTAGGACTACAAAACCAGGATGGGAAGTGGTCCTGCATAATTAATTTGATACTTTGTCTATTTGCTAAACTAGGGCAACATAATGTTATTATAAAAGATGAACTAAGTTTTATGTTGAGGGTGTGTGAGAAAAACGAAAAATGAAGGTTCTGGTTTTTTAAAAAATACTGTTCATCATCTTCTTCATTTTATTTACAAATACAATGTTCTATTGTTACCGAAAAAATCGCATTTTCAACGTTCAAAGTTACATTTAGTGTCACTTTAAACATTCTGACACTATAATTCATCTAATTACTATTACTAATATTTTTAATTTTGAAAATGCCTTATTTTGACGTGCAGACAAAACTGTAACCGGTGTAACTAGCACCGTTAATATACACAGTTAATGATTAATTAATTAAATCAAAATTAATTAAATAACAATATAACTTAATTAAATAGTAATATAAATCAATTAAATAGTAATATAAATCAATTAAATAATAATATAAACTAATTAAATAATGTAAACTAATTAAATAATATAAATTAATTTAATAATAACATAAATTAATTAAATAATAATATAAATAATTTAATATTAATAAAAATGTGCAATTTGCACTAAGTTTTCGTTATTTAATTTTTTTAGGAAAAAAGTCTTATTTCGATTTGCATTGTTGAAGTCATTATACTAGAGTAATTTCCTGCATCAATACTAGTTATTATACTAGTCATTATGAGTATTATTGAGGCAGGAAATTACTCTAACATAATGAATTCAACAATGCAAATCCAAATAAAACTTTGAAAAAATAAAAATAAATAAATAACAAAAAATCAGTACAAATTGCACATTTTTTAATAATTTTTTATTAATATTAAATGATCTATATATATTATTATTTAATTAATTTTGATTTAATTAATTAAGAGTTGATTGTGTTTATTAACGATATTAGTTACACCATTTATAATTTTGGTGGTACGTCAAAATAAAACATTTTCAAGATTAAAAATATTAGTAATAGTAATCATATGAATTACAATATACTATAGTAGCACGAATGTTATGATTTAAAAAAATTAGTTCCTCAGTAATAATAAAATTTAAACTTATTTTTAAAAATAGTTTCCAATTAAAAATGTTAACAAAATAACCAAAATGAAGAAAATTTTTAAGATTAGGATGTTAAATTTATAAAAAAATATTTTTTTATTGTTGTCATATGGTGGGACAGGTTAGGGAAAATGTTATTATAATTATGGTTCTTTGCTGGTTAATTGATCAATTTCTATTGTAATTCTCTGACCAACAATTCCAGTTATACCAAAACCAAAGGAATCCTTAATATATTATTTGAGAAACTTTTTAACAAAATAATCTTACCATGACGTGTTAATAACAAAAATATCATGCTACGTGTCAACACCACAACGAATTTCAGCTTAAATATATAAAAAGGTTTAAGTTACTAGAATAATTACAATACATGCCACTAATATTAATTTGGTTAGAGAATCAATATATTTTATTCAACTAACCAAAAAAATAATATTACATTTGCAAAAACAATAATTTTTATTTCTTTAAATTAATAATACGTTAATTTAGAAATAATTTCAAATAAATATAAATAGATTTAAATTATTACTTAATCCCTAATATATTATTTGAGAAACAATTTAAGAAAATAATTTTACTCTCATGTGTTATTAACAGAAATATCATATTTACGTTGCATCATTACAGTAAATTTCAAATAAATATATAAATAGGTTTAACTTATTCGAATAATTACAATATATGTCATTGTTATTAATTTGGTTAGAGTATTAATATATTTTATTAAACTAACCAAAAATACGATTAAATTTATAAAAAAAAATAATTATTTTTCTTTTCTTAATTTATATATACAAAAATTTTAAAAGTAATTTTAAATAATATTTAAAATTATATAAATATTTAATTCATATTTAATAATAAAATATAATTTATAAATATTTTTCTGCATGTATGATGTGAGTATAAATCTAGTTGTTGTTTATTTGGGCTAATATATGTGGCCAAGACAGGTTTTACACGTTACAAAAGAAAGAGAGATTGGACCATGTTGTAATTTTTTACTATGAAATATTTAATAAAACTTTAGAAAAACGATTGTTTTACTATTTTTTTTGCTAATATGTTGATTGTAAATGAATGATTACAAAACCGTAAGATTCATATTTATATCTTTCAAATTCGAAATCTAATAGGATTAGAGTTTTTTTCTTATGTTTATAAGTTTTTAAGTTAATTACAAATTTGTTATGGTATCAGAATCATGTTTTCAAAGTATTACAAAAAGGAATATCCATTTTGTCACTCATTTTGGTGATACCGTGGTTGCAAAATATGTGATTCCAATGTGACTACTATACGACCAACATGCAACTGCAAGAAGTCGTAAAATAGTGGGGGTTTTGTGATTAATGATTGTAGTCGACATTTACTACTATTTTTGCGACTCTTGTGCGAGCAATTTATGACTCTATAGTGTGGTCGCAAATTATAACCAATTTACGACCTAATGTGGTAGTGAAAAACTAGTATGTAACTTTGGTAATAGATATATGAAAGTGGTGACGGATGAATTTCGTGATAACACGACTGATGATTATGCTAGTAATCATCACGAGGAGTGATTTCATAACATGGATCAATCTAATTCAAAGGCAAAAAGTTTTTACATATTAGAATCTACAAAAAATCCATTATATGATAGTTATCAATAACTCAAAGTTATCTTTAGTTGTTTGAATTATGAACATTAAATCTTATTTTAATCTTGTTGAAAAGTGCATAAACTCGTGAACAGAACTGTTTACGAAATATTTGGCCGAAAAAAATCAGACGATGGATTCATATTACGAAAACAAAAAACTGATGCGAAATTTATGTATTCTATATTATACAATTAATATATGTGTTCACAATTATATGATATTTTTAAAAAGATGAAAATAAAAAATTTATAAATTTAGCGATTCACCAGAATTGAAACTTAGTGAAAATAGAAGGGTTTACTTCCGTCAACTATACGAATTTATGCGGATAAACCTATTTCCACCCGTACTTTTTGGGTCTTTCATAAGTTACATAAACTATGTTTTTCTTCCGTAAACTACATAAACTTCATAAATTATTCCAATTACAGAAATTTCGTTAATGTTTATACGTTAAATTGTTATTAAACCTTGTTTTACTTTGAAAATCTGGTTTTAATTTCAAAATAAACCCAATTTAAAACTAGATTTTTGAATTAGAATCAGATTTAGTAGCTATTTAACGTGTAAACATTAATAGAATTTCTGCAATTTATAAAGTTTGTGTAATTTATGAAAGAAAAATGTAGTTTATGTAGTTAAAAAAAAACCCAAAAAGTACGGGTGGAAATAGATTTAGTCGCATAATTTTGTGTAGTTGACAGAAGTAAACCCAAAATAGAACGAATAGGCTATATTCTGGCCACAAGGTTCGTATTAAAAAAGGACGGTTTGCTCATCCTCTCTCACAACTTGTTCAAGACATTTTGTGTGCAAAGAAGTTAACTCCAAATCTATGATGTGTTTTATGCGAAACATTCATTCCACACTACTAGTTACAGATCTACCCAACAGAGTTGAACATTCATATCTTTACAGAAATCTGGAATTGGTAAACAAGAAATAAGAAAAAGAGAAACAATGAATTTATTAACATTCCAAAAACTTGAAATAAGCACTCAACACAAAATAAATCTACTATATATTGAACAAGAAACATTAAAATTCAAATTTGTTAATGTTTTATCACCAGATTCACTGTCAAATTTTTTTTATAATTAAATTAATAAAAAATCACTAATTACACATTCTAATAACCAAATAACCAATATTTGTTAATTTAAATTAATGAATTTAATTTTGTTTTTGTTTCTAAAAACAATTGGTTATATATATTTTCAAATAAAATTTTATACTATATAATTTATTTTTAATAGTAAATTCGAATTATTAATAATTACTTTGTAATATAAGTATTATATATAAAAATATATTTTATAATATAAAAAATTAATTAAACTAATTTCATTAATTTAATTAAAACATGTTAGAGAAGCTTTTATTTAATTCTATCAAGATTTATTTCTAAAATTATATTATTTTTTATATTTTAAAATTTTAAAATTTTATAATTGTTTATCATTATACATATATTTTAAGATCCAACGGATTCAAAAGTTATGATATTTTAAAATTTTGAATGATATCAATTAATCTCTATAAAAAATTTTATAGTTATACATAACATAATAAAAAAAAATATGATAAATCTTTTTTATATTTTATTTAAAACTTCATTTAAATATAAAATTAACTTTTGTCCTAGTAAATGAAAACACGCAAAACGACAAAATGAAATTCGATCTTATTTTACAATTATTAAAAACAAAATTGGGTTAAAAAAAAAAGAGTAATGAAAGAGGAGGATACACGTGGCGAGCATCAAGCAAAAGAAATAAAAAACAATCGTCCTCACATAATACACTCATGGGTCCCACCCATCCTATAATTTTCATTTAATTTTAATCGCCTCCGCTGCGTCCAATCTCCGCCGAGTAAGCTATTACTCCGATTCTGGATTTCTCAGCAGAAGGAGACTTCTTCCAGCCAAAGCTATCTACATGTATAAGTAACTAATCATATTGTAGTGATTTAGTGGTGGAATCCAGATTTTGTTTATATTACAATCTACTGATATTTTTTGTGAATTTTCTGGCATGTTTTTGTTTTTGAATCTACGAGAGGTGATATAGCGTTTTGTAGCGTAAAGTGTTGATCAAAACAAATGATCATGGACGAAGAAAAAGCTTAAAGAGAGAAAACTATTCATTCATGGCTCTTAAAACGACGACGTATGCTAATCCGGCGTCTTCTCCTTTCCCTTCAGGCGATCTGTTTTGCCTTCTGAAACAGAGGGGACAAAGAGAGACACACACATATGATGTAGAGCCAAATGGGCGTTTTGGGTATTGTCACTTAGTTGATGGTGATAGATAAATTTCATTTTCAAATGAGAAAATCTCGCCACCATGCAAATAAAATTAATACTGTAATTTAAAAAAAAAAAAGATTATCATGAATATTAGGAGAAGAAGGAATATGTAATCTCATTTAGTTGTTATTGATCCAATCCTCAAAGTGACAACCAAAAAGACACGTAATAGAATACTAATGCTTTTGATACTAATACAAATAAATAAATTTTCTCTTGGTTTTATCCGAATTAACTTCATCGTGTGAGAGAATCTTTAGCTTTAACTGACATAAGAAATATATTTTTATTTTATATATTTACTTATAGAACAAAACTATGAGGCTAGAGATGGTTCGATTCGGATTGGATTTTTTAGATTTGAAAGTTTTAGGTATTAAAGGTTTAAATTCATTCCAGTATTTGAAAATTTTAGTTCGGATTTGATATTATTTTTCTTTTTTGGATTACATGAGTAATGAGATTTTTTTTAAATGATTAAATTTTGTTAAGTTTTAATAAATATAATCAAGAACTTATTTAAGATATTTTGATTATTTTACTGTAAAAATAAATAATATTTTTGGATTTGTAATTCTAAATTTAGACAGTTAAGTTATATTAAATTTAAATTTAATTATTATTTTTGATATATTATTATATTTTGGATATTTTGAACATTTATTTAATTATTGGTTAGTTGGGTTTCAATTATAGTTTTTTTTGGATATATAAATGTAACATAAGTAGGCTATTTTGTTGATTTCATTTGGTTCGATACTTTTTTTTAGATCAAGTGTGGATTCGACTTTCGTATTCCGGTTTTTTATCCAATACTATATTATGCTATTTTCAAAAAAATTGGAAAAGATTACATAGAAATTAAATTCTTGAAAGCATAAAAACTTTTTAAAAATTAAAAAGTGCATAAGTTGTAGAAATGTATGTATACATAAAACACAAAAATATAACTGTTAGAACATATTAATAAAAATATTATTTAAAACCACACAAAATTAAACCGGAGTTATTATTTTTTGATATAATATTGTATAGAGATTTATTTAGTTGCATGTTTGATTCATTTATAGTTTTTTAAATATAAAATTGTCGGATAACTCGGTTACTTTATCGATTTTATTCGGTTCGATACCTCTTTTTCAAATCAAATTCGGATTTGCCTTTCGTATTCAGTTTTTAAGCCAAGTCCTAACCACATAAATTCAGTACATTATTATTAAGTAATTATTTTTTCTAAAACCATAATATTTTTTTTTTGCAAAATCATAATGTTAAAAAATCACATATCTAAACCATCATTTTCATTTTCATAAATTCTACCGAACGAAAACTCTTTCGTTTGATGACTAAACATCTCTGTTGTCAGTCACAAAGTTTTGATGGATTCAAACAAAGTGTTTTCCCTTACATGGCCTGGTGGGCTAGCACATTGTGGCCTACAAAAATTTGTAAAAACAATTTTTTTTAGATAATTGAATAAAATAACACATTAAAAATTTTTTTTTAAAATAACATTACTAATTTAAATTTATAATAATAACATAAATTTAGGATTAAAATACATTAAAACTTCATTTTAATAAAAAAATAATAATCGTAAATTGTAAAAAAATCCAAATATAATATTTATACTTTATATATAATTTATTTAGATTAAATAATTATTTTTATATAATTATTTGTGCTAATTTTGGAATTTAAATTTTAAAGTGATAGATTTGTAACCAAAAATTTTAAAAGTGATATTTTATAATATTACTCAAATTCTTTTATTTATGTGTTATCTAAAAAAATTCATAAAAAATATAAAGTGATGATTTGTAGTGGTGACCAGTTTGGTCAAAACTCACTAGATTCTTAGTTCTTAATATTTTGGGAATAATGTGGGGCAAATTTATGTTGGCATTTGAGTTTGAAATATGTCCTGTGAAATGTTATTGATTAGTATTGTCAAAATATTCATAGGAACCAATCGTGAAGAAACAGTGAGGTCCCTTACCTCTCTCTCTCTCTTTCGCTCTCATTTTCAATGTAGGTTTGCGATATGCCTTACTTTAATGCAAAAGCTTTGCCCTTTCCCATAACACCTGGCTTATTCAGTAAAAATGGCTATTACTGCATGTTTGATGTTTTATATGCATGTAAAAACCTAATTAACTCATACATATATCAGATATACAGGGATGTTGAACACAGTGCAATTGATTTTATAGTATTAGTTTTAAAAGTATGATTCAAGAGAAAACTGCAGACATTTTATTTTTGAAGTTAAAGGAATTTGCTTCTACGTTATTAGAGTTTGATGAGTTAAGTCATAAGGATTCTGTTGTGGTGGAGAGACTGTTTTGGATGAATTGCACACCACGTGCTCGACGAATTTACTCACTGAAATCTCCATGTTTCTCAACAACTCTTGAACTAGCACTAATGTTGTATCTCGGTTATTAGGTTAGAACTCCACATTTGATGCTTTTAACATCAAATAGGAAATAAGAGAGAATAAAAAGATTTGAGTGTTGATTAATGAGATCGGTTACAACTTTTAGTCTAATAGTATCTCCGATCTATTAAAATTTATCCCTTGTTTATGGCGCGAGTCTTTTTTTTATACTCTCAGTTTAACGTACTAATCATTATCTGTTATAAATGATCATAAATGCCTATTAATTCTTCTCTTAGGAAAGTTCGCTGTCGTCATCGATAATTGATGAGATCAGACGTGTCGTTGAACTGTGTGGTGGCTTCTCGATAATGATGTATCTATTTCCTGATATTGAACCCCTCGATATGATAGGCCAAACCTGCGTTGCACCGAATTCGGATTTTTTGGAGGCCGTAACCCACCTACGACTACTAACAATTAACATAGTAGTAATGAAAAAGATCACCCAATTTCATATTATTAGAACCACGAAGCTATCTTTTAAAGCTTTTTGGATTCTAAGAGAGTCTCAGAACATATTTACTATTCAAGCAAATTCTGAAAAACCTTACAAAGAGTTTGAATTTTAGGACAAATAATGAAAACAGTAAAAAAAGACCAGGTGGGTGTGAGGGTGCAGAATGGACCCTTAACCTTTTTACTTCCATCCAAAATTTGATTATGGGAAAAAAAATAAAAAGAAGATTTAGAGTTTGAGATTTTTCTTTTGGGAGAAGAGAGAGAGAAGTCAGTATCCCACGTGCACCTCCAGACTCTGCAAAAACCCGTTCTTCCCTCTTCCCTTCAATGCCTGCATTTTCTCCTTCTCTCTCTCTCTCAAAAGAAGAGAACAAAATAATACTGAAAGCTGATTTCTCCTTTTTCGTCTCATTTAGATGCCGTGACTGTGAGTCTCACTCATAGCACACAGAAACAGAGAAAATCAATCAACCAAAAGGAAAAAAAAGAAGGTAGTAGAAAGTTGAAGAAAGAAGATTTGTTCATCAATGGTGGATGTAAAAGATCAAGACATAGGTGATGGGATGCAGTGTATTAACCATCCATTTACAAAGAACCCAGGTGGGATCTGTGCTTTTTGTCTCCAGGAAAAGCTTGGAAAGCTCGTAACTTCCTCTTTCCCACTCCCTAAACACCTCTCTTCTTCGTCTTCTTCTTCATCTCCTTCCTTCAGATCTGACTCTGTAAGTACCACAACTGCCTCTCTCTCCCTCGCCGTTACAAACTCCGGCAGTAATGTCACTGACAACAACAACAAGCTTCCTTTTTTCCTAGCGAAGAAGAGTAAGAAGGTGCCGGCGGTGAGTACGGTCTACAAGAGAAGTCAATCGACGAGGACCACAAAATCAGCGTACGGAGATTCGGATTTGAGTCCGAGAAAGCGGAATGGGTTTTGGTCTTTTCTAAATCTCTACTCTTCAAAACACCATAACAACAGCAAGAAAATCGGAAACTTTCATCATAAGACGAGACTCACTGAAACCGCCTCGTCGAAAACAGAGACGAATGTTGGATCTTCGTCGTCTTCGTCATCGTCTTCTTCGATGTCAAAGATAGTAACTGGAGGTGGGAGTAGTAGTAGTAATAGAAACGGCATTGATGTGATAGTGGAGGAAGATGGAAGCCCTAACATTGGTACAGTCACACAAACCGAGAGGAAAGTATCGAGATCTAGATCTGTTGGTTGTGGAAGCAGAAGCTTTTCTGGAGATTTCTTTGAGAGAATCACAAATGGGTTTGGAGATTGTACCTTGAGAAGAGTGGAGTCACAGAGAGAAGGTAACAAAGGAGGAAAAGTGAGCAACGGTGGTGGTGTGAGAGAGATGGTGAGATGTGGCGGGATCTTTGGTGGGTTTATGATAATGGCTTCATCATCTTCTTCATCATCATCATGGGCATCATCATCAGCAGCTGAAAATCATCATCAAAACATGGTACATGGTGGGAGAAACAGAATCTGGGGATGGGCATTTACAAGTCCAATGAGAGCTTTCACAGCTTCTTCTAGTAAAAGAGGTCGTACAATATCAGATTCTACAAACAAGAACACAACTCAAAACTTGGACGCTATTCCTTCATTTTTGGCTGTCAAAAGTTGAACTAAAACCTTCCAATAAGTGTTCTTTTTAATAATCTTAAACAAGAAAATACATTATAAACTAGTTTCATCTTTTCATCAATGTGTTTAACTTTAGATGTTTCTTAAAACATTGGTTGATGATTTAGTATTGTAATGTTACACTACTCTTCTATCTTCATCATCATCATCTCTTCTCAAACACTTAGGATACTTCTGCTACATTTTTGTCTTTTTGTTTGCTTATTTATAATAATTTTTAATTCATATTTCTAGGTTCTCTTAGAATCATTATCTCTCTCGTCTTTTGTTTGATAATTTTCAATTCTATAAGTAATTTTAGAATAATTTTTTTGAACAATGATAAAATAATATTTTTTAAATTTATTTCAAATATAACACAGTTAATTTAAATTTTTAAAAATAATACAAATTTAATATTAAAATAATTTATGAGAAAATTAAACCATAAATTAAAAAAATAAACTTAAATATAATATTTTAATTATATTTATAATTTATTTATGGTAAATATGTATTTTCAGAAAATAATTTATGATATTTTTGGAATTTTAAGTTTAAAATGCTAAATTTGAAAAAGAAAAAAACTTAAAAGATACTATTTTAAAATATTATTCTAATTTTTTCTATTGTATTATTTTGAATAAAATTATGGGCAATTAACAAAAATAGCATTTTTTAAAAAAAAAAATCAAATATACCATAATTAGTTTAAATTTATAAAAATATTACAAATTTAATATTAAAAAGTGTTATTCTAGATAATTTTTTTAATATTCTAATTTAGAGTTGGATATTGAATAGAATTGAAAAATATTCTCTTTTATAAAAAAGTTTATAACGGAAAATAAAGTGGATTGGAAATGCTCTAACATTACAATTATGAAGTATTAATAAAATTAGTTAAACTGAAAAGTCAGTCAAAGAGGAGGTTTTAGGGGTTTGACTAGTCTTCTTAATTATATGTTTGTGTGTTTAAATGAGTGAATCAAAAGGCACATGCATTATGATTCTATGGTCCCCAAAAACTCAGTTTTTTTTTTGTTATTTTATATATTTCTTTTGTTTGTGACCCACAAAATTAAGACATTAAAATCGGTTGTACTGCTACAAACATCACTGATAACCTAATTTATATCAAATCGAAAACAGTGCAAATTTGGTTTCACAATGGATCAATCAAAGACACTAAAACACAGAAAATTTGTTATTACATAACGTGTAGAAGGAGACATAAAGGGGTCCATGAAATGAAATTACATATGAAGGATTTTGCAATGACAAAAGAAATAGAGAGAAAAGACATCTTTTTCAATTTCTTTGTTTGATTTTTATTTGTTTATATTTGTATTTTTCAATGTGAATTCATTTATGTTCCAAAGACCCATAGCAAAAGTAGTAATCAATTTTTTTTCTTTGGTTAGAATTTGTAAGTTTTGATCTATGATTTTAATTAAAATGTTGGCTCTTTTTCTTAGTGCAAATTTCTGAGCTTTCATGTGCAGAAATATTGATAGTTCTTATAATATTATTTTATCAAATAGATTTTTAAAAGCTTTTTTCATAAAATATGTTTATAAAATACAAATCTTTCTCGTTTATAATATATAAATATTAAAAAAATAGAAACTTAATTAATTGTATTGAAAATTGAAAATATTACTTATATAATCATATAAAAATTAAGAACATCATGTATTTTAAAACTAGATAATATATATTAAATTCAAAATATTAGTGTAATAAGGTTATAATAATGTATTTACAAGTATTCAAATTCATTCATTTGGTATTTTTATCCTGAAAAAATTAATGGTTTTTTAGGTATGTACATATGAACTTGAATAAAAAAATCAAATCGAACCGAAATCAAGAATTCAATTCAGTTTCGGATATTGGATAATATATGAATGGTTCCAATTCTAATATCCATAGTTTTCGAGTATTATTCGAATTGAATCGAGAATCGAATGATATCTACAAAAACCAAAACATAATTATTTAGAATAATTTTTTTATTATGATTTAGATTTTTGTTCTTTACAAGTGATAAAAATCTTATGGGGTGATTCGTTTGGATTGTTATTTAGGTTGTTATAGTAAATAAACCAA
Organism: Pugionium dolabratum; assembly: GCA_018901945.1. NCBI lineage: Eukaryota > Viridiplantae > Streptophyta > Magnoliopsida > Brassicales > Brassicaceae > Pugionium > Pugionium dolabratum. Next base: position 69,091 of record JAEVFF010000361.1, read on the forward strand.
AAAAATCGATTTGAACCGACCCGGAGAACCACCGGATGCTAGAGGCCTAGTTTTTGGCAATCCATTTGAATAAATCCGTTGTGACAAGAACATATTGGGTCCATAAATACAATTTGATTCGGTCAAACCCGTCAATTAATTACATATATGAATGACTTCATGCTCATGTGTTGTGTTGTAACTTGTAAGTTACGTCTTTCATTTATCATAGTTATTGCCAAAGCTAACAACAGAATCTAAAAGTGTCTGTCATTAATGAAGAAGAAAGCAGATGTTCTGCTACGTATATTAATTAGTACGACAACTATTATCGATAAGTCGTATAAGCACAATATGTTGTTCAAAATTATATGTTACAATTAATATACACATTTAAGTAAAACTCTAAGTAATTTTTAACAAAAAAAATCTGTGAGTAACTAAATATAGAATTACAAAAAGTTATTATGTTTATTCATATCTACTCAAACGTATTATACATTAATATATTATATTTAAAATACAAGTTTTTTTATTTCATATTTAATATATTTATAATATATTATGTTTAGGGATACCATACTTTTTCAATTTGGGAGATTTAAATAAATAGCAACGTGAATCAAAAGATTTATAACAAATGCGGCGTTCTTTTAATGCAATATATCTACAAAAGATTTTCGATTGCACAGTAAATATATATATATATATATATATATATTTGTAGTGTTAAATTGTTTTCATATCATATGTTATTATATCATGTTAAAGTACTTATTATATCATAGAAATTATATATATATATATATATATATTTTTTTTTAAACTTTTTTTCTAATCATGATAAATGATTAAATGTTATTTTATATACGTGAGTAAAAATATTTTCTATAAATTTGTTTTTTATGAGATACATAATATAATAGATAGATAACAATAATATTATATCATGTCAAATTACTTTTAACAATATACAATAACAGTTCAGATATTATTTATAATGATAACACAATTATTTACCAATTATATATTTTTGTAATATGTTAAAATATTTTAAATAATGAACTACATGTAAAATTACATGCACAACCCAAATAGTTTAACTATTGAAAAATTGAGAAGATTTTTTATATGAGTAATACTGTAAAATAATACTATTTTAAATTTATTTTTTAAATTTAATATAATAAAATTAAAATTCCAAAAATAGCACTAATTATTATGTAAAAATAATTATTTAACTTAAATAAACTATATATAAAATTAAAACATAATGTTCGGTTCAATTTTTCTAATTTACAGTTTAAATTTTTTTCATTAGCAAGAAGTTTTTAATTATTTTAATATTAATTTTGTGTTATTTTTGGAAATTTAAATTATTAGTGTTATATTGGAACGAAAATTTGAAATAGTGATATTTTAATCAATTATCTTTTTTATATTTATAATAAATATTATATATATATGCAAGTAAAGGTATATTGTATAGCAATTTTATGATGAAAACTGCATCATTGTGTAAACTATAGTAACATACACAATGTTATGTATTAGGGGAAAACTTGGATTTTATAAAATAAACAGTGTTTGTATATTATATTGTCCAAATGTTTTTATAGGCGCAAATTTCACTCTATAAAACTAAAAGCTAGATAGAAAAATATTAAAAGAGTCTTATCATCATAACAAATGTTATAGGTTTGGGTTTAGGAAATTTAAGATTATCATTAGATAGATTTTGTTTTATGTGTTAAACTTTTAATTCTACGAAATAATAAACTATAAAGATACGTGTAACAAAGAAAAAACAAATTAAAATTTAAAAGAATATAGAATTATTTTAAATTTTTATTTTAAAACTAAAAACTCATTCGATTTTATGATTTTTGATCAAACTAATCTAAAATTAAAAATTTAATAAAAATGTTAATCAAATGGATTTTGTAAGTCAAACCATAGTCAAAACAAATCACATATTTCGGTTTGGTTTGGTTTAATTTTCAATTCTATGAAATAATAAACTATAAAGATAAGTGTAACAAAAAAGACGAATTAAAATTTAAATACATATAGAATTATTTTGAATTTTCATTTTAAAACTAAAAGCCCATTGGATTTTATGATTTTTGATCAAACTAAACCAAAATTAAAAATTTAATAAAAATGATAATCAAATGGATTTATAGGTCAAAATAAATCCTATATTTCGGTTTAGTTTTTTGGGTTATGGTTTTTTCTCACCCTATCTAAAACGAAAATCTAGGTCACCTTATTATCCTCTGGATGAAAGTATTACCTAATCCCAAAATAATGCAAGTCAAATATCTAATCACTCATATTTCAACAAATGAAATAACAAAAGAGAATTTCTTTTGTTTTTTATTGTTAGTTTCTCATTTATATTCTTAATTTTCATACATTTACCTATTATTCTCTAATTCAATTAATCTTTTCTGTACAACAGTAACACAAGATTACAAGTGAAATAATATATTATATTTTACTAATTTCGAAACCCTCGGCTTGTCATATTATGATAAATTATTTTGTTTATTTTCTCTAAAGCATAATAAATAGGATAATTCTCTAAAATAATATTTTAAAAAAAAAATATTCTAAAAGTAATATTATTAGTTTAAATTTTCAATAGTAAAACAAATTTAAAACTAAAATATATTAAAATGTATTCTAATAGAAAAATTAAATCCTATGTTACAAAAAAAGAAATCTAAATAATATTATTTCAGTTTATATATAATTTATTTATAATAAATAAGTATATTTACATAATTATATACGTTATATTTGAAATTTTTTTTAAAATATGTTATTTTAAGATATTATTCTAATTATGTACACAAAAACCATTTGACCCTATTTCATTTATTTTCTTGGTTGATGTATATAAATGGAACATTTGCAAAATTGAACTAAAATTTGTTTTCAATTGCAAATTTAACTATTTAAATTTTTTTTTGCAAAACTAATTTTCTATCTCTATTTTATCCTTCAACAATAACTTTATTTACAAATTTGCCATTAACTTAAGAAAAAACAAAAATAACATAAAGACCATTATTAACAAGTTTTTCAAAAATATTACGAAAATGTCATCTTGTTCATTGCACACAACCACCATTGTCGTGATTGTTGGGAGCCCTTACTTCCATCGACACACCCACCATTATACCTCTATTCTTTCATCAAATCTCATTTATCTCAACCTTTTTCATTTTCTCTCATATTTTCTTCCAATTTTTCATTTCACAGTACATTAAAAAGCTTCTAACTTTGCAAAAAATTATCATTATCCGTTAAAACAAGCTTCTGGGAGTCTATATCGGTCATCATTTAAGTCGCATAGCTAAAAACTCAAGATCGAAGGTTAGATTTCGTGTTTTGGCTTCGGTTATATTTTTCAATTTATACAGTTACAAAAAATCTGCTTTGTAATATATTTACAAAGCAGACTTCTTCGAGAAGTCTGATTTGATCGGAATAAACCTCGCAGACTTCTCGGACAAGTCTGCTTTGGTGGGAAAATAGTTTATTCCGACTGAACCAAACTTCACGAAGTATGCTTTGATAACAAAAAACACGCATGGACTCAAACGTAATTGACATTTCGACATTATTTTTTAGACAAAATGAGTGTTCAGTAATTTCTCCATCCTCATAGGTTAGTTTTGCAAAAATGTTTTCAAGTAGGTTAAACTTGCATTTGGAGTCAAGTTTTAAGTTATTTTTAGCAATTCTCCATATAATCATTAGAAATGATTCGATATTCTCTAAATTGTCTATCTAAACTATAATTATATATAAGGACAATTGACAAAATAACATTTTTAAACTTTTTTGTTATAAATATAATATTATTAATTTAAATTTTCAAAACTAATAAATTAAAATATTTTAATTTTTTAATAAAAAAATTAAATTGTAAATTCAAATATAATATTTAATTATATTAGTAAATATATATTTTTTTAAAATAATTTGTGAAATATTAGATTTTTAAATTTGTAATGTTAATTTAAAATAAAAATATATTATTTTAGCTTATTATTTTTAATATAATTAATGCCGTAATTATTGATAGGATACTTTTGATTGATGCAAAACAAAAAGCTGCAGAAGAATAGATAACAATAGGCCTGGGTTTTCGGTTTATTCGGTTTATTCGGATCAGTTTATCCGGTTCTCGGTTTTTCCGGTTTGTGAAAAAACTGTCCAAAAAAAATTTATGAGAAATCGGTTCGGTTCGGTTTTTTATCGGTTTAATCGGTTTGGTTTTTAGTAAATAAAACTATTCTGAATTAAACCGAAATATAATTTGATTCGGTTTATTTCGGTTTAATTCGGTTTATTTCAATTTATTTCGGTTTAATTCGGTTTAATTTGGTTTTCTCGGGTTTTTCGGGTTTGGAGATCAATTCGGGTTTGAAAAACAATTCGGTTTACTATATAATATGTTTTTGTGGGTACAACAATTGCGAACCCTACCTAAATATCAAAATTTTATCGCAATTTTTGTGGTTTGAACTCATAATATATCAACATAAAAACACAAGCTTTACTGATTTATTAAACCTAATTTGTAATAAACGAATTGTATTTTTTTTGCCGGCAACTTTACTTTATACAAAGCAAGCATGTTCCGAGGGCAAAGATGCATTACTTTGACAAGTACTACTAATGATTCAACCTGAGATTGACTATCATGATCCATTCTTAAATTGTTCAGTTTCATATATTCGATTTCTACTTATGCATATCAAAACAGATTTATTAATAACACTAGAGATCAAAAATGGAACGTACGATGGCAAAAACTAAACGCTCATAACACAGATTCAAAACAGTAAGTGTATCGTCTTACCATAGAACTTTTTAAATCTAGCCGCAAAGCTGTTCTGTTATATATAGTAGATCGAGGAGGAGGAGGAGGAGAAGAAGAAGAAGAGAGGAGGAGTAAGAAGAAGAGGAGGAAGAAGAAGAAGAAGAAGAAGAAGAGAGGAGGAGTACGAAGAAGAGGAGGAGGAAGAAGAAGAGGAGGGAGAAGAAGAGGAGAAAGAAGAAGAGGAGGAAGAAGTTAGATCGGCCGCAAAGTGGAGAAGAGAGAAACTTCTCTGAAAAAAATTAGAGTTATGATTTATATAGGTCTGATTTTCGGTTTAAGAAAACCGATCGGTTTGGCATTCCCGAACCGAACCGAAATGTAAACCGATTAAATTTAATTATTTAGCCGATCGGTTTAGCGATTAAAATTAAATGAAAACCGAAACCGAAAATTTCGGTTCGGTCGGTTCGGGTTTTTCCGTTTTCACCGAAAACCCAGCCCTAGATAACAATGTCCCACGCCAAAAATTATCTGAATTTAAAGACAATAAAATATCTACCAAAACATTAGGAAAAAATTATTAGTTACTGCTGTTACAATGAATAAGTGGAATAGTGTTCATTTCTTTATCAATTATGCACTTTAATTGAAATGGAATAATTAAATTAAAATAAACTCAATCCAAAATTTTAACTTTATTTAGATGAGATGGAAATTATAGTTTGATTTGACATGCTAAATCCAAATCTAATCAAAATACATATATTTACATTAACCTATATCAAATTATTATCTTAGATCTATGTAAATATAAGAGGATTGCATCTCCAATTTTTATATCTAATATATGGAATCACAATTTTGGCAGAAAATATAGAATCACGGTTTTGGAAAAAGTAAAGTGAAATCAAGTTTTCGCCGAAAAATATGAAAGATGCGTTTTAACAAATATTGTTTTTAACAAGAAAAGATGTGATCGTTCGAAAAAATGCAAAATTTCAGTTAATTTAATTTTGGACGGAAAATGCGAAATAGCATTTTTGGTACAAAACACAAACTCACGTTTTGATGGAAAAAGAATAAATCATGTTTTAATGAGAATATACGAAATCACTTTTTTGTGAAAAATGCTGAAATGAGTTTTGTAAAAAAACACGAAATCATGTTTTTGGTGGAAAACAAAAAATGAGTTTCGATGAAAAAATAAAAAATTATTTTTGATCGGATAATTCATAATTGTGTTTTCACATGCATGAAAACACAAAATCATTTTTTAAAGGAAACAAATAAATACGTTTTTGGCATTTTCTGACAGAAAACACGAAATTATGTTTTGGTAGAAAAATATGAAAACACGTTTTGATGGACAAACGCAAAATCATTTTTGCAAAATCATTTTTTGTAGAAAAATAAAAACTCACATTTTTCAAAATTGCAGAATCACGGTTTGGATGATGGAAAATATACGAAACACCACTTTTGGAAAAAAAATGTGAAATCGTATTTTTGCTAGAAAAAATCGAAATCATATTATAACGTGTACAACATAAAAATATTTTATTAAAAAAAAATTGGCTATTCACGACCTTTTTTAAAACGACGATGTCAATTCTATAATTGAAACAAAACTATTTTAATGAAAAGTAACTGTTTTATATTTGTTTAATTATAAATATAGTTTACATTTGATATGTATTAACCTAAAAATGTACATTTTGGTCATTTTGTAATAAGTTATATCTAGATTTGATTATAAATGAGCAAAGGAACAAAATGCATCTACATTCCACATTAGGTCTGGGTTTTCGGTTTATTCGGTTTATTCGGATCGATTTATCTGGTTTTCGGGTTTTTCGGTTTGTGAAAAATCTGTCCGAAAAAAATGTTACAAATCGGTTCGGTTCGGTTATTTTATCGGTTTAATCGGTTCGGTTTTTAACATATGAAACTGTTCCGAATTAAACTGAAAGATAATTTGACTTTTGGTTTCTGTTTGGTATTTTGATTTTTTTGGTTAATTTCGGTTCAATTTATAGGATTATTTCGGTTTATTTCGGTTTATTACGTTTTATTTCGGTTTATTTCGGTTTATTTCGGTTTATTTCGGTTCTTTCGGTTCTTTCGGGTTTTGAGATCAATTCGGACCCTAATTAAACACAAAATTGTACACATGATTAAACACAAAATTCGGACCATAATCAATTCGAGATTAATTAAACACAAAATTGTATCATATTCAAATTAAAGAACATATGAAGAAAATATATAGATTAAATAACATATCCGTCATTAGAGTAAAAACAATACACACAAAGTACATAGAGATGATATTGCTAAAGGAAAAAATACAGTTACGATATATTTCCAATTTGCAGCTAACACAAAAACCTACTTACAGATGCACTAGCTTGAGGTTACTCATAACAAACTAATTCGACTAATTGTCTCGTGTGGAGCATCTATTGTGGAACATCTAGAGTAAACAGATGAAATTCTTACAAAAAAATAAAGCAAAGATTCTACGCTGGTTGTTAGAAAAAATTCTAAAAGATTTTAAAATCAACTAATCATTCTATCCGGTTGTTAGAAAAGAAGAGCAAAACAAATCAATATATTAGAACCTAATAAGATTCGGTTCTTATGGTTTTCAAAGAATGTTTTTGTGGTCAAGGTCCAAGAAAAATATGTTCTGGATGTCTAAACTCTCATTATTAAGCCCAAACACTTCTTAATAGTATATTGCACTCTAATATTTGCCTTCAGAATATAGTTTAAAAAGCTAAAAGCTACTTGAGAACATATATGTATAAAGGGTTTGATATTAACTAATAAGGCCTGCAAGATTTAGTATTCTTCTCAACAAATGTTCCACACGAGACAATGTAATAAACTAACTGGAATAATTGTCTCATAACAAGTTTGAGCTAATTAGTATGATCGTCTAACGGGACTACCAAATGATAAATAGGTCTACTCTAAAATCTAAATCATCCTCTTATCTTATGGCAGTGACAAAACAAACATCAAACCTAAATATGCTAAAGTCTTCATAATACAATCTAAATTAAGAAATAAGACAACACTTAAAATCAACACAAATACAAACACTAGAAGACGTGGACGCTACATGATAACTCTATAATGCACCTAGACGAATCTAGAGAAACCTATGAGAGAAGCTTACAAAAAGGATCTGATCGTTTTACAAAGAGAAGCTTACAAAAAAGATCAAAAATGGCTACAACACTTGCAAACTAAAACAATCGTATAAAATGGCTACACCACTTGAATGAGTATAACAAAATTTCATCCTAACAAAAGTTCCCTTTAAACTTACCAGATCGTGATGAGAAAATCGCAGTCGATAAAAAATCACAGCCGATAAAGAGGAGAAGAAGAAGAAAAAAAGGAAAAAGAAGAAGAAGAAAAAAAGGAAGAAGAAGAAAAAAAGGAAGAAGAAGAAAAAAAGAGGAAGAAGAAGAAGAAAAAGAGGAAGAAGAAGAAGAAGAAAAAGAAGAGGAAGAAGAAAAAGAACAAGAAGAAGAGGAGGAGGAAGAAGAACAACAAGAAGAAGAGGACGAGGAGGAACAAGATGAAAATTTTTTTCAGATCGGTCGCATAAGGAGAAGAGAGTTTCTCTGAAAAAATTAGGGCTGCGATTTATATAGGTCAGCCGATTTTTGGTTTAAAAAAACTGATCGGTTTGGTATTCCCGAACTGAACCGAAATGTAAATCGAATAAAATTAATTATTTAGCCGATCGGTTTAGCGATTAAAATTAAATAAAAACCGAAACTGAAAATTTCGGTTCGGTCGGTTCGGGTTTTTCGGTTTTCACCGAAAACCCAGTCCTATTCCACATAGCTGTAAGTAGGGAAAATCGGCAAGTACAAAAAATATTTAGATATATGATTTATTCATGAATTTTGTGGAGGTGCAACAACATACTTAGTTAATTTTTTAATTTAAATTTCATACATAAAGTTTCATTTATGTGCCATTTTAGGTATATGCGTTTACGATATTACTCTCCCGTTAAATGATGATGACATGGATGTTACCTAATGCCGACGTGGCAGGAGAAGTATGATATCTCATCTTAAAACTATCAAAACAAAGTCATTTTGATATTAAATCAGTTTTAAAAAAAGAAAATAATATCGTTTTGATAGTTCTCAAAACGACGTTGTTTTGAGAACTCGTTTAATACATAATCAATTTTCACTTGGGAACATCAATTTTCACAGAAGGGTCGATTTTCACAGAACATCAATTAGGGTTTTCATTTCATCGAGTTAACTTTGTCGATTTAAGATTTCTCGAAATTTCGCATATGATTAAGGTTGTTGAGTTTTGCAAAAAGGTCCTTGTTTAGGATTTTCGAAGTTGGCAAATTCTGAAAAATCGATTTAGGGATCTCGAAGTTGGTATTTGAAAATCGCAGAAGAAAATGAGGTAACCTTCATGAATTCTTCGTTTTAGAATTCGATTTAGGTTCGATTCTTTTTGGATTAAACAGAAATAGGGTTAGATTTAGAATTCGATTTAGGGTTCGATTCTTTTTTCCCTAAATCGATTTTTTTAATTTTTTTTAAATCTGTTAATTTTTTTATTTATGTTATTGTCTACTGTCTTTTGTAGTCTAAGGTTTTTCTATTGTTTTTCAATTTTTGATTCTTTTTTTAGTCTAAGGTTTTCCCCAAATCGTTTTTTCCCAAATTAAATTTGTTTTTCTATTGACTCAAATCACAACTTACTCATGTTGTATGCTAGTTTTTACTTACATAGTTTAAGTTGCATATGTTGACTTTTCGTAGTATTGACTTAAATCACAACTTATGTTTCAAATATACTACAATAGGAAGTTTGAGGTTTCAGATTCTAATGTGGTTTGCTATGAAAGTGGAGGTGTACACTCTTATAAGTAATTCAACATCAGTTTTTAGCAATTTGATGGAGACGTTATCCATTATGTTGTATGGGCATAAGATGTGGTATAAACTAACATTTGAAGATTTAACGGAGCTGAAGTTAATGTGTAATAGAGATGCAAATTTTCAGAAAATGTGCCATACTCCGAACTGGACAAAAACGGTTGAAATTTTTATGGAGAAAGACGATGTAGCTACTGGTGTCCAGGGTAATATACTTGAATCTGGTGATAGTGAGAGTAGACACGAAGAAGAAGAAGAGATGTTGGAAGAAGAAGCTCGTGTTGAGGCTAACATAGCCGGATTTGTTGAATAAGAAGAATACGAGAATTCAGAAAATACTCCGGTGAATTCAGACAGTGAGGAAGCTGGAAGAAGAAAATAGAAATGCAAAAACGGCAATGGAGGCATTACATTAGGACAAGTATATGACACTATTCCTGAATTCAACGAAGTTGTGATGAGTATGTTTTAAACGATGGATTCAAAGTTAAGTTCACAAAATAGGGTTATAAGAAATCTGAAGTAAAATATTCACTGGGTGGTGGTTATCCTTTCAAAATCTATTGCTCATACGAAAATCAGTAGGGAGATTTATGGTGAACACATTCAATGACGAGCATACGTGTATAAGTGACGGGTATAGCAAAGTATTAAAGAGTAGAGTAATTGCAAAGATGCTATTGAATGATATTAGAAAAGATCCTACCTTCAAACCGAAGGCTATATGCAAAAAGCACTTGAGTTAAAATATAACTTGGTTGCATCAATTGATCAATGTAGAAAAACAAAGAGAATAACGTTGACAATGTTTTAAGATGAACATGATCAGCAATTTGCAAAATTAAAGGACTACAAACAAAAATTAATCGAATAAGTAGTAATCTTTGAAATGTATAACTATTCATAGAATTAATAGTCATCCTTTTATGTTTTTCTAAATCTAATCCAAATTCAACAATAGAGATGGGGACAGTAAAGAGCAGCGATGAAAGAAACCTTTGATAGATTTAACGTTTGCTTCGAATTATTGAATAGAACATGTATTGTTCACTGCCAGATAATTGGAATCAATGGATGTTTCTTGAAGAATGTTGTCAAAGGATAACTATTGGCAGCCGTAGGAAGAAACGCAAACAATCAATTTTCCCCGTTGTTTGGACTATAGTGAAAGTAGAAAACATGGAGATATGGTTATGGTTTATCGAGAAACTTAAATATGATTTGAATCTGGACGATGGTTATGGATTTACTCTGATCTTCGATAGGCAAAAGGTAAAATTCTGTGTTTTCATATTATTTTGTCTCGTTTTATCTCTGTTATCATGTTTTTATATTGTGTTTTATAATTGGGCAAGATTTGATTAATGTTGTTGAACAAGAACTACCGAGAGTGGAACACTATATGTGTGCACACCAATCTACGGGAATTTGAGAAAAGTGTTTCTAGAAAAAGAATTGCCTAAACACTTATTTTGGACAATTGCAAAGAGTTCTAACATATGTGAGTATGAAAAACCGATAGAAGCATTAAATAACTTCGAAATGGGTGTGTATGAAGTTGTCATGATGAAGAATCCCCGTAACTACAACCGTGCATTTTTTAGTGAAAATGCCATGTGCGAAGATGTCTCAAACAATTTCTCAGATCTTACAATAATACGATCAACCAAGCGAGAGAGATGACGTTGATAGAGATGTTAGAGACTGTAAGACGACAAACAATGATTCATATGGATTTAAGGAGGAAGAAAGCGAATAAGCATCAAGGGCTATAAAGTGAAAAAGTGGCTAATACAATCAAGGAGAAGGAACAACACGAGAAGTATTATCAAGTCATTCTTAGAGGGAATGGTCAATATGAGGTACTTGAAAATGGATATGGTTTCAAAGTTGATATGAATGTAAGATATTGTGGGTATAGGAGGTGGAGTATGACATGGATTCCGTGCCAAAATTCTTTGCGACTGATATTGTACAAGAAACTTGACCCATTGGATTATGTCTCCAATTGGTATTTAATTTTTACATGGAGAATGGAGTACAACGATTCTATCCTCCCTGTGAATGGGATTAATTTCTGGAAAAGATTCAAGGAAAGCAGGATTGAACCAACTTCTAGAGATACAACTCATGGTATGAAGAATAAGCAAAAAAGAATGAAGGGTAAAAATGAATCTCCAAAAAAGAAGAAAAAGGGAATGAAGTAGAAGATCCTCCGGAAATAGTGACGAAGCTTACACGAGAAGGTCGGACTATTTTTTTGTGGACGTTGTGGTGGATGCGGACATAACAGTAGAAAGTGCTCTAACTATGATTATCAAGTTAATAAATGAAGAAAGCAATCGGTTGGCGAATCTAGACAAGAAGAATATCAAAGTTAACAAAGTCAACCATCCCAAAATTCTCATTTTGATTGAAGGTAATATTTATTTTGTACGGATTTTACAATTATTTCAATCTGATATGTTTGATGATTTTTCAAGTTTATCGGATGATTTAATGTCTCAGATATGACTGTTTTTTGGTGTCTAATGTCTTGGATGATGACTGTTTTTTTGTGATAGTTTGCTTTGGATATGACTTTTCGGATATGGCAATTTTTGGATAATATTTTATGTACAAACAAGTTAATGTTTTATGGACAAACAAGTTAACGTTTTATGTATAAACAAGCTATTTTATGTGTTTTTATAAAAAAAAATTCTCTTATTTCATGTAAAACGGCGTTGTTTTGAAAAAGCATCAAAACGACGTCGTTTTTATCTAATCCATTGATTGTGTCTCACATCAGCTGACATATGACTGTTACATCAATAGTAAGTAATAGATTTTTAACATCGTTAACCCGTATGTTTGAAATGGTACATAAATGAAAATTCATGTATGAAATTTGAGTTGCACAATCAACCAAATATGTTTTGTATCCCTATAAAATTCATGAATAAGTCGGACATCTGAGTATTCTTTGGACATGAATTGACCTATTTCTCTTGTAAGTAGAGGCAAAATACCGGGATCTGAATACCATTTTTAGTGAATGTTTATATATTTTAGTTTTATAACTTATTTTGATATTTGCAATATGTTTTTTATTTGATTTTAATGGTGTTTTTAGCACAAAAAATGAAATTTGAGTTTGTCTTTTTACGGGTATTTTGAGTGCATAAAATATTTTTAAATATTTTGGATATATTTGGATAAAAATATCCGAACCGAATAATATGAAAAAAAAATTCAGTTCTAATTCGGTTATTTAATTAATTATTCGAACCGATCCGATCCAAAAATATCCAATCAAAATTGTTCCGAATTTATAAAATACCCGAATGATTACTGGACATTTTAATCCGAAATACCCAAAACCCAAAATATCAGAACCGAATCCAACCCAATTAACCATGTCTAGACCTAACTGTAAGAAACAAAATTACAAATGAACAATATCTAAACAAAATATCCCGATGGTTCATACGAATGATGCATTAGATGGAACATCCCGATGAACTAAGAGACCTTGGAGTTATGATAGGTCTTTTAACTTTAAAACATATTGAAACTCAATTAAGTACCTATCATTTGTCTTAAGAATATTGTATTTGTGAGTGTAACTAATCAGACAAGCAGGAAATAAGAAGACGTGTTTGAGACTGATTGCTACGAAAGCACAAAAAGAATGTTGAAAAAATTAGCATTACCCAACGCAGTGAAATCCTCTGCAACAACTTCCACATGATATTTTCATTCTTTCTTATATCTTCATGTAAACACAACCATTAATGGGCGAATCAATCAATAAATCCATGTAAAAGATAAAAACTGAACTTAGTAAAGGATTAAAGTGAGATGAACCAAACCATACACAGAGTTTCACCTCTCTCCTTGACTATGTCAGAGCTAACAACACTTCTCAGCTCATCAGGTGGTTCTGTCTTTGAGATCTTTGCCGGTTTGCTATTATTGCATTTGATCTACCAAAGAATAAGAACAAGTCTCAAAGTCTACTTGCTTGATTTCACTTGTTACCGAGCACCCAATTCAAACCGTTTCCCGATGTCTACTTTTATCGAAACTATCTACCTCGATAACAGAATTGATCAAGAGAGTATCGATTTTCAAGCCAGGATTCTTGAGAGGTCCTGGTTGAGTAACCAAACCAGCATTCCTCCTTCCCTAACGGAAATACCACTTAAGAAATCTCTCTCCTCTGTCCAAATCGAAGCCATGACCACTCTCTTCACCTCTGTTGAGGATCTCTTGAAGAAAAACAAACTAACCCCAAGAAGCATAGACATACTGATTACAAACTGCAGTTTGCATTCGCCTACACCGTCTCTCAGTGCAATGATGATCAACAAATTCCATATGAGAAGCAATATCAAGAGCTTTAACCTGTCTGGAATGGGTTGTGCAGCTGGGATTCTATCAGTCAGTTTGGCTAATGACTTGCTAAAGGTTCACCAAGGCTCCTTGGCTCTTATTGTTAGCACTGAAGCGCTGAACACACATTGGTATATTGGCAAAGACAGATCTATGCTTCTTACCAACTGTCTTTTTCGAATGGGAGCAGCTGCAGTATTGATGTCTAGCAATGAACATGATAGAGGAAATGCAAAGTATGAGCTGTTACATGTTGTTAGGAAAAACAACGCGAAAGATGACCGAGCTTACTCATGTATCTATCAAGACATAGACTCTGAGGAAAAACAAGGGGTTTCGATAACCAAAGATGTAATCAGCGTAGCTGGAGATATGCTGAAGATGAATCTAACTTCACTGGGACCTTTGGTATTACCTTACCTGGAACAATTGCAATATGTGATACATCACATTCTTTACAAGAAACTAAAGATCTTTAAGTCGAGTTCTTCTTCTTATACACCAAACTTCAAGACAGCATTTGAGCATTTCTGCATTCATACAGGAGGAAGAGCTGTGATTCAAGCAATGGAGATGAACCTAAACTTGACAAAAGAAGACATCGAACCATCAAAGATGACGCTTCATAGGTTTGGGAATACTTCTTCGTCATCCATCTGGTACGCGCTCTCTTACTTGGAAGCAAAACGGAGAATGAAAAAAAACAATAGGGTCTTGCAGATTGCATTTGGAAGTGGGTTTAAGTGTAACAGTGCGGTGTGGAGATGCATACGAGACGTGGAGCCTGATACAGAAAACAAATGGCTTGACTTTATCCAATCATATCCTGTAGACGTACCTGACTCTATAAGTATCAGACCAGACTAGCACATGCATGCTCAGGGGCTCTGAATTCTTTGTTCCATTCATTTTCAATGAACACAACGAGCATTTTTCACAGGTTTTAGATTGTTGTTTGGTCTCATTTTCACCCTCTAATAGAACTGTTATTTGCTGCATCTTCTAGAGAGAATTGCTGGAGTCAATTTTTTTTTACTTCGAATCATTATATGAGTTGGTACCTCTATTGTCATTACATTCTTCATTGTTGTCCTCAATATTAGAGTTACACGTTTGGCTTTAAGAACCTCTGGAACATCAAAATCATATAATCTTCATGGAATGTTGGACGGTTCTGGGCGGATATCATATCCTTATTTTCCTGTTATGTGTCAAACAAACGAATAAACATCAATGATTGTTATGTAACCATAAAAAACCCAACACTAGTATTTGTCAAAAAAAGGGTTCCATGCCTATGGCCATCTTTAAGATCTTCACTTGTCAAAACGACTTCACTTGTGAAGATCGTATAAATCGGACAATTGGCCTTATAGTAGGTGATGGGCATAGCAAATATGGTACGTGGCTATTACAAGTAAGCAGGACATGACAGAATTAAAAAAACATAAATGTGGAGAAAGCTGTTATACCTATCAACAAATCCACGATCGTGAAGTTCATTGCAGTGAGGGGTTGGCAGCTTCTTGTTCCACCGCCGTTTTTGGAGCTCAATGCGACAAGACTGGAAAAGAACGCTTCTGTATTCTTTGATCACGTTGGCCTCAAGGTTATCACGAGCAGAGCTACCAAGCGGAAACTTCTCATCAAAGGCTGATGATGATCTCACGTAAAAGCTAATCTCCATATTCTGTGTTGTCTTTGGTATATGATAAGACTGGTTCTTGTGCAGAGAAAAGTCTGGCTCAGAAAAGGGTAAATAAGCCAGCAACAAAAGCAGAAAGAATGGTAGAATCTGAATAAACGTCAAACAACTTGGTCCAGCCACATTCAAATCCTCTTCTTGGGGTTGGTTGCGTGTTTGTCTAGTCCGGTAAACATGGGAAGCACGGAACATATTTCGTTGTTGACCAAAAAATGCCCTGAATATCTCGTCAGGATCAAACTCATCATCAAAAAAATCGTTCCGTGTGTTATATCTCCTCCTCGGCCTACGATTTCGCCTCTGGATATGATTGAATTCATCAGCAAAACCCACCTGATCATACTGGCTTCTTGAGTTTCCATCACTCAAACACGTAAATGCTTTCGAAACTTTCTTAAAAGCTTCTTCTGAGCCTGGCGCCTTGTTCTTATCCGGGTGAACTTTCAAAGACAACTTCCTATAAGCTTTTCTAATCTCACCAACCGAACAGTTCTTTTCTAAACCCAAAATAGCGTAGTAATCTTCGTTCCTTTTTATATTCCTAACCAAATCAACATTTTCCTCAGTATATTTCTTTTTTTCTTCAGTCTTCTCAGGCTCAAGCTTATCACCACCATCAACAGTTTTGAGATTTTCCGTAAGAGGATTCTTCGAAACTGAATCCAGATTGTCACAAGCAGCAGTCAATTCATCAGAAGATAAGCTTGGATTATGCCGTTTTTCCATTGTGATAAATTTTACTGGTCTTTCCTTATCACCAGAAACAATGGCGTCTTCGGCGATCTTCGACAAAAATCTTCCCTCTACACTTCGATTGCACAACCTACACGAATTCAACAAAAATGAGAGACTAAATCCGAATTCTAATCGATTCAAATCCAAAAATAGAGCTTCAATCTGAAATTTCGTGCATCTAGGTCAAGACGATCAAAACAAAGGATCCAAGCTCACCAACACCTACGAAACAAGAGTCAATTCCGCGTATTGATTAAAAATGTAGAAAAATTGGAAAATTACCCAACTCAGAGGACGAGAGTGGTCATGGAAGAGCGAAGCAGAAGATGATCAGAAACTTGCTTGTCGTCGGGAAGAGATACGTAATCCAAGTTGGTGATGAGCAAGAAAGAGGTGAAGCCGATTTTGGGGGACACATTAACAGTTAATAAGAAAATATGCGTTTCCAAAAAAGTACCTTAAAATAGAATAAGTTTTTTAAACCACACATTTTGACTTTTTGGACTAATTTGACCCATAACCATTTTGAATTAGTTTGACCGATAGCCCTTTTGAATTAGTTTGACCCATAACCATTTTGAATTAATTTGACCCATAACCATTTTGAATTAATTTGACCCATAACCATTTTGAATTAATTTGACCCATAACCATTTTGAATTAATTTGACCCATAACCATTTTGAATTAATTTGACCCATAACCATTTTGAATTAATTTGACCCATAACCATTTTGAACTCAAAAGAATCCTCTTAATAGTGAGTTTAAAAAAAAATGATTATATGTCATTATGACTTATGGGTAAAAACAATTATGATATGGAACTCAATTAAATGTGACATGACAATTTAAATAAAAAATACTTTTAGTATTAAAACAGAAATGAGTTTTAGAAAAATGATGACATGTCATTAAAAAGATGACATTGCTAAAAACAATTATAACATGGAGCTCAGTTATTTGTGACATAATAATTTAAACAAAAAATTATTTCTAAAAAAATAAATTAATCAAATGTGATATAACAATTTTAAATATAAATTTATTTTTAAAAAATAAATTAATAAAATTTAATATGATAATTTTAAATATAAATTTATTTGTAAAAACTAAATTAAATCATATATGTTGAACTAATAGGTTAGTTTAGAAAAACTGTTTACATATCATAACAAAAAGTGATATGACTAGAAAATTAATATGACCAAAAACTATTATTCCTTATACATTAAAAGAAAAGTAAAAGAGAAGTGAACTCTGAAAAAATGTTTACATATCATTAAAAAAATTAACATATAGTAAAATAATTTATGACTTATTATCCCCCATATATTAAAATAGAAGTGAGTTATGAAAAAATACTTACATATCACTAAAAAAGATGACATAACCAAAAATATATGACATAAAATTTAATCAAATTTCAAATAGTAATTTTAAACATAACTTTATTTCTAATAAATAAAATAAATCGTATATATTAAACTAGAAGTGAGTTTAGAAAAAAATATTTAATACCATATATGTTTTCAGTTTTATGGTTTTATTTAAGTTTTATGTATTTATAGTTGTTTTAAGTAATTAGTTTAGTTTAAATAATTACTATGAATAATTTATATTTTTTTCAATCATAGTTATTACTTTTACATGTCTATCAAGTTGTTCATATTTTAATCAATATGCAATTATATAATTGATAATTTTAAAAATTAATATTTAAAGATGAAACTTAATTTTACAAAAAATAGCTAAAATACAAAATTAATAGTTAAGAAGGTGTATTATATTTAAGTCAATAATTTTTAATATACAATCATACCAAAATATAGTTTAGATAGAATTTGATTCTAAAATAAAAACGTAAACATATTACAAATTACAAAATATATAATTTTAATAGTTTTGAATACGATAAACTATAAATAAAACTAATCTTATATAATAAATATGTAATATAATAGATTAAAAGATAAGTGAGTTATGAAAAAATGTTTACATGTCATTAAAAAAAGATGACATAGCTAATAAAAATTACAATATGACATTTAGTCAAATGTGACATGATAATTTTAAACATAAATTTATTTTAAAAAATAAAATAAATCATATATATTAAATTACAAGTGAGTTTAGAAAAAATATTTAATACCATGTATGTTTTCAATTTTAGATTTTTATTTAGGTTATATGGATTTATAGTTGTTTCAAGTAATTAATTTGGTTTGACAAATTACTATGAATAATTTGTGTTTTTCAATTTTATTTATTACTTTTACATATCGATTGAGTTGTTCATATTTTAATCAAAATATAATTATTAAAAACTTATTATTTAAAGATAAATTTTATTTTTACAGAAAATAGCCAAAACCAAATAAAATAATGGTTAAAAAGGTGTATATAAATATCTATTATTTTTAATATATAATTATACTAAATATAGTTGATTTTATAATTTGATTCTAAAATAAAAATATAAGCATATTATAAATTGAAATATATAGTTATAGTAATTTTAAATACGTAAAACACAAATAATTTTTTTATATGATAAATAGGTAATATAATACATATAATATCTTAATTATATATAATAATTATTTAAATTTATAATATATTATATCCACGAAAAGTATGTGCATAGTATATTATTGTATGAACTATTCATCCAATTGCCATATCACGTTCTTTCTCTTTCGATCTACAATGTTTTGCTATGTCAATGTACAATTTTCCTAAATAGACCTCATTTCATCTTATTTTTAAATATAGTTAACTTTAAACACACATTTTTTATGCATCCGACATACTTTGAATTTTTAAAATCAGATACGTATTTGTAAATGCTGAATAGTATTTGTGAACTGTGATCACTTTTTGCACAATACTAGTCTTGTTCATTTGTCTGTCCTTGCTATTGTGGTTGCGACTAATATTATAATTACAGTTACAATATATGTTGTTCGTTTGTTTATCATTTACGGTTGTTGTTGCACTTGATTGTATATTTTTGATCGTATCAATGTTTTAATCACCGGTTAAAAAATTGTGATACACAATGATGTTTAACCGTAACGATTGATCGTATATTACTACGACAACTAAACGAGTAACAATTTTCCATAACTGACAAACAAACATGACTACTACATATGAACGCAAAACTTTACTATAACTCTTTCACAAAACACTTTTAAATTTATAAATATTAAAAACGAAACACAAAATTCTGAACTCAAATCTACATACAAACATTAAAATATAAATTTAAATTAAAAAAATTATGTATTTTATTGATATTGAATAATGTCAATATTTAAAATAATTGTAGTGTTTGAGACTATTTCGTATGCTACACAAATTTATCACGATTAATTAAGATAGTATTTCTGATCTATTTCAAATATAATATTCTTTTCTCTGGTCAACATAATTTTCTTAATTTATATTAATTTCAACAATAACGTGAAATAATAATGTTTTCTATTTAATTAAATCAAAAATCTAGATTAGTTAGTGAAATTTTGATATTAAACTTGATTTTGTCCTTAACCGTCATCAAATCGAAACTAAATCGAAACCAAACATAATTGTAGTATTTGATGTAAATTTATTTTCAATGATTTCAATTATGAAATCTTAATCCCAAGAACATGTAGATTTGATTTAATTCAACCCTAATATTTTTTTAGTAAAAGAAACTACTAACCTTGATCCATGAAGAATAAGACAAAATGATTTTCTCCTCCTTTAACCTTTCTCTTTAATGATCTCCTTGATGGATAAGAAATCAATGCTTTAATCCTTTACTTTTGTTTTTCTTTAAGTGGCGATTTCCTTTTTTTTTCTTCTTAATGTGTTAAAGTGAGAAGTTATAAAACTAAATCTATTAAAAGAGAAGTTACGAATATGAGAAGAAAAAACTGCCACACTTTTATTAACCACCACACATCCACACTAGTGCCTTTTTATATATTAATTAATTAGTTATTAATTAACAATCTTATATATAATGAATACATATATATATATATATATATTAACAAATAGAAAGGTGTTTATACAATTTAATTAGGTAAAGGAGGAAGGTTATCAATACACCCAAATTCTAATGTCGTTATCCAAAACCGATCCATCACGGTGCCATCTTTTATATTAGAATTATAAACATTAATACGAACTTGATCCGTATAATTAAACCGAAAGACACATAGGTCACATATAAGAATATGTAAATATTCTTACATTCTCCCACTTGACCTTGTGTCGACTTGATGATTCAACAACCTTAATGTTTACTTTACATCAAGTTCATTTCAATTTAAACTATCATAATAAAATTAGAATTTATCGGATCATGGCGGTTACACATCATTAGACGACATGATCCCTTCCATGTATCACAAAATAATCCCAACTTCATATATAATTTCTTTATATTGAGAATAACCTTAATTCTCAATTTAATCATATGTTATCATAGAACCATAAGTATATACACATATTTTAATGATAACATATTTATTAAAACCAGAAACATAACTTAAATTGAATTCATAGTGTCATACATATAATGAACATATTAACATATTTATTAAAACCAGAAACATAACTTAAATTGAATTCATAGTGTCATACATATAATGAACATATCATAATCATAATAGCAAGGCTTTGTCTATAATACTCATACGCTCTACATGACCAATGAACATTTTGGGTGGTAGTCCCTTAGTTAACGGATCCGCTACCATCATATCTGTTCTTATATGTTCAAATGACACTCTATGTTTATGTACTTCTTCTTTGACAGCTAAGTACTTTAACTCCATGTGCTTAGCACCTTTAGAGTACTTGTCATTCTTTGAAAAGAAAACAACTGCAGAATTATCACAATAGATTCTCAGCGGCCTCGCTATAGTGTCGACAATTCGAAATCCCGAGATAAAGTTCCGCAGCCACAATGCGTGAATTGTGGCCTCAAAGCATGCCACAAATTCGGCCTCCATAGTGGAAGTAGCAATGACGGACTGTTTTCCACTTTTCCATGATATTGCTCCCCCAGCTAATAGGAACAAATAGCCAAACGTCGATTTTTTACTGTCAACGCATCCGGCATAATCTGAATCTGAAAATCCAATGACCTCAAGGTGATCAGATTTCTTGTATATAAGCATGTGCTCTTTGGTGCCTTGCAAGTACCTGAGAACCTTCTTTGCAGCTCTCCAGTGGTCCATTTCGGGATTACTTTGATATCGACCCAACATACCAACCGCAAAGCTGATATCTGGCCGAGTACATGTTGAACATAGTTCAAACTCCCAACCACTGATGCATATGGAATTCTTTCCATTTCCTTACGCTCTAATTCATTTTTAGGACATTGCATTTTACTGAATTTGTCCCCTTTCTGAATTGGAGCTATCCCTGCGGAGCATTTGTCCATTTTATATCTCTCTAAAATCTTATTGATATATCCTTTTTGAGACAATCTTAACAATCCTTGTGCTTTATCTCGAAATATTTCTATTCCGATCACATATGATGCCTCACCCATATCTTTCATTTCAAAGTTCTTAGAGAGATACTTCTTTATATCATGTAACATGCCCATGTCGTTTGCAGCAAGCAAAATATCATCAACATATAAGACTAAAATCACAAACTTGCTCCCACTAACTTTAATGTAGATACATCGATCAACGATGAGTTCTACAAAACCGTATGACAAGATGATATCATTAAACTTTAAATACCATTGTCTAGAAGCTTGTTTTAGTCCATATATCGACTTTTTCAGCTTACATACCATATGTTTTTTTCCTGTGACCACGAAACCTTCAGGTTGGTCCATATATACTTCTTCCTCAAGTTCTCCATTTAGAAAGGCGGTTTTCACATCCATCTGGTGAAGCTCTAGATCATAATGAGCCACCAAAGCCAAAAAAATCCTTAGAGAATCCTTCTTTGAAACCGGAGAGAAGGTCTCTTTATAGTCAATACCATCTTTTTGGGTGAAACCTTTAGCAACAAGACGAGCCTTGTATCTTTCAATGTTACCTTTCGAGTCACGTTTAATCTTAAAGACCCATTTAGAACCAATGGTTTTGAAACCGTTAGGCAACTCTACTAAGTCCCATACATTGTTATCACCCATAGATTTTATTTCTTCTTTCGAGGCAATTAACCATTTTTCAGAATTGTCACTTTTCATGGCTTTTTGAAATGAGCACAGATCTTCATCAATGCTTAAGTCACATTCACTTTCAATAGCATAAACCACATAGTCATTTGAAATAGCAGATCTTCTTTCTCTTCCAGAACGCCTTAATGGTTCTTGTGGTATACTATTCTCTTCTTGAATTGTAACCGGTTCATTAATTGTATTTTCTACTAGTGGGGTTGACACATCATTATGTTGTTCTATTGCGTCATTTAACTGTGATGCAACAATAGGAACAACAACCTCAGGTGCAACGATAGGTGAAAAAACATCAACATGGACTTCCTGAATGTCCACTTTTCGTGGTTCACCACTCCCACTAGTTTCACCATTTTCATTGAACCTAGCATTATCGGTCTCCACTATTCTCGTACTATGGTTAGGATAATAAAATATATATCCCTTTGATTTTTCAGGATAGCCAATGAAAAATCCACTGATAGTCCTAAAATCAAGTTTCTTTTCATGTGGGTTATTCAACCTTACTTCTGCTGGATAACCCCAAACACGTAGATGTCTTAAACTAGGTTTCCTTCCCGTCCATAGTTCATAAGGGGTCTTAGGAACAGCCTTGCTAGGAACTCGGTTCAGCAAATACATTGCAGTTTTTAATGCATATACCCACAACGAAGAGGGTAAAGAGCAATTACTTAACATGCTCCTAACCATATCCATTAAAGTACGATTCCGCCTCTCAGCTACACCATTCTGCTGAGGAGTACCAAGCATTGTATATTGTGCACAAATACCTTTACTTTCAAGTAACTTTGCAAATGGACCTGGACATTGTCCATTTTCGTTGAATTTTCCATAAAACTCACCACCTCTATCAGATCTCACAACTTTTACCTTTTTATCTAACTGCCTTTCCACCTCGTCAATGAACACCTCTAGGACATTCACAGATTTGGACTTTTCATGCAGTAGATATGTATATCCATAACGTGAGTAATCATCGATTAAGGTGATAAAGTATTTTTCACCACTCCAAGAAGGAGCATCTAAAGGACCACAAATATCGGTATGTATTAACTCAAGAAGCTGAGTGCTTCTTGTGGCTGATTTCTTTGTTATATGTTTAGTCTGCTTTCCTTTAATACAGTCTACACATACATTTAGATCACCAAAATCCAATGCAGGAAGAATTCCATTCTTTACCAACCTCATAATTTTTTCTTTGGACATATGACCTAATCTTTGATGCCACAATAAAGCAGAATTTTCATTTGATGCACTACGTTTAATGCCTCGACTTTCAATATGAAATAGGGATTCGGAAAATTTTGCATCAAGATTGAATTTATAAAGTGAATCAAACAAAGTACCACTACCATAAAAGTAATCATTTCGGTACAAAGAGAAAACACCATGTCCAATCTTAAAAACAAATCCTAAATTATCCAGTCTACTAACGGAAACAAGATTTCTAGCACATTCAGGTACATAGAGACATCCTTCAAGATCTACATGACATCGAGTGTCTAAAATCAATCTATAAGTCCCAATGCCTTCAATTTGTGCCTTCATCCTGTTCCCCATGAACAAGTATTGTTCAGTTCCTCTTATGGGCTGGATCGAACTGAATCCCTGTTTAATATGAGACACATGAGTAGTAGCACCAGAATCTAACCACCAAGTATTATTAGGCACTTCTATAAGGTTCAATTCAAAGCAAACAAAACTATGATGTTTACCTTTCTTGTCGAACCAGGCCTTTCGTTTCAGACAATCTTTCTTGAAATGTCCCGTTTTCTTGCAAAAGAAACATTTCATCTCTTTATGGATTTTGCTTTCAGGTCCTTTCACAAAAGCTTTATCCTTCCTTTTGTCCTTTTTACTCGGTTTTGCCTTATAGCTGCTAGAACTTCCAAGACCTACGAGATTCGCAATTTGGTCTTTCATTTTCTTTAGTCTCCCTTCCTCTTGAACCAACATAGCCTTTAGTTCTTTAAAATTCCATTTATCTTTAATGGTGTTGTAGTTCACCTGGAATTGGCTAAATTCAAAAGGTAGGGAGTTCATAATAAATTGGACCAAAAACTGCTCATGAACCTCCATTCCCATGGATGTTAACTTTGCTGCCAAGTTAGACATGTGCGTGACATGATCATGGATTGGTTGAGACCAGTCAAACATTTTTGTAGTTAGCTCACTCATTAGGCTTCCTACAATCGACTTATCAGCCAAATCCGATTGTGAACACTCCTTAATTTTCTGTATGAATTCCCTTGCTTTCTCTGTCTTAGGCATAGATGGCTTAATACTTTCCGCCATCGTCATCCTCATAAGGTTCAAACTCAGTCTGTTAGATCGCTCCCAAGTCTCATACCGAGTCTTTTCAGTTTGGGAGCTATCAGCTGTAATAGCTGAGGATTCCTCATCCGTAAGGATTGCAAGGTCGAGTGCCATAATACCTAGTGTGAACCGGATATGTTCTGACCACTCTCCATAATTGAGCCCATTAAACTTTACGACACAATTAGCGGATGCATACAAATTTGATGAAGCTGCAAAACATTTATACATACTTACTTATTATTATTTTGAGACTTTATTATAGATTCAAATACCTAATCATAAACTTATAAAACATGTATTCAAGTAACCTTTGGGTAATACTTTAAATACAAACACTTTTAGTGATGTTAAATTTATTCTTTAACAATTAATCATATCACATAAAATCAAATAATTATGATACCTTTGGGTATACATAATATCGGCTATAGTGAAATGATTAATTCTTTTCATATTAATAACTATATCATATGATCTACCTTTGGGTAATCTCCTAAAATATAGATATTAAAATAATTGATCAATTAAAAACTTTAATGTCATTTATAACATCACTTTAATCATGATCAATTGATAAATTTTACTATTTTAATATTTATATCTATTATAACAAGGCCACTTTGGTGACTAACATGTCATATAAAATATAAACATTAAAAATTTAATAGATAAAGTATCTTTATATTGTATTAACATTTCAAAATACAATTAACCATATCTATTAAACCAGCGAAAACTTTATTGTACACTTATATATATAAGTTTTTATATACATAAGTAAATTTATTTAATCAAATATATATATATATATATTTACTCTATATACTTTATGATTTTATCTTATTTAATGAATGTCATTTATTATGACTCATAGGAAAAAATCAGTTCTCATAATATGCACCTTTTTAATTAATAATAAAAAAAATTTTATTGCCATTATGATCATGAATTAATGCAGACAACCATTTAAAATTATTAAATAAATAGATAAAAACTTTTAGTACGTGAAAACCTTTCATGCCCGTTTCATGCACTTTAATTTGTTCTCTACCATTTATTATTTTGATCAAAAAATAATTTCATCAATGTCTTGTAACCGATCATTAATTCTCTTAAAGATGACTATAATTAGGTTTCTTAATATTACAACCCATTTGAATTTCCAGTCTTCATTTCGAGATATTATTCAATATTTTTTTTTATGAATATTAAATGATAGTTACAAAACACTAAGGCAATCGGCTTAACACCAAGATTTAATCCACACTATTTTCATCATGAAAATCAATCACTAATTTTATGGTAAATTAAAACAAATTTAGTTTGCTCTGATACCAATTGTAAATTTATTTTCAATGATTTCAATTATGAAATCTTAATCCCAAGAACATGTAGATTTGATTTAATTCAACCATAATATTTTTTTAGTAAAAGAAACTACTAACCTTGATCCATGAAGAATTAGACAAAATGATTTTCTCCTCCTTTAACCTTTCTCTTTAATGATCTCCTTGATGGATAAGAAATCAATGCTTTAATCCTTTACTTTTGTTTTTTCTTTAAGTGGCGATTTCCTTTTTTTTTCTTTTTAATGTGTTAAAGTGAGAAGTTATAAAACTAAATCTATTAAAAGAGAAGTTACGAATATGAGAAGAAAAAACTGCCACACTTTTATTAACCACCACACATCCACACTAGTGCCTTTTTATCTATTAATTAATTGGTTATTAATTAACCATCTTATATATAATGAATACATATATATATTAACAAATAGAAAGGTGTTTATATAATTTAATTAGGTAAAGGAGGAGGGTTATCAATACACCCAAATTCTAATGTCGTTATCCGAAACCGATCCATCACGGTGCCATCTTTTATATTAGAATTATAAACATTAATACGAACTTGATCCGTATAATTAAACCGAAAGACAGATAGGTCACATATAAGAATATGTAAATATTCTTACATTTGAGATTATTTCGTATGCTACACAAATTTATCACGATTAAGATAGTATTTCTGATCTATTTCAAACATAATATTCTTTTTTTTTGCCAACACGAATTTCTTAATTTATATGAATTCAACAATAACGTGAAATAATAATATTTTCTATTTAGGTAAATTAAAAATCCAGATTAGTTAGTGAAATCTTGATATTAAAATTAATTTCGTCCTTAACCACCATCAAATCAAAGCTAAATCAAAACCAAACATGAACATTCAGCGGACTTACACTTTGCTATGGTGTGGCATGTACACCACACAAATATTTTTTTTTAAAAAATTTTTTTATTAAAAATTATTTTAATATTTCAAATTTAAATATTTTTTAAATATGCCCCATACTAAATTTCTTTCTACGTCCGCCCCTGCATTCCCAAGCAATATTTAAATACACTTATGAAATCAAATTGGGGCCTTTTTCATAATTAGGGTTCGTTTGCTTTCAAGCTGAGAAATGGGGTCTTTGTTAGGGATGTCAGACAGGCTAACCCGTGCCCATCGGGTTGGACCCGTTGTGATCATTTCTTTTTATGACCGCAACGGGTCAACCCATTTTACATACAAATTTTTTAAAATGTCCAAGCTCAATCCTCTAAACTCAATGTTTTAAATGGGTTGGCCCGCAGGCTTGTTTTTCTAAAAGAAATCTATACAAAATCTTCTAAATAATATACGTTAATATATAAAATCATTATATCATAATCCAAAAATATTCAGAGACACTACATCCAACTTTGTCATCAACAATCAATTGGAAAGAATGTAGTGCTTCATCTTTATATTGCAATTTTTCATCTCCCTCTTTACATATTACATAAATAAAAAAAGAGTTCGAAATTTATCACGTAAATAATTTAACTTTGTTTCACAAAAAATCCTATCAAATTTGCTAAAACAATATTTCGCAAGTGTTAAATTTAACCTTGGATCAAGCATAGTATCCATACCAAAAATATCACTATAGTCTTCCCAATATTTCACAAAGTTCTCCTTCATAATGATGACTATTCCTATAGAACTAAATAGAAATTCTATTATAAATAAAATGTTTGATTTAGAGTTTTTTAACAGGTAGCCCGCTAACCCGCCAACCCACAATGGTTTTGTTCATTTGATCTGCGAGCCATTATAAGTAAATCCGTTTAACTCGTGAATGTTAAATATGTTGTTAAGGTCGCCCCACTACGGTCCTTATTAGGCAAGATCCGTAGGTTAAATCCCGTTTTGACATCAATAGTGTTTGTCGCCAAAAGTATAATCTCAGAAATTTTATTTTGCATTAGCATTCTAACTATTTATTATAATTAATTAAAATCATAATTTTTTAATAAAAAAAATTACACACAGCTAAAAGAAATAGACTCTAAGCAACTAAACAATTCACACTTCGACCAATTACTTCCTCTCTAAAGAAAAGAATATGGAAAAATAGAGATTCATCATTCAATCAACATGAAGATGAGGTGTTATGTCGTGTGTATCTAGAATATCACAAGATCAGAGTTGGTAACAACAACCAATTTATGAGGAAATTATAGAAAAAAATAGTTGAAATGAAAATAAAGAAATTAGAAGCAATAATAGATCTCTACATTGTATGATGAATACTATTATTTATGTTGTTATGGTCCACAAGTGGAGAATATGCATTCAAGTGGTGCTTTTCAACTTGATATTGTAAGTATATTTGTTCTCTTGAATTAGTGAAAGCAGTACCCATGAATTTATTCGATCTAATCATCCAGCGAAAGTTGTTAATGTTCTTGCTAACTGACAAACCAATTGGATTTGGTTAAAATAACCCAATTTGAACCTAATTGAACGATAAGATTACTATTGAACTTAGAGTTATGAGAGAGAATATAAATTTCATCCTAATTTTCACATATAGAGAAGTTAAAAAGAACAGTCGGATTTAAAAAATAAAGAAAAATAATTGTTTTCTCACAACAATGTTTGGAAATTCAAAAATGCTTCGATCTACTATTTTTTTAAGAAAAAACTTAGTTATTCATTGATCTAAAGATTCAGCGATAGAATTTACATTTCAACAATTGGTTCTAAAAAAATAAGCTTTATTGTGATTGTTTGATACATTAGCGATTTTATATTTTAGCAAATACTGTTTTGAGTGTTTGAAAAATCCAACAGTGAAATTTTTTCGTTTTGAGCTAAAATTTTTCAGAATCTAAGATTTTTACGGTGGTGATCTAATTTAGTGATCATAATCTAATGAACTTAGAATCGTTTGAAATAGCATATTTTAAAATTCTTGTATTATTTTCTTGTGTTAAAATTATTTTATAGCATTATTATCTGGATATGTTTTAACATAGAGGACATAAGTTAAATTCATATAGTGAATTTTTGAGTGTACTACGGTCCTATGGTTTTTCGTTCTCACATCAAAAATGTTTTCTACAATCATATTTGTTTGTCAGCTGCAGTTTCATACGGCACAATTACGGCATATTGTTGTTTGTTTACCTGCCGCAGCTACCTGCGGTCAAACGTTGCGTTGTATATCACAATTTTTTTAACCGCTGAATAAAACAATAGTGTGATTAAAAACCTGCAATCAAGCGCAACCGGCGGTGACAGACAAGCGAACAACATCTACCGCAGCCGTAATCATAATGTTAACCGCAATCATAACTGCCGACAACGGACAAACAAACAAAACTTACGTAAAAAATTTGTGGTATAATTTATTTTTTCTAATTTGAGAAAATTATTCTCATAGATTCATACAAATATTGAGAAAATTATCCAGCTACGCCATTGTTGTGTGTTTGTGGTTTCTCAAGCGTATTAAAACCAAGAGAGACATAGCACCCCGACAGACCAAGAAGAGATTATTCTGGGGCAAGGTCAGGAGACAAACAAAATGACCCATCGGACGAGTGCAAAGCCGCACTAATCGTGCGAGGTTGCTTAGAACCGCGTCGAGAAATCAAACTTCCCTTGAGTTCTCTGTTTGAGTGATTCAGGAAAACTAGTAACTATGTTTTTGGTTAATATAGAGTATCCTAATCAGAAGCTTTTAT
Source organism: Pugionium dolabratum (assembly GCA_018901945.1). NCBI lineage: Eukaryota > Viridiplantae > Streptophyta > Magnoliopsida > Brassicales > Brassicaceae > Pugionium > Pugionium dolabratum. Next base: position 99,243 of record JAEVFF010000361.1, read on the forward strand.
TTTATAAATTTGATTGAGGAAAGGTAGAAACAGAAATCAGAAAGTAAATAGAAACAATATTGCTAATTACATTTTGAGAAACTATACTTTCTAAAGCTATAATCATTCACTTACTCTAGCAGGATCTTGCATCAAATCTCTTCTTCATCATTGCATCCTGAACACAACGTTGAAACAAAGAAAGAAGATAGATTTTAAAATCAGAACCAGAAAAATTGAAGAAGAAGAAGATGAACATGACGAAAAAGAATCCTCAAAGTCATACCAAAACTAGATTTCGAGAATTTATCAACATTTACATTCAGAGATCATACTGATACAAAAAGAGGAAAATGTGTCTAAGAAGGTTCATTACCTCCGCAGCAGAAACAGCAGAAGCAACAAGAGAGAACCATGGCAACATCTCTGCAGACAACAGCAAACACACCAGATGAAATCTCGGGATCAGATTCTCTGTCTCCGATGCTGAGGAGTTTCTGTTGATTGCTTTCATTATGTTTCCCGCTTTTCGACCTTTGAAATCTCTTCTTGCTCTTGAATGAGTTTCGAAGTTTCAATGATGGCCACAGATGCATCTCTTCTAAATACTCAAAAATGTCAAACGATCTTCTGTTACCTCAAAACACACTTCGTTCTAATACCAAAGAGATATAAACGCTCAAATCCTCACAAAGACCATATTTGCAAGAAGAAAACAGTAATCATGTGAATTCATTAGAGAGATGAGTCACAAATTTGTTACATGACACCAAAACTCATCCACCAAAGTTACGTTCATCGAGAAATTCAAACTAAAAACAAGCCAAATTTGACGAAAGAGATTTAAAGATTTCAAATTTAAATCGGTGGTCTTGTGAAACCGGCGGTGATCTTCCTGTAATTTTTTTGGAGATAGTCGAAGTCTTTTAGAGAGAAATGGTAATTTAGGGAAAACCCAAACCCTAAATTCCAAAATTCATCAAAGCAAATTCAAGAAGTGGAACAACATGAAAGAAATCAACATGCGAATTCAAAATAACTTAAGAGAGAGAGAGGTTGAAAGGCAGAGACTTGGGAATCTGACCTCTATGCTCTATCCAAGACTCAAAACTCAGTGAGCCCAGTTATATTTTAGTAGACTTATCTTATATGGAAAACAAAAAATTATCTTATTATATAAACTTTTGATTCCTCCAAGTTGTAATTAATATGTAGTTTTCTTCTTTATTCTGATAAGCTAGTTTATATTGGTAAAGGAAAGAAGAAGGATGGTGACCTGGCAGCTAAATGATGAGAGCTGCTGAAGCAAGTGGAGAGTTTGCAAGGATTGACAAGTATAAATTTGGTTAAAAAAATAAGCCGCCTAGTTGTTTATGCATTCGTCTGAGCGCTAGGCACCATCCAACTGTACTCATTTTGTTTAAATCGGTTAAATAAATTAGATATTTGATTTTTATGTGTATAATCCGCGGAGATGCACGACTAGCTGTCTAGGTAGCCATCTAATTTTTTTATTTTTATTTTTATTTTAAAATATTTTTAAAAAATTCAGATGAAAATTTAATTTAATTATATTGATAAGTTAAATAAAAATCATAATATATTGGAACTAAATTAGTTTTAATATGTTTTATGCAATCTTAAATGTAAAATTACATGATATTATAAATAATTATGAATTATCATATATATATATATATATATCAAAAACTAGAGCAATCAGCAAATCCCTAATTTTTTGTTAGACACTAAACCCATCTCAACTGCTCGACTAGCGCCTAACGCTTATTCGAACATAGAGTATAAATAGTAAATAAGAAATTTGTATTGGGCATGCTTATTTCTGTTAACAATCTTATGCGATATGAGCAAAGGTAAATCGCTATGAGATCTCGTCTTGTTAATTGAATGAGCAACTTTTGTTTACACATATTGATTCAATACAATTTTTGATTTGGATTACTAAAATCTATCACTAGTGCAGTGAAAATGGTCGGAGTCAATGTGATGGTGAACACAACCCAAGGCAAATCATACGATGTCGAATTTGCGAGTTTGAAATGCGGAGATTTTGTTGCAATTGGATTTGCAAGGTGGTTATTTTCGTCTGTGCGAATCAAAAGCGGAAGCAAAGGCCCGATTTTCTTCTTTCGATAGCAAATTAAACATATTGATATCCGCGATGGAGAAAATGGAATCGTAAGCAGAGGGAGATGTCGCGAGACCGGGAGAGTTACCGTAATCATCTTAGGTGCAATTTCAGGTACTAAGCGTTAACTCGGAACACAGGAAGGATTCACCGTTAGGTTATCGAGCAAGTATTTTGAATTTGGCGAAAGTGATAGTTTGTTACAGAAAATCGAAATGCCTCTATTTAATGGTCATCAGACGTATGTCTGGATAGCACACATTGAGAGGTTTTTCTGTTCTTGGTCATTATAATGACGATGAGAAAATGGACTTCATATCTCTCAGTTTACAAGGTCGTGTTTTAAAGTGGTTCAGTTGGGAAATGTATAGAGATGGATTTTAGAACTGGATGGACTTTAAGAGGCGGTTAGTGTTGCGATTTGGGGATTCGGTCTAAGATGAATCATGCAAGAAATTGTTTGCAATCCGACAAACTAGGTCTGTCGCAGATTATGTTGGTGAGTTCGAGGAACTCTCGGCACAAGTCCATGGATTAGAGGATCAACATCTCGAGCACATTTTTTACAATGGTCTTAAACAGGAGATGAAGGAAGTGCTCAAGATGAAAGATTCTCATGGATTTCCCAATCAATTGTCGCGGTTTTACATATGGTTATCCAGTTTGTTCTGTAAAGTTGTAAGCGAAGTACACCAGGCTGATGTTAGTTCTGTTTGTAATTCTGGTTATACTCCTCTGTCTTCGACAACGAATTTTAATTATCAAAAGGCGATGACATTGAAGGAGGTGAAATCGTGGCAAACGCATGGCAAAATGATAATAGAGTCTACTTCCATTGTTGGAAATTATGTGGGTCAACAACAAGACAGACAACAATTGAGACTTTGACAGCGTTTTACGGATGCTGAGCTCGATGCAAAGTGAATCAAAGTAAAGGGTTGTGCTTCAAGTGTGATGATCACTATGTTAGGGGTCATATTTGCCCGAATGAGTTGCGCATCTTGATTTATTTTTAATGGATTCGAGAGTATTATCCGATGAAAAAGAAGAAAAGGGAAAGTCGAGTACGACAATCAATCAATAATTGATTGTATTGTCATTCAATTCTTTTTTGGGAATCAATTCTCTCAAAACTACTAAGTTGCGCGGTACCATAAGGATATTGAGGTTGGTGGTGATGTTAGACAGTGGAACGTCGCACAATTTCATCTCTCCGACAGTGGTATAGAAACTCAAATTACAAGTTTATGCTAATAATGTTTTGGAAGTGCTGTTGGGGAATGGAATTTCTGTCAAAGGGCTGGAGTTATTTAAGAATATCCATAATTAGCAGAGGTGGAATTCAGTTCCGACTTCATTGCTTTGGAATTGGGTACGGTGGATGTTATTTTAGGTGTTTAATAGTTAGAAACGTTGGGAAAATGTGAGATTGGCGGTTGCAGGAGCTCATATTTTTTCATCATGGAAGCCGAGTTACACTTAGAGGAGACCCGAGTTTACATGTATCTCGTTTCAGTTTTAAGTCATTGTCTGTATCAAGTAACACTTCTCACTTGTATGATATTGTGGCTGAGAACAAGCAGTCCGTACAACATAGTGGGATGGTTATTCCTATGGAAATTGTGAATGTTTTGGCACAATATGAGTTTGTTTTTGCTATTCCTACGGGATTACCACCAATACGTGGGAGAGAGCATGGTATTACTTTGTATCTTGGTATTTCTGCTATTTCGTTTAGACTGTATTGTTATCCACATGCAAGCAAGAAAGTGATGGAAAAGATGGTTCTAGAGATGTTGGAATTGGAAATAATTCGCAAAGGTCGCAATCCTTTTTCTAGTCCCGTACTTTTGGTTAGAAAAAAGGATAAGTGGTTGAGATTTTGCATAAATTATAGAACATTTAATAGGGCTACTATCCCTGATAAGTATCCTATACCGATGATTAACCAATTTCTAGATGAATTACATGGAGTTAAGATCTTTTCAAAGTTTGACCTCAGGTCCGGATACCACCAGATTCGCATGAAATTAGAGGACATTGAGAAAACGGTATTTCGAACTTTGGAGGGATATTATGAATTTTTTGTAATGTCTTTTGGCTTAACAAATACTCCAACCACTTTCAGACCTTAATAAATGACATCTTCAAACCATTTCTTGGAAAGTTTATTTTAGTCTTCTTTGATGACGTGCCAATATTCAGCAATGATGTACAATCCCATGTCGAGCATGTCCAAGTGGTTTTGGGCGTTTTTGAGGAGAACAAGCTTTATGCTAATAAAAAAAAAAGCTCATTTGGGTTGCTACAAGTTGAATATTTAGGCCATATTATCTTAGAAAATGGCGTGGCCACTCACGCGGTCAAAACTACCGCGATGACAACATGGCCAAATCTGAAGTCAATCAAACAATTGAGGGGTTTTTTAAGCCTTATGGGGTACTATATACATTTTGTAAGGAATTATGGAGTGATTGAAAAGCTACTAACATAATTATTAAAGAAGGATCCGTTTGTGTGGGCTATTGCTGCCCAAGAAGCTTTCGATTGTCTTAAAACAACCATGACTTCAGCTCGATTTTGGCTTTTCCTGACTTTAGCAAAGTTTTCATTCTTAAAACTAATGTTTCAAGGTTTGGAGTTGGGTTGTTCTGATGCAAGAGAAATGCCCAATTGCCTTTTCTAGTCACAGTTTGACCACCCGGGAACAACTTAAACCGGCTTATGAACGTGAGATAATTGTTTTGGCTGTCTATAAATGGAAACATTATTGGTTAGGCAGGAAATTTACTGTCCACACTGATCATAGGGGTTTAAAATTCCTCTTGGAGCAGAAAAAAGTTAGTATGGAGTATCAAAAGTGGCTTACAAGACTCTTAGGATATGATTTCAAGATTTTGTATAAGCTGGGTGTCGAGAATACCGCGGCAGATGGATTATCACGGATTTCACAACCATCGTGTGTTTCTGTTTACTCTCAATTGTTAGCATTGACTGTTCCTCAACCCCTTCAACTGCAAGAAATTTATGAGGAGATTCGTGGGGATGAGAAAATACAAAAGACAATAAAACTGTTGGAAGATGGTTCATTGATTTCGTAAAAGTATAAAGTGATGGATGACAAATTTTGGTTTAAAAATCGTTTCCCAAGACTTTGGCTGCAATTCTTTTGATTTTGTTGGAATATCAGTGGGTTGATTGGGGGGGGTGTCATTCTGGTGTGTTAAAGACACGGAAGAGAATCCAACAAATTTTTCAGTGGGAGGGCATGCTACAGTTTGTGGCAATGTGAAGTTTGTTAAAGACATAAGTATTGTACACTTTCTCCGGCTGGTTTATTGTAACCTCTCCCAATACCTTAGTCGATTTGGGAAGATATAACGATGGATGTTGTAGAGGGACTTCCTTGTTCTGTGGGTATTAATATGATTTCTGTGATTGTGGATAGATTGAGCAAGTATGCTCTTTTTTTGGGTTGAAGCATCCTTTCCCTGCTGTTGTTGCCGAACGATTCATCTCGGAGGTTGTAAGACTACATGGGTTCCTGAAAACAATTGTCTCGGATCGTGACAGGAATTTTTCTAGACCTCTTCTAGAAGGATGTTTTTCGGTTAGCTGGCACAACAATCAAGTTTAGTACTCAACAGATGGAAAAACAGAGGTCATCAATCGATGCCTTGAAAAATACTTGCACTGCTTTGAATCCAACCATCTGCGAACTTGGCAAAATTCTTGTCTTGGGCTGAACTGTGGTATAATTCCTCTTACCACGCTTAGCTTAAAACAACTCCATTTTGATATAGTGTATGGCAAGGAACCTCCAACTATCCTACGTTTTGAATCGGGTTCAACAACCAACTTTGATCTCGAAATGTTTAAGGAAGAGAGATGTGATGTTATTGAGGTTGAAAGATAATTTGCTCCGAGCTCAGGCGTTGATGAAGAAGAGTGCCGATAAACATCGACGTGATGTTTGTTCCGAGTGGATGATATGATGTATCTCAAACTTCGTCCTTATCGCCAACAGTGGGTAGCACGACGTTTTTGTACCAATTGGCAACTAAATTTTATGGTCTTTTCGAAGTTTTGGAGTGTGTTGGTAAGGCGGCGTACCATCTCCGATTGCCGGTTGAATCAAAAGTACACTTAATCTTTAATGTTTCGCAATTGAAACGGGTTTTGGGTGCTCATAATCAGGTTCAATAGTTGCTGCCTGTTTGTGTGGAAGAGAGTGTTTTCGAACCAGAACCGGAGTCGATTCTTGCCACTCGTTATAATGCTCAAGGCCAATTGGAGGTCCTCGTACAATGGACAGGGTTGTCTTCACAACTCACAAGAGAATTCATGGTTACTATGAAGGAGTTACGCTCGAAGTTCCCACATTTTAAGTTTTGAGGACAAGTTTCATTTTAATGGGAAAAATATTGATAAACTTCAACAAATTTATATTCGTAAAGGAAAGAAGAAAGAAGATGACGTGGTTCAACTAAATAACTAAATGATGTAAGTTGCTGAAGCAAGTGGAGAGTTTACCGTTGCTAAGGATTGACAAGTATAAATAGTAAATAAGATGTTTGTATTGGACATATTTATTCTGTTAACAATTTTGTACGATATGAGCAAAGATAGATCGGTATGAGATCTCGTCTTGTTAATTGAATGAATAACTTTTGTTTACATGATTCAATACAATTCTTCATTCAGATTACTAAAATCAATCATATTCACTTCAGTAAAAATTACATATTTGCTACGCTATCCTTATCTCAGACTAGAATATCATATTTGCTACGCTATGGATGTTTCTTGCAGAGTCTACTTGTCGTTCTATCATCATATCTTTCGTAAATGATAAAAGCTTTTCTAACTTCTCAGTGAATCTCCATGCTAAAGAAACTGCAGCTGCCTTCAAAACATGAGATGATCGAAATATCAGAATGATTTGAAAATTACTTCCTTTTTTGTTGTTGTTGTTGGAGATTGAATGCCCTATAAAGCATAAGGCATGATCATTGTTTATTTTTTTGGAGTTATACAAATGTTGTAGAATTTTATAAAGTTCAGTTATATAAGGTTTATGGCATTTTGATGAAAATATTAATGAAAGAAAGGCAAAAGCATAGTTCCAAAGGAATAATATTTTCAAAAGACACAACCCAATCTATCATGTTCCAGCAAATATTTCACGAAATATGGAAAATTGTTGTCTTACAGTAGTAATTCAAAAAATCTTCGAAAAGAATGTGATATGATGAGGAACAAATTTCAAATTAAAATACATAGAAATACATTCCACATTCCCTTATTGAGAAAACATCATGTGCATCAATGGTTGTCATACCTTTGCATACTTCAGATGGGTGAAATTCAATTACATCTTTCTTGTATGGCTTGGACTATTGAACTGGTATATTGTATCTCAGGTTAAAAAAATATTCCATTAAGTTTGATGCCACTTATGGAGGAAAGGGATTCTGTGCCCCTTGTTCTTCTCTGCACTCTCTGCAAGCTTTGGTCTTTCAAATAAAAAGGAGATCTTTACCCTTAAAGATCATACTCCTAAAACCCAAAAAACAGAAGAACCAAAACAAAATGCTGGGCAAAATCAGCCATAAGTATAACTACAATTTTGTTCTGACTCTGTCTCTGTCTTTAGGACACAGCTTTGCAGGTCTTCTTGTTGTGTCCTAAACCCTTGCAGTTGCTACACTGAAGCTGACGCTTGATCATGTCTATTGGTTCCACTTGCTTACTCTTTGGCCTCCCCGGTGTCCTTCTTGTGGGTGGTGGTGTTACTGAAACAACCCCCTCAATAGGTGGCTCCTCCAACGTCATCATACTGTTAGGGACAGGGTTAATGGACTCAGCATACATTAACCGGTAACTCTCTAGGGTAAAGTAAGCTGAGCAGTATTCGTAAGGGCTTTTCCCGATGAATTCAATCACTGCAACTGCGTGGCTACAAGGTAAACCCGTTAGTCTCCATTGCTTACAGTCACAATCACACTGATTTATATCAACTATGTTGATAGATTCACCATGAACCTCGAATAAGTTACTGTGAGTCGGAGAAACCTGATGAAGTGACCTTGCGAGTTCTATTTCTTTCTGTAGCTTCTCATCGTTTGTTGGTGTCAGCGCTGTAACAACCCATTCCCGGGATTGTACCTGACGGGTATATATTGATTGCATCAACTTTGCCCTGAGTTCGTCTATCATTTGGGTTATCGGCAACTCGTGTGCTTCGGAAACCCAACTGTAGAAATCTAGCCCAAAAGTGGAGTTCATGTGGTTATATCTCTCTCCTTCAAACAAAGCATTTGCCCAATGGTGCGGTTCACTTTCGATAACCCAAGAGTAAGCGTCAGGGGAAATGCTTTTAATATTCTCCAAGGAACGGTAATATCCTTCAGGTCGTGTCGCATAAGCAGCAGCATAGAAATCATTGAGCATAAACCGCCTTGCTTCATGAGAAAACTGAGCCTTTAAGTCCATATTTAATTTCTCAGCGAGGTGACGCAGACAATAGGCGTGATGGTGTCCATCTCCAAATACCAGAGGCAGTGCATACTTTAGACCGTTTTGGAAATCTGCGACAAATGTGATTCTCCGGGAATCATCCAATGCCAATTTGAGATTCTCCAAAAACCAAACCCAGTTATCTTCTGTCTCAGAATCCACAACTGCAAAACCTACTGGAAATATTCCATCTTCGGCGTCAGGAGCTGTAGCAACAAGCATAACCCCTTGGTACTTAGAGTTTAATACGGCGCTGTCCAGGAAAAGGAGAGGGCGACAACCTTGTCTAAACCCAGATATAGATGCAAAGAATGATATGAAAAGACGATGGAAGCTCGAATCTTCTTTTGTCATGAAAGTGGCAATACTACCAGGATTAGTCTCCTTGATCTTCTCGCAGAAAAATGGAAGTTGACTATATGCCTCTTTATAAGAACCTTGAAGCTGCTCTCTAGCAATCTCTTTAGCTCTCCATGCTTGTGAGTAATTCAGTTGAATTCCATACTCTCTTTTTATATCCTCTGCGATATCCTTGGGCTTGTAATCCGGAAAAGCTTTCAACTTATCCTTTATAATACTTCCAACCAAACCTCTCGTTGCACGGTAACCAGCTTTCACAACCGCTCTCTCACACGTATGCCTCGGGTTCATTTTCTTGATGCAGATCAGCTGTGTGGTCGAAAGCCTCGATGCAGTGATACGCCATGGACAGCCTTGTGCTTTGCATTTGACTGAAACACGATGGCTATCGTTTTTCTTGTACTTGTAAGTGAACCCGTGCGCAATTGAGTACTTGTGCAACGCCTCTCGAAATTCGGTAAAGCTGTTGAACCTTTGATCAACACCCGTTATAGCATTTTCCCACTGCTGTGCAGCTTTTATATGTTGTTTATCGTCACTCAAAAGAAAATTGCACGGCAATGGGCTGCTTTCGTCAGGCATTATCTCCATTTCGATCTGAAAATCATTTGTTAACATATCATCTCCCAAAACGACATCACCTGCAGAAACTACAGGTACCACTGCTTCTGATGCAGTTGTTCTACTTGACCTGTCCAAAAAGGAAAAGAAATTCACGCATCAGTTGCTATGATCTTACACAATGTCGATAAAACGTTAAGCTTTAACAAGGATCAAAACTAGACAATCACAACAAATTTGTTTACTCTTTTCAATTTGAAAGTAGAGACAAGATTGAAAAAGATAAGCACAAACCTACTAGCTGGCATATTGGAGACATTCCTCACATGAGCTTCTTCAGGTAAGACGAATATTTCGACATTGGCTGCTTCTGCAGAAAAGCTTACCATGCGTTTAAAGTCCTTATCTTTAGAGATGGTGATTAGGGTTTTCTTGTTTCCAGGGAGGAAGTACTTGAGGGTCATAGTCTCCCAACTAAACCCAAAATTCTCAGCTAATTCAGACCTAAAATCGCTCAAACAAGTGTCTTGATCGATGTCTATAGCATAAGCATCTCCACCTGAATAAACTAATGATCCATCTTTATTAGTCACAAACTCTCCTCCTGATTGACATATAGCTATCACTTTCTTCGTCGCCATTACCAAAACCTTAAAATTTGCACAAAAACAAAATCTGATTTTAGAACTGAGCAAAAAATCAAATCTTTGAGTAAACACGAAATATTCAAATTGGAATTCTACATGAAATATCGAGCATCTCAGATTAAGAAAACCCTAAGATCCAAAAATGAAAATTTTTTATTAAGCCGGTAAAGAAAAGATAGAATGATATAATAACAATTGGATTAAGATGACATGGAGAAGATAAAACCCTAAATTGAAGCAGAAAAATTATGGAGAAACAAAAACACGGGAGAGGGTGAAACAGAGAGACTACGCACTGAGTTCTTCTCGTCTCAGACAAGTTTAACAATCGGGAGTTTTATTTTTCTCCTCTTCGAGAAACGAATCCAACTCGGAAAGACAGAAAGGAGACTCGGTGGGCTCCAAAACACTCCAGCAAATTAGAAAAAAAAAAAGATGGAAACGCTGCGTTTCGCATAATAAGGCAATTGACATATGTTTAAGATATTCGGTTTAAGTTTTGGTAGTAATTTTTGGTTTTGGTTTTTTTTTTGTCACTAGTTCACAACGTATCGATCCAATATCCTAATATCTCTTCATACGAAGATTTACCATCCTCCTGCGAAGGACGATGGAATCGAACTCCACACCTCTAGAATGTACGTAGAGGTGGTACAACCATTAGAAAGTAACTAATTCTATCCATTTTATCCAAAATACTCAAAAAAATTAAAATATTATTTAAATTTTGATAATTATAATTAAAGATTTTTAGATATTTCGGTTACTTTTATCTAAAAATAACTATTCTGATTTACAATTTTAGTTTGAGTATTTAAGTTATATCAATGTTAAATATAATTAATATTTTTGGATATTTAATTATATTTTGATTTTTTTTATTTTCTATTCGATTTTTGATTCAGTTTCGATTTTTTTTGATCTTTTAAATATAAAATTGTAAGATCCGTTGAATGTTTTGTCGGTACTAGTTTGGTTCGATATCCCTTCGGTTTAGATTTTTTTACAAAACTAATTTTAGACATATATCATTAACAATTCTCAAATATATCAGAAAATATTTTTTTTCAGAAGTATTATCACTATTTTTTTTTCTGAAAAATGCTACAAAAGTCTTTTTCTAAATAGCACATTATTTATTTTAAACCCAAAATAATTTTTCAACCCTAAAGAGTAAATCTTAAAATTGAACTCAAAATATGAAATCCAAACAAAAGTATTTAAATTATAAATGTAGAAAATCATTTGCAATATTTATGTATTTGGAAAAATATTTTTAATAATACTTTGGAGAAAACATTAGTGATGGTATTTTTAAAACAAAAACCACTATCTAAATTTCATCTTTCACCTAAATTTTTTAATTCAAATAATAACATTCAATAGTTAAAATTTAAAATATAGTACTTATATAAACATTTAAAATATTTATATAAGACCTAGAAAAATAAAGCTGAGAAAATTATAACACAAATATCAAAAATTAAAAATAAATTGTTTCAAACATGATAAAGGTGAACTAAACAAATCTTTCTTCTGAAAAAATAAACTTTCTTTCAAGAGTTTGTAGTTTTGATCTAGATTTTTTTTTGTTATACAGTAAATTTAATGTAACATCTTACTATATAGTGATGAGAATATCAATATCAATTCACTAGAAATTGAGAAAGATCTCATTAATATACCTAATATAAGACAAGCTCCAAGAACAATATCATGCAAAAAAAAAACCTTAGTAAAATGTTCAGCACAAGTTTGTGGAGAGGTTCATCATAATTATAGAAAATGGAGGATTTCATGAATCTGAACTTACTAAACAAATACAAAAGAAGATTATGAACAATTCAAGACTCCAACAACTTCTTTTCTTCCAGTTTTACAAGGCCTTAAGATATAATATTGTTCATTATTGCTAAACAAACTTAGAAGACATTAGAAAGAACTACAAGAGACCAATGTCTAAACACCTCAACGACAATAACACTCTCTCAGATAGCTTCACGGCAGCCCAAAGGAAAAAGGAGAAAATGTCCCAAGAAAAAAATCGTGAGCCCATCATCACACAACTCAATAGGAAATTCAAAACTCTACAACCTGCAACTGCAACAGAGATGTACACTGCAACAAGAGACAGAAGCAGGGAGACAAAGAGGACAACCTGCCCCATCCAGCTGGAAAACAACTTTGCAGCACTCTTTGAACAATGAGCAGAGATCAAGCTCAAAAGACATGTGATTTGGCTTAATCTAAAACCTCTCATCTCTTGTATAAAACGTGAGCATTGTAACAGAACTTTTAGTAATGAAATTCATGGATTAAGTTCTTCTTTTCTCCTCTTATTTTTGACCATAGTCATCCCCTTCCTCTTGCTTTCATGGTATCAGAGCCATGGAAGGTACTAATGACTCTGTTTCAACTTCTACGCTCATGATTTCTCAATGCGTGACTCTCAAACTCAACGAGAAGAACTATCTTCTCTGGAAGCTGCAGTTCGAACAGTTTTTGTCAAGCCAAATGCTGATTGGGCTTGTTACCGGAGCAAGACCAAGAGCTTCACCCACCATCAATGTTCGAGCTGGAGAACAAATCACCGAGACAGTCAACCTGGAATACTTAAAATGGGTGCAAAAAGATCAACTTGTAATGGCGTGGCTGTATGGATCCTTGTCTGAAGATGCCCTAAAGGCAGTCTATGGTCTTCGGTCTGCAAACGAGGTATGGTTTGCGTTAGCAAAGAAATACAACCGGGTCTCTGCAACTCAGAAACTAGATCTACAAAGAAAACTACAAACCACTGTTAAAGGAGCTAAGCCGATGTCAGAGTATCTCTCTGAGATGAAAACGTTATGCGATCAGCTTGATTCCACTAGCTCACCCATTACTGAACATGAGAAAATATATGGAGTTTTAAATGGTTTGGGTAAGGAGTACGAGTCAATCTGCACTGTTATTGAAAGTTTGATGGATGCCTATCCTAGACCGTGCCTTGATGATGTTATCTTTAAACTGGTGGGGTTTGATGACAAGCTGCAAACCTACTGCATGTCTACAAAAGTCTCACCTCATCAGGCTTTCTACTCAAACAGAGGTGGATTTTTAATCAAGGACGTGGAACAAGTCGAGGAAGTTTTTGTGGCCGCGACTCTTACTCCACACAAGGTCCTGGTTTCTACCAGCAGTTTGAGCAGAGCTGAGGTCGTGGTGCTAGCATAGAAGACTCCTCTCGCGCTAGTTGTCAAATATGTGGTAAATATGGTCATGTGGCATTCAAGTGTTACAAAAGATTCGATCACTCTTTTTAGCTACCAGATGTAACTCAAGCCATGGCTGCACTGCACATTTCTGAGCAAGACAGCAACACCGGCACAAAGTGGTATCCGGACACTGGTGCTACTCACCATGTCACAAATTCTACTCAGAATTTGCAGTTTGCACATGCATATAATGGGTCTGAATCAGTTATGGTCGGCAATGGGGACTTTCTCCCAATAACTCATGTCGATTCCATTGTGTTGCCTTCACTGTCAGGTAATCTATCTCTTCATGAAGTGCTAGTGTGTTCTGATATGGCTAAGTCTTTAATCTCAGTGTCTAAGTTGATTGATGACTACCCTTGCTATTTCACATTTGATTCTTACAATGTGTTTGTTAAGGACAAAAAGACCAACAAGTTTCTCACTCAGGGAAGCAAGCGTGATGGACTGTATCGGCTGGAGAACCCACATTTTCTGACATTTTATTCATCAAGGCAGTAGATTGTCAGTAATGAGACTTGGCACAAAAGATTGGGGCATCCCTGTTCTTCAGCACCTCTCCTCTATCAAGGCTATTATTTTTAATCAGATCACATTGTCAATGTGTGAGTCATGTCAGTTAGGAAAAACTTGCAATCTCCTTTTTTCAAAGTCAGTTTTTCAGTCCTCTAGACCTCTTGAAAGGATTCACAGTGATGTATGGGGACCTTCTCCCATAATTTCTGTTCAAGGATTTTGGTACTACGTTATTTTCATTAACAATTATTCAAGGTTTTGATGGTTTTATCCTCTTAATTTGAAATCAGACGTGTTTTCCATTTTCAAAATGTTCCACCGAATGGTTGAAACACAATTCAATGCAAAAATCGGCACTTTTCAATGTGATGGTGGATGTGAATTTGTCAACAAGCTGTTTATAAATCACTTGGCAGAACATGGAATTAAACAGCTTATATCATGCCCTCATACTCTCCAATAAAACGGCTTAGCAGAAAGAAAACATCGACATCTTGTGGAACTCGGAATGTCTATGTTATTTCAAAGTCACCTCTCACAAAAACTATGGGTTGAAGCTTTGTTCACATCAAATTTTCTCAACAACATACTACCATCATCATTACACTCGAAGTTGCAGAGTCCATTTCAGGTTCTTCATGGTCATGTTCCTCTATACACATCACTACGGATCTTTGGGTGTGCTTGCTATCCAAATCTTAGGTCATACTCTCAAAATAAATTTGATCCAAAGTCATTATAATGTGTGTTTGTGGGTTACAATGAGAAGTATAAGGGATATCGGTGTCTTCATTCTCCAACTGGTCGTGTTTACATGAGTCGGCGTGTTGTTTAATGAACAACGGTTTCCATTTACTAATACCTACAGTCGATTTGTTTGCGTGCGCATACTCCGTTGTTAGCAGCCTGGTTTTCTGGCGAACAACATGAAGAAAAACTGTTTGAAACAGAGAGTTCACCACCAGAAGAATTATTACAATTGAAATCCAAATACACGGCTGAAAATCCACCTCAAATAGCTGTAAATATAGAGGATAATCTTGCTTCTGACCAGTCTCAAGAAGGTACATCTATGCCCATTGAAGAACCTCTTGAGCTTGATACAACTGTTGAATCTCAACCCCAACAAGTGACGAATACTCACTCCATGAGAACAAGGGCAAAGTCTGGAATTTTTAAACCAAATCCAAAATATAGTTTGATGGTATTGAAAGGCATTCCTAAAGAACCTAAAACTGTGACTACCGCGCTAAAACATCTCGGATGGCTGGTGCAATGCAGGAAGAAGTCAACACTTGTCTTGAGACAAAGACTTGGAGTCTTGTTCCTCCTCCGAAAGATGTTAATGTTCTAGGCTGTAAATGGGTCTTCAAAACCAAACTGAAAGCAGATGGTACTATGGATAAGCTACGAGCTCGCCTAGTCGCTAAAAGATATGAACAAGAAGAGGGGATTGATTTTTTGGAAACTTACATACCGGTTGTACGCACAGCCACAATGAAGATCATTCTTCATCTAGCTACAATTCGACATTGGGAGATTAAACAACTGAACGTCAAAAATGGTTTTTTGCACGGCGATTTACAAGAAACAGTCTCATCCGACAACCTATAGGATTTGAGAATGAAACACATCGGAATTATGTGTGCAAGCTTCACAAAGCTATCTACGGCCTCAAACAGGCTCCAAGAACTTGGTTTGATAAGTTTAGCTCCTACTTGCTCAAATATGGGTTCACTTGCAACACTCGGGACCCATCCTTATTCATCTATCGTCAAGGAAAAACTCTCCTCCTCCTGCTACTCTATGTCGACGATATGTTGCTCATAGGGAATGACAATCACCTTATGTCTGAACTGATCAAGTCACTCAATGACATATTCCGAATGAAAGACATGGGTTCTTTACATTATTTTCTGGGTATTCAAGCATCTAGAACAACTACTGGACTTTTTTTCAATCAATCTAAGTATGCGATGGATCTTCTTCAGGCTGCTAGAATGACGGATTGTGCCACAATACCTACTCCACTTTCGGTACAGCTAGATCGAGTTCCTTGTCAAGATGAAATTTTCTCGGAACCAACTTACTATCGCAGTTTAGTAGGAAAACTTCAATACCTTACTCTCACAAGGCCGGATATATAGTATGTTGTGAACAAAATCTGTCAGAAAATGCAACAACCATCGGTCTCAGATTTCTCCCTTCTTAAACGAATTTTGAGATACATAAAATGGACAATTGAGATGGGAATCTCTTTCTCATCCCATTCAGACTCTGTTTTAAGAGCCTACAGCGATTCAGATTGGACTGGTTGCCGAGAAACAAGAAGGTCCACTGGTGGATTCTGCACATTCTTGGGATCTAATATCATCTCCTGGTCTGCGAAGAGACAACTTACGTTATCGAGATCATCAACAGATGCCGAGTATAGGTCCCTTTCAGACACGGCAGCAGAAGTAACATGGATTGCTTCTCTTATAACAGAAGTTGGAATTCCCCAAGATCGTCCTGCTGAAATATTCTGCGACAATTTGTCAGCAGTTCACATGTCACCAAATCCTGTTCTTCATTCCAAAACCAAGCATTTCGATACTCACTTTCATTATGCTCAGAACAAGTAGCTCATGGTAATTTGGTGATCAAACATGTTCCAGCTACAAGTCAACTCGCCGATATATTCACAAAGGCACTCTCTCAAGGTAACTTCACAGCACTGAGGTTCAAACTCGGCGTGGAGTATCTACCCACCTCGAGTTTGTAGGAGGGTCTAAACACCTCAATTACAATAGCACTCTCTCAAGGTGGCTTCACGGCATCCCAAAGGAAAAAGGAGAAAATGGCCCAAGAAAGAAATCGTGAGCCCATCATCACACAACTCAACAACAAATTCAAAACTCTGTAACATGCAACTGCAATAGAGACGTACACTACAACAAGAGACAGAAGCAGGGAGACAAAGAGGACAACCTGCCCCATCCAGCTGGAAAACAGCTTTGCAACACTTTCTGAATAATGAGCAGAGATCAAGCTTAGAAGACATGTGATTTGGCTTAATCTAAAACCTCTCATCTCTTGTATAAAACGTGAGCAATGTAACAGAACTTTTAGTAATGAAATTCATGGATTAAGTTCTTTTTTTCTCTTCTTATTTTCGACTATAGTCATCTCCTTCCTCTTGCTTTCACAATGTGCATATTTAAATTTCTTGTGTTTAAATTAACAAGTTTATTTGCCTGTTTTTTGCAGCAATGTAACTGTTATGTTTAAGAGTTTTTTACTTGTCATTAGGTCATAATGTTTTGTTGTTATTTTCGCTTCAGTTCTTCCATTATAACGTATTTTCAGCCCTAGAAGGCACATGCGACTGTACTAGTATATAAAGTCTTTTCTCAGCATGTAATTATTTAAGTTTTATGAAATAAAAATTTAGTTTTTGTTCTTTTAAAAGGAGCTGACGCCTCCAACCTTCTTATGTGTGAATTCTTGAAGTTTGAGTGCTCTATACTTATCACATACCTTCCATAATCTGTGTGGTGTCTCTTGATCTACCTATCTATCAAATGTTCATTTAGATCCTTCAGAAAGTGCTCTACAGCGAACTAAAAGGTTACCATCGATTTGTTCATCAACCCATCATTCTTAAATCTCTAGAAAGTGATGTACAACCAGCTATAGTTTCTCCAACATTTCCTTTTACTCGAACAAACCATTTTGTTCCTGCATCATATAGGGAGATATTTTCATGAATATATGATGAAATTTTTAATTAAATAAAAAAATTTCAAAGCTAACTAAAATAGGAATAAAAGATTTTCAAATCTAATAAATTGGTAAAGTTATTTCAAATAGAAAAAAATAAAAAATTAATTACACGTATCATCAAAAGTAAATAATATAAAATAGAATACTAATTCAAAACAGTAATGAGGAAATAAAAATAATTAATGCATTTATAAAAGTAATAATAAGAAGAGTAGAAAAAATTCTTTTAATTATACAAATATAAATAAATAATAATAACGTTGATATTTTATATTACTTATTTTAGACACGTATTAAATTAATTTACTCACACATGCATTAATTATGTTACACAGATTATTTAAAACTTAAAACATCTCCAACAAAGGTTTTAATTAGTGGAGAAATTCTTGAGTTTCTCAATTTTATATTTTTGAGAGATCCTTAACAAAATTCAATTATATTTATAAATACAAATTAAAACGGCAACTTAAGCATCCGAAATCAAGTTTCATCCCATTCAATAAGATTACTTGAAATACTGAGTCAATTTATTATGAACCAAAACCATTACAAACTATTGAACTAAGCTGAAAGTAAAGTACTGATTGTATTGAATTAATTAATGTTTACAAGTAAGCGTACTTATATATACAAACCGATTAAACTAATCTAACTAACTATACACGTGTAAGTATGATAATACACCTCCCTCAAGCCTCTGAAACTGAAGATGGTGAAGTAAAAAGGCTTGAAGTAGACATTTTTTGAAGCAAGGAGTGGAAAGGACCAGGTTGAAGAGCTTTGGTTAATATGTCAGCATGTTGATTAGAACTAGTGACATGTAGGAGCTTAATCGACCCAAGCTTAACCTGATCCCAGAATGTGTGACAGTCAATCTCGATGTGCTTCGTCCAAGCATGGAAAACGGGGTTGGTAGCAATGTGAATTGCGGATTTGTTGTCGCAGAAGAGTTTGGCTGGAGAAGAAACCTGTATCTGTAGATCCTTAAGAAGTTGATGAAGCCAAATAACTTCGCATGTGACCAAGGCCAAGCTGCGGTATTCAGCTTCAGTGCTGCTACGACTGACAGTTTGTTGCTTCTTCGATGTCCAAGAAACCAGCAAAGTACCGAGATATACACAATACCCAGTGATAGAGCGGCGCGAATCAGGAAAGCTCGCCCAGTCAACATCAGCAAAAGCATTCAAACACAGATCAGAGTTTGCTGCATAAAACAAGCCTTGACCGGGATTGGACTTGATGTACCGGAGAACATGATGGGCAGCTTTCAGATGTTGATCAGTAGGTGCAGAAAGAAATTGGGACAGATAATGCACGACAAACATAATGTCGGGTCGGGTGATTGTGAGATACAACAATCTTCCAATGAGCTCTATGTACGACTTTGCACTAGATAAAGGAGTGTCGGATGTTCGAGTAAGCTTGATACCAGGATCAAGAGGAACAGAACAAGGCTTAGACCCCAATAATCATGCATCAGACAACAAATCAAGAGCATATTTTCGCTGTGAAACAGCAATGCCACTTGAATTCCGAGCAATTTCTAATACCAGAAAAAATCGAACAGGACCTAGATCCTTTATCTTGAATTCATAATGCAGTAAGTTCTTAAGAGCAGTGACACTAGAAGAATCGTTACTCGCAATCATGATATCATCAACATAGACCAAGACAGCAATGAAAGATGAACCAAGATGCTGAATGAATAGAGTATTATCAGCAGGAGATTGGAAAAAACCAGCCTTTAACAAGACAGAAGAAAGACTGAAATACCACTGTCTGGATGCTTGCCGTAAGCCATAGAGGGACTTGCGAAGCCGGCAAACTGGATTAGGCAGAAACTGTCCAGAAGAAGTATATCATAGAGGTAAACTCATAAAAATTTCTTCATCTAAATCACTGTGCAAAAATGCATTAGTGACATCCATTTGAGAAAGAGTCCACCCGCGAATAGCAGCAAGACTTAACAGGAGTTTCACAGTTGTCAATTTCGCAACAGGAGAAAACGTATCAGTGAAATCAATACCTTCTCTTTGTGTAAATCCTTTAGCAACAAGCTGAGCTTTATGTCTCTCAATGGAGCCATCAGATTTATACTTGATAGTATAAACCCACTTGCAACCTACAACATTCTTTCCAGGAGGAAGTGACTCAACATCCCAGGTTTTATTCAATTTAAGAGCCTGTAACTCCATGTTCATAGCCTTCACCCAAACATCAGATTGTATAGCCTCTTTAAATGATTTAGGGACTGTCTCCAATGAATAAGAGAGAACATAGGATTTAAAAGGTTGTTTTAGAAGTTAGTAAGAAAGAACAGAGAATATGGGATAAGGTGTTGAAACATGAGAAGGGGAGGAAAGAGAATGATGTTGAGGTGGAGAAGAGATAAGAGAGCAATGGTAATCAGATAAGTAACGTGGAGCATGTACATGCTGTTTAGGCCTGCCCATATTGTCAGAAGTTGGTTCTGAAGTGGAAGTAACAAAATTTGGTAAAAGATTGTGGTCACTAGAGAATGGGACAGAGGGATTAGGAGCAAGATTCGATAAAGAATCAGAAAAGAAGGATTAGTATCAAGAGCTACAGGAGTGGGAAGTGGGAGAATAGTTCTAGAGAAAAAAGCAGTACTAGGAAGAGATGCAGTGGCAGTCTTAAAAGGAAAAACTTGCTCATGAAACACAACATTACGGGTAACAGAGATCAGATTACTATCCAAATGCAAAACACGATATCCTTTATATCCAGATGCATAACCGATAGAAACACAAGCTTCAGCCCGTGGAGAAAATTTATGCCTATCTTTTAATAAAGTGGATACAAAACAGAGACACCCAAAAGACCTTAAGAAAAGATAATCTGGAGGTTTCTTTAAAAGTTTTTCAAATGGAGAAATCTTCCCTAAAACCAGTGAAGGAATACGATTAACCAACATCACAACAGTAAGAATACATCTATTCCAATAGACTAAAAGGATGTTAGATTGAAAAAGCAATGCACGAGCAACATTGAGGAGAAGTTGATGCTTTCGTTCCACAACAGAATTCTGTTGTGGAGTGTTAGCACAAGAGAATTGGTGAATAATGCCATGAGTTTTAAGTAGCTGATCAAATGCGAGTTCAGGGGCATTATCACTTCGAATGACTTTAACTGTGGATTGATATTGGGTTTGAACATGTTTAAGAAAGATTGGAAAAAATATAGAAACCTCACTTTTAGTTTTAAACATGTAAACCCAAGTCATGCGAGTGCAATCATCAACTATGGTTAAAAAGTATTTGTAACCTTCTATTGATTCAACAGAGAAGGGTCCCCAAATGTCAAGGTGAATAAGAGCAAAAGGAACATCAGAGATGTGGTTATGTGAATCAAAAGGCAAGCGTTTCTGTTTAGCTAATGGGCAAACAGAACAAGGAATATGATTAACTGTTTTAGAAATGCCTATAGAGCGAGAAATATGCTGCATCTTTTTAGAAGATGGATGTCCAAGGCGTTGATGCCAAAGATGTCCATCCACATTCAAGGTTCCACAAAAGTTGGTAGAGGTATTTGTTTCATGAGTCTCTAATATGTAAAGATTGTGTTTAAGGATGCCTCTACCAATTGTCAAATCCTGAATATGTTCCTGAATTAGACAAAAGTTATGATAGAAATGAGCAGACAAAAGAGGATCAGAAATGAGACTGCTAACACTAATCAGGTTAAAACAGAAAGAGGGAACATGTAGAACATTATGTAAAACAAATGATTGTGTGATCTGTACGGTGCATGTGTGTGTGATCAAAGCTCTAATGCCATTAGGTAAAGATACTGTGACTCCACTAACAGGAAAAACCTCAGTAAACATGTTCAGATCAGAACAAACATGTGTAGTAGCTCCACTGTCTATTATCCAAGAACTAGGGGAAAGTTGTTTAGAAAGAGTGGTTAAGGTTTGATGTTGAAAGGTAAGGATATTGTTATGAAACTGAAAATAAGAAGAAAGGGAGGAGACAGTACCAGCTGATGATTGTGGAGGCATAATACCATTTGATGTAATAGAGGAAGAACTCGAAGATGAAGTCACACACTCTAGAACTGATTGTGACTGAAGCTGTTGAATCAAGTGCTGAATCTGACTTGGATGGAGTTGACTAAAATCCAGACTGGTGCCAGTATTGATGGGAGCAGATAAGTCCGAGTCATTCAGCACATTTGCAACAGTATTTGTCTTCGGAATATTCTGAAGATTAGAAGGAGTTGTGTAGCGATAAGTGTTTTGAAAGGTAGGTCTAGTCTGAAACTGTCCTCGAGCCACAAAGGGAGCAGGATTACGAGGGTTTTGAGCACTGGAATATGCTCGATGACCAGGAGGATAGCCATAGATCTTGAAACATTTCTGAATAACATGGCCCATTTGACCACAATGTGTGCAAATAGGTCTTTGTTTTGGCCGATAAGTGTTGTTAACAGCAGCAAAAACAGGTTTATCAAGAATCACATCGGAAGTACTAGGACATGTGCTCTGAAAAACAACATTATCAGCTTTAGTTGCTGGCTTTATCAACCTCTGGCGCTCATCCTGAGTGACCATGTTGAACACTTCTTCTATTGATGGAATGGGTTTGAGCATAAGAATGTGACGACGAGTGGATTCATACGCCTCACTCAATCCCATAAGGAATTTTGTTACACTGCTTCTCTGTTGCATCCTCTCCCACAGAACAGCAGCATTACATTCACATTTGCCGCAGGTGTAGACTGGAATTTCAACATAATTCGTATATTCTTCCCATAATGTCACCAACTCGGTATAGTAGGCACTAATATCCATGGAACCTTGTTGTATACTCGATAAACGCTGCTCAATTTCATAAATTCTGGGAGCATCGTCTTGTTTAAACCGAGACATGAGATTCTTCCAAATGCTTTCAGCCGTATTCATGAATAACAAACTCTGTCCTATTTTCTTAGAAACCGAGTTCATTAACCATGTGGCAACCATGTCGTTGCATCTAGACCAAGCACAAGAATCCCTATGATCACTAGGTGGTTTAGGAATTGTACCGTCGATGAAGCCGAGTTTGTTTCTGACATTTAACGCCATGCGAACAGAACGTCGCCAAGCGTGGAAGTCGGCACCGGAAGCAAGGCGATCGGAAACAAGAATGAGGCCCGCATGATCTGAACAGTGGAGGAAATATGGATTTTCGTACTGATCCATATTGTTACGATTAGCATCCGAACTTGGAATTGAGGTGGAAGAAGAATTTGTTGAATACAGCTTGTAGATAGAGGTCAAAGATCGAAGAAAAAAAGCAGAAGAAATGTCGTAACAAATTGAGGAAGAAAGAAAAGTGTTACGAGCTTAGGTCAAGAAAGGGGAAAAAATCAGAAAAAGAACGATATAGGAGATCAAAAAAAACACCTCAATCACCACCAAAATCAAGAGAAGAAGATCATTGAGAGATAATTTCCAAGCCGGAATGCTCATCGGAAAAAAAAAATCAGCAATCGATCAGCTTCATTCATCAATGGCGGAAGACGAGTTTATGTGCTATGATACTATATTGAACTAAGCTGAAAATACTGATTGTATTGGATTAATTAATGTTTACAAGTAAGCGTACTTATATATACAAACCGATTAAGCTAATCTAACTAACTATATACGTGTAAGTATGATAATACAAACAAAACAACAAATTCATATAAAAGATTTTCTTGCATTTTTGTTACTAACAGAGCAACTACAGTATGCTGTTAATAGCACAGACACATTCTATTTTCTTTCAAGTGATAGATATTTGTGATATGTCACAATTGTTTGCCAAAGTATACCTTTGAGAAAGCAAAATTTGCTCTACAAATACAAATGAAAGTAAGTCTGAGAGGATATTCATTTACAAATAAGTTGAGTGATTACTGGTAGTGATCTCATTTGATTCTATTAAGCAATGTTTTTCATGTCTTTATGGTGTTGGATTACATCTCTTTTTTTAATATTTCATTTCTTATCAAATGATTATTCTTTCACTCAAAACCAAATTTACAGGGAAGTGTTAAACAATTTATATGATAAGCCCAAGGCAAGCTCATAAACCTAATGAAGTATTAGCAAAGTCCATGTGTTTAGGGTTTCTTTCAAGTATTTGAATACAAATATATTTTTTATGTCATTGTGGGTTGTAACCTTGAAAGTTGTCTCAAAGCAAGTCTTCTCTATATTTTTGTGATTTCTTTTATTTTGTTTCGGAATAGGATTACTTTAAAAATAAAAATAAAATATTTTTTTATCCAATATCTATATTATTTATAGATGTTTGAGATAATAGAATTAAAACAATAGTAATACTGTAAAATAACATCTTTTAAGTTTATATTCAAATCTATCACATTAAAAATAAAATTTCTAAAATAGCATAAATTATTATGTAAAAATAATTATTTACCTCAAATAACTATATATAAATTTAAAATATAATATTTGGATTCACTTTTTCCAATTTAAAATTTAAATTTTTCTTATTAGGAAGAGATTTTTAATTATTTTATCATTAAATTTGTGATATTTTTGTATATTTGAATGAGTAGTGCTACATTTACAATAAAAACTTAAAACAATGCTATTTTAGATAATTTGCTCTTGCCTAATTTTTTATATATAGTGGAAGAGTTTAATAAATTAAATGTCCATGTAATCTCTTTTTAATAAATGTCCACGTAAATATATCATAGTACTAGAAAAAATCATCAATTTTATAACAATAAATCAAAAGTAAAATTTTCAAAACATATTTATACCACATTATTATATTTTTATTTATTTTTTCTCCAAAGGTTCATATATCTTTTTACTATTGAATAGGAGTTGATATTAGTAAATAATGCTGTGAGATATCAAATTTTTTTCACTTAATCATTAAGAGTAAATTCGGATTATCATTAATGCCCATGTGTTAATTTTTTTGTTTTTGGGTAATTTATGTATGAAACTTATAATATATTTAAATTTTTTTGTTTTACAATTTTATTATCAACTTATTTCATAGGTTTATATTGTTTTTCCAAACTTTTATTAACTTAGTTACCATTATTTTTATAATATTAATGATATTCCCAACTTATTCTTAATGATTATTTATATTTTTACTGAATATATTTACACATAGTTATATTTATGGGTTGTACTAATTGTACAAATTTTATATATATAGTGTACTAGTTTTATTAGTTGTACAAATTATATTTTATCAATTATATTAGTTAATTGTACACTTGTCAGTTATGATTGATTGTATTCGGTTACTCAATTTGTACTTGGTTATAGTAGTTATATTCGGGTTTACTTGTTTTTTCCAATCGTTGTTTGTTTATGATTAATAGTATCACGATTTTTTCATAATTATTTCACAATATTTTGATACTAAATCTACCAAATACAAATTTCATACATATAAAAATGACAAATCAAATAAGAAAAAAGTAAAAAAAGAAAAGAAAATTAAAAAAAATAGAAAATAAGATTTAATAGAGAATACAAAAATAAAAAAAATAAGAAAATCTGAAATGAATTATGACAAATGATGAAAAAAGAAAAAGAAAAAAAATCAAATGTTATGCAGATTTTCAAATTTGAAAAAATTAAAATAAAAGAATAATGAAAAGATTTGAAAGAGATATAAAAAGAAATGATATAATAAAATGAAGACAAAAGGAAAATAAAACAGCTGCAAGAAAATTAAAAAAAAAATAGATAAAAATAAATTTAATAAAATATTAAAAATAAAAATATTTTATTTATTTATTTTTGATATTAAAATAATTAAAAATTAAAATATTTTATAATAAAGACTATTTGATTATATTTAAATAAATCAAGAGGGGTATATAAGTATTTGATCCTATATTTTCCCTCTTGGCTAATTTTGTTTTATAACGGAAGAATTTAATAAATTAAATGTCCATGTAATCTCTTTTTAATAAATGTCCACGTAAATATATCATATTACTAGAAAATATCACCAACTTCATAACATTAAATCAAAAAAAAATTTTCACTAAAAATATTTATGGCACATTATTATAACTATTATTTTTTCCAAAGATTCGTTATACCTTTTTAACTATTAAATATGAATTACTTTTCCCTCTTGGCTAATTTTATGGCATATGCTTATTTAGATAAAAAAAATACTAAATCTTATAAAAATATAGAAATTAGCTTTTAAAATAAAATAAAAATAATCCTATAAAATAGTATTTTTTAAAAAGTTTTTATTTTAAATTTAACAGGATAGAATTAAAATTTAAAAATAAAAATCATTATGTGAAAAATACTTCTTTAGTCTAAATAAATTATAAATAAAATGAAAAGATTATATTTGTAATTCTATTTTCCAATTTAGCGTTAAAATTTCCCCTATTAAAAAAATGTTTAAAGATATTTAATAGAGTAATATACTAAAATAACATTTTTTTAAAGTTTTGGTTACAAATCTAGCATTCAAAAACTAAAAATCCCAAAATAAAACAAACAATTATGTGAAAATATTTATTTACTCTAAATTAATTAGGACAATTGACTAAAATAACACTATTTCAAGTTTTGGTTTCAAATATAACACTTTTCATTTAAATTTTTAAAAATAACACAAATTTAATACTAAAATAATTAAAAACTTCTTTTAATGAAAAATATTTAAACCCTAAATTGGAAAAAGTGAACCCAAATATTATACCTTAGTTATATATATTTTAGTTAAGGTAAATAATTATTTTTACATAATAATTTGTGTTATTTTTAGAATTTTATTTTTATTGTGCTAAATTTGAAAGATAAATTTAAAAAGATGGTATTTTAAAGTATTACTAGTTTTTTCATTTTCCTTTTCTTTAGAGATTCAGTCAATCTCTTTGTCCTATAATAATTTGTTTTTATCTCTTTTCTTATCAGGAACTTTTACTAATCCATTTTTTGCCAAAAAGTTAAACATTAATCAAATATTCCACCACTTTTGATAGGTTTGAATCTGACCTCTATAAATATAACTGATTCAGATTTCATAATTTGACTATGCACAAATTAAAATTAATATTTTAATTTTTTAGTATTTAAATGAAATAATTATAAATATATTTTAATTTAAAATATTATATATATTATAAAAGAATGATATTACTATTATTATATATTATTCAAATAATATTGCATTATTTTATCGTTGTTTTGCGATACGTTAATCAAAAATACATTTATAAAGTTTTTAATAAAATATTTGAAACATGTTTTAAATTAAATTAATAAAATTAGTAGTTTTAATTAATTTTGTTATGTTATAAAATCTACTTATATATAGAGTAGTCATACTAAAAAATAATTATTAGTTATTCAAATTTAATATTACAATCAGATGATATAATCTAAAATTTTATTTGTAAATATATTGATTGTTTGGAAATAAAAAAAATTGAGTGATATAATTTCTATATGATTTGTGATTTAGATATTCCGACTATATTATTGCACAAAATATATATATATATATATATATATTTCTATAAAGCAATTATTACTACAATATATTGAATTTAATTATTGAGTTAAAAAGTAAAGTTGCATATAATATAAAAATAGAATTAAATAGTGCTAATTAAGTTTCTATATCTATAAAAATTTGATATATTTACTTTCTTTATATATGTGTACAATAATTAATTATTTATGTAAAAAATAATCTTCTATTTTTAAAATTGGTAAGTAATTAAATGTGTAATTTACTAACTCAAACTTTCCTAATTTTTGAATCTTCGTATATTTGAAAATTAAATAATATTTAGAAACTCATTAAATTCTATAATTAAGTTTTCTAATTAAGATGTTTAGATAATATAATAAATCATTTATATTTAAAATTAAATTAATTAGTAAAATTGTTGAGAGTGAATATGGTGATGACACCTAAGCAATTTTCACTTTCAATGCTTTTCCTTTAATATATAGTAGATTATTGCACAATATATATATATATATATATATATATATATATATATATATTTCTATAAAGCAATTATTACTACAATATATTGAATTTAATTATTGAGTTAAAAAGAAAAGTTGCATATAATATAAAAATAGAATTAAATAGTGTTAATTAAGTTTCTATATCTATAAAAATTCGATATATTTACTTTCCTTATATATGTGTACAATAATTAATTATTTATGTAAAAATAATCTTCTCTTTTTAAAATTGGCAAGTAATTAAATGTGTAATTTACTAACTCAAACTTCCTAATTTTTGAATTTTTGTATATTTGAAAATTAAATAATATTTGGAAACTCATTAAATTTTATAATTAAGTTGTCTAATTAAGATGTTTAGATAATAGAATAAATAATTTATATTTAAAATTAAATTAATTAGTAAAATTGTTGAGAATGAATATGGTGATGACACCTAAGTAATTTTCACTCTCAATGCTTTTCCTTTAATATATAGTAGATTATTGCACAATATATATATATATATATATATATATATATATATATATATTTCTATAAAGCAATTATTACTACAATATATTGAATTTAATTATTGAGTTAAAAAGAAAAGTTGCATATAATATAAAAATAGAATTAAATAGTGTTAATTAAGTTTCTATATCTATAAAAATTCGATATATTTACTTTCCTTATATATGTGTACAATAATTAATTATTTATGTAAAAAATAATCTTCTATTTTTAAAATTGGCAAGTAACTAAATGTGTAATTTACTAACTCAAACTTTCCTAATTTTTGAATCTTCGTATATTTGAAAATTAAATAATATTTGGAAACTCATTAAATTCTATAATTAAGTTTTCTAATTAAGATGTTTAGATAATAGAATAAATAATTTATATTTAAAATTAAATTAATTAGTAAAATTGTTGAGAGTGAATATGGTGATGATATCTAAACAATTTCCACTTTCAATGCTTTTCTTTTAATATATAGTAGATATATAAAGAGCTTCAGATATGTAAGACTACTCTAAAAACATCCAAATAAAAGAAAGACAAGCTTTCAAACCACAAAGAATTTAAAATAAAAGTTAATGGATTTTCGGAGATTTCCACACACATTCATTGTGGTTTCTATCATTGTAATGTTCTTGAGCACAGGTTAGTGATCTACACAAAATAATATTAATGTTTATAGTGATCATGAAAAATTGTAAAATATTATTTGCAATATTATGAAGAATAATGAACGTATGCATGGTTTTGGTTTTAAGGTTATGAACACCAAATACTTACAGGAACAGAGGCAAGATCAGAGATATATGATCCAAAGTGTCCAGGAATATGTGCACATGGAATTGTACCAGACTGCAACACACTTTGCATTAGCTTAGGATTTTCTGGAAGTTACTGTAAAGGATTAACATGTTGTTGCAAACCAAAATGATTATCACTATTTAGATTTTGGGGTTTTGTCAATCTTGACTTCCTTCTATGAACTCTAATAAAGCTATAAAATTTTAGTAATTCGAATTAATTGTAAAAATAAAAATATATCAATTTTGGGCAATTGACAAAATAACATTTTTAAATTTTTATTCTAAATATACTACCATTAGTTTAAATTTTTAAAAATAACACAAATTTAATATTAAAATATCTTAAAACCTTTTTTAATAAGGAAAAATTAAATCCTAAATTAGAAAAAAGAACCCAATATAATATTTTAATTATATTTATAATTTATTTATAGTAAATATGTATTTTCAGAAAATAATTTGTGATGTTTTTATAGTTTTAAGTTAGAGTACTAAATTTATAACAAAAACTTAAAAATGTGCTATTTTATGTTATTACTCATCAATTTTTAGTTAAGATTTCTATTTTTTGTTTTTATGTTTCCTAATTTTTGCTTTTCCCTTTTTGTGTTCATTTTTTTGTTTTTATCATTTTTAAATTTAGTAATTTCAAAATTATTTTCTATGTATTTGTAATAATATTTTCAGAAATCCTAATCCTATAAACTAAAAAACATGCCTTGTATAAATTGGAGTCATACATAAGACATGAACATAAGTCTACAAAATTGAAAAATAGTAATACCATAAAATAACATCATTTTAAGTTTTTGCTACAAATTTAGTATTTTAAACTTAAAATTTTAATAATAACACAAATTATTTTCTAAAAATACATATTTACCATAAATAAATTATAAATATAATTAAAATATTAGATTTGGGTTATATTTTCCAATTTAAGGTTTAATATTTATTTATTAAAAAGAAAATTTAAAATATTTTAATATTAAATTTGTATTACTTTGAGAAATTTAAATTAATGATGTTATATTTAAAATAAAAATTTAAAACAGTGTTATTTTTATCAGTTGCCTATTGAAAAATACATGTGTGACATTCATGTTTAGATTTTTAAGGACTAAAACATATAAAATAATATTTTTAATATAATATATTATATTAAGTTATAGATTGCATATAAAGATTTTTTGTTGAGGAAAAATGATTATTTCATGCCTGAAGTTTGTATACATATCTATAAATTCATGAAATATTAAACTTTATAACATAATTATTGTAAATCGGTACATTTATACTTTGACTAATTTTTTCTTAGTCAAAGTATTAACTATCACGCCATTAATTTTCTTAAACATATTTTTATATTTTCTAAATTTATATTATTTCAATAGTATTAATTACCTAGAAAATATTCTAGAAAATACACAACATGTGTACTATTAACAATAGTTTAAATAAAGTTTAAAAATAATAACAATCGAATTATATTTATAGTTTAAGAATACATACAGAAATTTATAATTTGAACATGAAGTATCCGTTTTCCATCGATAATATATTAATATGATTTATTTATGGTTTAGAACTTCGTTTTGCTACTCTAATTCCCCTCAATTATGTGACAAAGTCGAACATTATGCTATTTATTTGTCACATACAAAATTATAAATATGTATTGCATTAATCATCGCAAAAGAGTGAAAATGACAAAAGTCGAGAAAACTTAAGTGGAAAAATGGTCTCAAATTATTTGACTAACTGTGACTATGGTTTAGTATTATATAATTAGGAAAATTTTCAAAAAAACATGAATTTTCAAATTTCGTTCATTCAAAATATGAACTCTATCATAGATAATAAAAAATACTAAGAAATATTAATTTTTTATGTTGATTGAGCAAAAATAGGTATGACGTGAAATTAATTTTTGGAGCGTTGACATTATAATTAAAATTTTCAATAACCTAGTAACTAAACTAAGTTAATATGACTAATCTTTATATAAATTTTACTAAGTGATATTAAAATTTTATACAAAGTTAGGATATTAATTTTTTTTATACAAAGTTTACACAAAGCTAATCATGCCTTAATATAAATTAAAATTTTCAATATCCTACAAACTAAACTCAACCATAAAATTGATCTAAAACAGAAAATCTTATAAAAAATTAAAATATATTTAACGAAAACTCAGATCGAAACAAAAACATATTCCAAACCATCCATTTTTTTCATTTAGAAAACTTTACACATAAATTGGAAAATCCAAAAAAAAAATCTGGATGGATTGTGAAACTGTAGTTGCAAGACATCAGTTTATGTCAATATCATTAAACCATATAGATATCCTTTTATTAATATTTGTCAATTTCTTTCGTATAGATTAAATTTTTTTATATAAGTCATTTTTGTTTGTCAGTCGTAATTTTATATGGTTATGATTGCGGTAAATTTTTGTTCGTTTATATGCTCAACTACCTGCGATAAACGCAGCGGTCAAACGCTGTATTTTACATTATAATATTTTCGACTGCTGATTAAAATATCAGTACGAATAAAAATTTGCGATTAACCGCAACCATACCCACCGGCGACAGTGTTGACCGCAACTACAGTATTAGAGTCGCATTCGGCGATCAAATGAAAAACACTATAATATTTTATAATTGTATTTTTTTAATACATTTCCATTTTGTTTGCAAAGAATATCAAAAATTTAACATGGAGCTTCTTTCATCAATGCTTTTCTAATTTTTTCTTTTAAAAAGTGAGGGTCTATTATATTTAATAAGGTTAAAACAAAAACAACGTTGAAATATATTATTTTGATATTTTTTCTTTTACAGGATTAGATCTAGTGCAAATTAATGTACTAATTATTAAGAATATCCAGAAAAGGAAAGAAAAAGTGATGCTGCATTAATTCATTCACATTTGAAACATGCAACCCTCCTATATAAAAAGCAATTTGATCTAATGAAACAAAAAGAAAAACATAGAAAATTTTAGTTGGTGCAATAGCTTTACCAAGAAAACAATGGAGATCAAAAAACATTCACAAATTGTTACAGCCATAACAATTGTTCTCTTGTTTGCGATGGCAGGTACATAGTTTTACATAAAACTAAGTTTTTATTGTTTTTTTAGTAACTTCTCTTGATCTAAGTATCTACTATATATTAAAAGAGAAACATTGAAAGTAAAAATTATTATTCTCAACAATTTTACTAATTAATTTAATTTCAAATATAAATTATTTATTTTATTATCTAAACATCTTAATTAGATAATTTAATTATAGAATTTAATGAGTTTCCAAACACTATTTAATTTTCAAATATATGAAAATTCAAAAATTAGGAAATTTTGACATAGTAAATTACATATTTAATTACTCGCCAATTTTAATACAAGATTGTTTTTTACATAATTAATTAATTATTATACACATATATAAGGAAAGTAAACATGTCGAATTTTTATAGATATAGAAACCTCATTAATACTATTTAATTTTATTTTTATATTATATACAACTTTACTTTTTAACTCAATAATTAAAATAAATATATTGTAGTAATAATTATTAATTTAATTTAAAACATGTTTCAAATATTTTACTAAAAATTGTATAAATGTATTTTTGATTAACGTATCGCAAAAACAATGATAAAATAAATAATATATAATAAGAGTAATATCATTCTTTTATAATATATATAATATTTTAAATTAAAATATATTTATAATTTTTTCATTCAAATAATACAAAATTTTAAAATTTTAATTTTAATATGTGCATAGCACAGGTAGTATTCTAGTAATATCTTAAATTTGAGTAGATTTATACCAGTGGCTTGCACACAAAAAATATTTATATATTATAATTAATTAATTATTTAATCAATATAAATTAAATATTTATATAATTTATTTTTTTTTAAATATTTTGAATATAAAAAAATACGTAAATATTTTTATTTTATATTTTAATTATTTATTAATACATAATTTATTTATTTTGGTATCATGTATTTAAATATTATATATATATAATATATTATTAATTATATATGATGTCATTGAATTCAAAAAAATATTTTTATAATTTAAATAAATTACATATGTCATTGATCTCATAGTAAAATATATTGATGTTCTAACCAAATTAATAGTAACGGAATATATTGTAATTATTTTAATAACTTCAACTCATTTATATATTTATTTAAAATTATTTATAAATTATTGTATATGTAAAGTAAGAAAAGAAAATAATTATTTTTATAAATTTAATAATATTTTTGGTTGGATTAATAAAATATATTGATTCTCTAACCACATTAATAGCAATGACATATATTTGAATTATTTTAACTTAAACCCATTTATATAGTTATTTTAAATTCACTGTATTGATGATATGTTAGCATAATATTTTTGTTAATAACACGTTAGGATAAAATTATTTTCTTAAAATATTTCTCAAATAATATATTAGGGATTCTGCATCAACGCTAACAAAATACACAACTTTTTGCAAGTCATAAGAACATATACATTTACTATGCTTGATGTACAGAAATTTAGAGATTTATGCTTTACATTAATAATTCACAGAGATGAATATGAAAAATCCATAAATCTTTTTTCAAAAATATTGAACTACCCACACGATCGCCCCAATCCAAACATATTATTTTGTATAAATATAGTTTAGTTCGGGTCTGGCTCCGTGGATATTTTTGAAAAAGATTTAGTGATAAATGAAAACAAAATTTGAAAGTCATGTGTTCAATTCCACTGATAACAAAAAAAATTTAAATGGTTCATATTTTGTAGTTTTATTAAACTCAGTACCGACTCTGACTATCTATTAGACTAGGTTATCTTTTTGAGTTATATAAGATGTTTAGTTTAATTATGATCCTTTATATTAATTAAAAATACATGTTTGGTAAATTTATATTTCGATTTTGATGATTTTCTTTGGCAGGTCAAACAAATGCATTCGTTGTTTATGATGCTGACTGTTTTTCACATGCCTGTACGGCTGAATGTGGAAAAATTTGTTTACATAAAGGTTATACCAATGGATGGTATTGTGGAACATTTAGAAGCAATACTGGATGTTGTTGCAAGAAGAAGAAATTACTCTACAAATAAATTGCATAATCAAACAACTAATATTACTATTTTGGCTTTCTTCTTTGTATCGGCTTTTAATGTTATCTTGTTAAGATTTAAATTATATGATGCAAAGAAGATATATATTTCAAAATTTATTGGAGTATTTTTAAGTACAATTAAATTATAGTACTTGTAGATGAACATATTAAACTATAGTGAATTAGTGATGAAAAAAATGAAAAAATAATTACAAAGATTTATGCATACACGACAAGGACAATAAATACATTTAATCTGATATTAAAGATTGTTTTTTTTTATCCCATATACATATATATGGAAGTTAGATATAAAACTCATAAAGATTAAAAAACAAACAAACAAAAATTTATGGTTCCAAATATAGTTACAATTTATCTCAACCCAATCCAATTCAATCTATACATAAATGAATTATTATTATGAGTTTTGATGAGTTTATTGATCAAATGTTTTTATAAGTTTATTGCATTTGGTTGAAATGAGTTGGATAAAATAGGTTGATATGATGAGTTATCCATAACCAAACCAATATGATTATAGATAATTTTGAAAATCAAATTTAACTAAATATAACCAAAATTAGATGCATCTCATACTCATCTTCATTTTAACAAAAAATCAAATTCAACAAAACAAAATCATCTTCATCACCCATAACATAATTTTTTTTCAAATTTTTTTGTCAAAACAATAGCTTACAAGCTAAATAGTATAATACTAATTAACATAAAATTTAAAACTATGTTTGTATCTGTTTTCCATCAAACTCTATTTTTATTAAATTTATAAAAAATGATTTAACCTATGAAAAATTAATCGATAACCGGAAAACTAATGTATGAAAAACCAATCGATAGCCAGAGATCATAGATATAACTAATATTTACTTGA
The DNA here is from genome assembly GCA_018901945.1 of Pugionium dolabratum. Lineage (NCBI taxonomy): Eukaryota > Viridiplantae > Streptophyta > Magnoliopsida > Brassicales > Brassicaceae > Pugionium > Pugionium dolabratum. The sequence goes on from JAEVFF010000361.1 coordinate 134,372, forward strand.
TTAATATGATGGAAATTAAGTTAAATATTCAAATGCAAAAATGAACTTGTCCTGAGACATCCACGAGATCCAAAATTTATCGAATTAAACTAGATCACAACATATCATATATTTATTTATTTTTGTTTCTTCTATGTGAAAATTTTAAAATTGTAGAGTATTACAAAAAATTTTATTAATCACAAATAATAAAAATTTTAAACTGATTTTTAAAAAAATGATAAACTAACCACCATATTTACAAAATATAATATGTCCAATTTTACAAATAAAAGACTAAGGGATAATAATTTAGTCATCATTATTTTAACATTTATTTTTAAAATGTTTAAGTTGACATAACAAAATGGAAAAAAATATATTTCTTAAGTCTAAACACAAATTATTTCTCATCATGATGTATAGAGTAAACACAATAATTATTATTTATAAGTAGAAAACTTGTTCCATTAAAAACATAGTTACTCAGGTATAAGTTTTGGTCTAGCATTAAAGGTAGAAGAAGAAAAAGAAGAATAAATTAAAAAAAGATGCAATGAAAATCATGTTACTATTTTTCAAATACTTACATGTTATGTTTGTTTTATAACTGAAGAAGATAAAATTTTTGGGAGAAAACATAGAACGATGAAATAAAGATTCCATAGTTATATGAGTTAAAATATAAAAATGATGGCAATAACAATCCAAAGTAAAAGATACATGATACAACTAATTATTTTACTTGGTAAATCTTATGGATATGAGAAGTAAAAACTACAACAAAGTATTTCATTCAAAATTTCATTATATCTAATGAATATGATTTACATAACTTCTATTTGTATACACATTCTATTTGTTTCCACATAACTTCCACATAACATATCGAAAGACTTAGACTCTAAAGATCAATTTAAACACACAAAAAACATTATAAAAAAACAAATACTAGAACCTAAAAATATATAATCCCAACAACTATAAGTTTACAATAATTATGGTCATCATAAATCTCCACCGTATAAATCTTAAATACATAAATCAATAATATTTTTGAAAAATTTTAGTTTAGAGTTAGAAGAATATATCGTCAGATTCTTAAATATTCAAGTAAATATCTGCTGAAAATTGAAATCACCACTACAGTAAAATGGATGCTAAAACCAATATTTTTGACAAAGCACCGTTGAAACGCAAATCTAACCATTGAATCTGAATATCAATGAGTCAAAATGATGCATTAAACATAATATAACGAAACAATTTTTTTCTTTTTCTCTAATCCAAAAATTGTCTTTTTCTTTTAGTTTCTCCCTTCACAAAAAATAATGTAAAAGTAGTTTATGTATTCTTTCACAAGTCACAACACTAAACCCAATAGCAATATCATCGATTAATAGACCAAAATTTAGTTTTCTTAACCAAACCTAATTAGCTTTTCCACTAGTACGACCACCAACAAACTCTCTCTTCTACTAGGTGGTAGAAATAACCATTTCAGTTATCTATAAATAAACTTTAAGCTTCCTTGTCACCAATGAATTCGTTATCATATCAACTCCATTATAATTCGTATGAACTTTCATAAGTTCCACCTTTTTACAAACAACCACATCGTGTATTCAATGATACATTGTTTCAGTTTGCTTTGAACGTGAATGAATGTAAAATTCTTCTTGAGACAAATTGAGGTTTAACTATCACAAAGTAACACACATTTATCGTGTTTGAAACCAATATTTTCAAAAATATTCTTCATCCAAAATAACTCATACAAGCTTCTGTTACGGTTACAAAGTCAACTTTAATGGTAGTAAGTGCAACACATTTTTGTAACTATGATTGTCATGCTATAACCCCTTGCATATGTTATCATGTAAATTTCCTAGAATCAATATCTCCAGCGATATCAGCAATAGTATAACTAACAAGCAATGATTTATTAATTCAAAGGTAAACTTTAAACTAGAATTCCGTCAAAGATATCTCTAAATCTCCTTCACATCATTCTAGTGTTCTTTTCTAAAATTGGAAAAATGACTAATTGCACCAAAATCATAAGTTATATATGGTCTTGTAAAACTCATACTATACATTAAACTACCAACTTTTGGAGCATGTGGAACCTATCTTTCTTTGGATATGTATGTGTACTCTATTAGTTTTTTAACCTAAATGGTGTAGCATGAAGAGTGCAAACAACTTTAGACTTGTGTGAAACCTCTGAAACACCTTCTCAATATACTTATTTTAAAACAAGTAAATAAACTTCTCACACCTACCTCTAGTAATTTTATACTTATAATATGTTCCGATAGCTCCAAATCTTTCATGCAAAGGACTTGTTGAGTTTGTTTTTTCACTCTTTATTTTTACTCAAGTTCTTGGTCACAATCAAATATCGTCAACTACAACAACAAGATGATAAAATCATTAGCACCAAACACTTGCACGAACACACCATGATTAAAAGTAGTTGATTATACTATGGACTGTTATAACTAAATTAAATTTCTTGTACCATTACCTTGTTACATGTTTTCAATATATAAAGTATTTTTTTCAAACAAAAAACTACATCTTTGTACCATGTAAATCTCTTCTTTTAAATCACCATAAAAAAGTTATTTTATATATATTTGATGTACCTCTAGATCAAGACTTCCAAGTTCAACTCGACTAGATGACATCTTCATAATAGAAAAAAAATCTCATTATGATCAATCCCATTTTTTGGCTGAACCCTTCAACAAACAAGCTAGCGATGCAAACTATTTTTTCATGTTTAATGCTATACACTCACTTTTTACCTTTAAGAAATTTTACTAACTCGAAATTTTGGTTTATGGCATCAGATGATTTATATCTATATTCACCTTTTAAAGCTTCACATAGTCTTCACGTTCTCACTTGTCACTAAGTAACACATACTCAATAGGATTATACCTTTTTTGATAGTGTTAGAACTCTTTTATATTTTTTAACAGTAACTAGGTTTTCAATAGTTGGTATCTCAATATGATCGTCACAATGATCACCAATATCTTCATCATTATGTGCAGGAACATCTACACTAGGTGTATTAACATGAACTTCACCATTAACCTCACAGTGGACCGATGTGAAAAGAATAATTTTTGAATATATCAAACTCTAAAAAAGTTGAGTTAGTTTTTCGGATTTTTCAAGGTCCTTACATTATCACAATCTCATCTCAAGTTTTGACATTTTATCTTTGAGAATAAGCACAAAACCTTACAGCCAAATACTATTAAATGAGCATAAGAAACATACTTAATAGTTCAAACCCTCTATGAATGTCACCTTTTAATGAAATGTTTGGTGATAAATTCAAAACATAAAAAATTGAACTCAAAACTTCACCGTAGAAAGTCATCGCAACCATGGCTGTGTAATCAAATATATAATCAACTTGACAATCGTTTTGTTATTTATCTCAAGTCAATTTATTCAACTATAGAGTTTTAGGTGGAATATTTGAATGTCTAATATATATTATGTTAATTTTGAAAATAATCTATAATAATCTATACCATTATCCCTCTAATATCTCTAAAATATTTGGAATATCTCAAAAATTGATCCTTAGTACTCATAGTGTGAAACCAAAAATTGAGTCTTATACATTTCAATATTTCTATTGTGATATGATTTTTATGGTAAAGTGAGATTTTTCATTCTTAAAACCATACTATGTGTCATAAAATTTTATAAATAAATGACCAAATGATCAGTTGTCCTCTCAAATCTCAAAATTATAGGCACGACCAGATCCGCATTTTAAATTGTCTCTAGAGTGCATTTACACATATTCTATTTCATTTTATAAACTTTTCTATAGTTTAAAAAAATTCGGTTTAAAAAAATATAAAAGAATACCCTAATTAGTTAAAAATATAAAAATAAAATTAAACTATAATTTTTTGTACTATGCTCAAAACTCGATTTTTCAATAAATTGGATATGCTCACCACACTGAAAAAATGACCCATGGACGTTTTACTTCACAACATTCTAGTGTTTCATTCCAAGATTAAATAAAACACTATATGTAACAACATCATGATATGGTGTTATCAAACCATACGACACATTAAGCTACAAATTTTAGGAAAATGTGGAACCTATGTCATATATTCTTTTTTATGTACTTGTAATCTATTGACTGCTTAATCCAGAGGATATATATAACAAGACGAGTGCTAACAATTTTAGTTTTTTTAATGTGAAACCTAAGTACCTTTTCAATATACTTTTTAAAACAAGTAAATCAACATCTCACATCTATCTCTAGAAATTTTATACCAAGAATATGTTCCGACAACTCTAAATCTTTTATGGCAAATGTTTGTTAAGTTGGTTTTTCAACTCTTGAGTTTTTCTCAAATTGTTGCCCACAATAAAATTTCGTCAACACACAACAACAATAAATCATCATCACCAAACACTTGCACGAACACACAATAATTAGAAGATCTCTTTATACCTAACATAAACTTCTTGTTACATGTTTCAATCCATAAACTATTTTCATCAAGCGGTTTGCCCATTTTCAAAAAGACTTCTAGCCATACTATGTAACTCTGTTCTTTTAAATTACTATAAAGGAAAGCCGTCATTACATATATTTGTTCTATCCCTAGATCAAGGTTCGGTGCCAATACAAATACAACATGAATAGATGACATTTTCAAAATATAGAAAAAGATCTCATCATAATCAATTCTTTTTTTTAATCATTTCACAAACATACTAGTTTTATATCGAGGATGCAAACTATTCTATTCATGCTTAGTCCTATACACCAAATTTGTACTTGTATCTATCTTTCCCAACTCGAATTTTTGATTCATGGCATCACACTATTTATCTAAAATTTCACAATAGCTTTCACATTCTCATTTGTCACTAAGTATCACATATTCATTAAGATCATATTTTTTTATGGTGTTAAATCTCTTTCTTATCTTCTAATAGTAGGTAGATTTTCGATCGTTGGTGTCTCACCATGATCGCTACCATGATCACCAATATCGTCATCATTATTTGATTTACCATGTATTTACACAAGGTGTATCAACATGAACCTCATCATCAGCCTCACATTAGACAGATGTAGAAGGAACAATCTTTGTTCAATCCAACTCTCAAAAACTGAGTTAGTTTTTCGGACGTGTCGATGTCTTTAATTAATGAGATCTTCCATGAACAAAACATTTATGCTCCTACTGAGCTTTTTCTCAACGAAATTATAAAATATGTATTCAAAATCATCTTGACTATAACCAACATACACACATTATCGCATATCAGTTCAAACTTAGATGTTTCATCTTTAAGAATCTGCACAAAACCTTGCTTCCAAAGACTCTCAAAATGATCATTATAAACATCTTTAATAGTTCAAACCCTCCTTGGAATGTTTGGTGATAAATTCAAAACATAAACAACTAAACTCAAAATTTTACCTAGAAAATCATTTGGACTGTAAAATCAAACATCTAATAAACTCTACAAGCATCTTATTAATTCTCTCAGACAACCCATTCAGTTGTATAGTTTTAGCTGACTTCTTTTAATGTAAATAAACGGCTTAGAATATTCTCTCCACCATTATTTTTACTAATACACTTCAATTTTTTCTTGTGTTTCTCTAAACAAATGGTATAAAATACATGAAATATCTAAAAACTCAATCATAGTGTAAATCCAAAATTTCTTAAAATGATCATCACTAAATATAACAAAATATGATACAAGTATACAACACCAACAAATTTTGTCTTTATCGCACCATAGACATAAATATACCACATCAAATTTTTAGAATTTTCTAGAAAGTGTATAAGGATTTTTTTTGTCATTGGATCACAACGGGCCGGCCCAATATCCTAATATTTTCATACAAATATTTAACACTTTCATACGAGATAAGGTGGAGTTGAACTCCACACCTTTGAAATGGACGTAGAGTTAGTGCAACCAATAGATTGGTTGCTTCTCCTCAAAAGTGCATAAAACTTAAATGAGATTTTGTGTTTTTTCTTATAAAAATGCACACTTTTATAAATGCAAACCTAAGTATCGGAAAGATATTGAAACAATGGCCCATGGACCAGGTCGGAGGTTCATAGAAAATAGTGGTATTGAGTTACATAAAGTGTTTACTTTTATTATGATTTTTTTACGTTAACTAAAACTACTTGTTTGGTAAATTCACTTTTCGACTCTACTGAATTAATTTTACAGGTCAAGCAAATGCATTCGCTGTTCATGATACCGAGAGTTTTCATCACGTATATACATATGGAAAAAAAAAAGTTAATCAAAGGTCATACCAATGGATGTTACTGTAGAATTTTTAAAACCGTAATAGATGTTGCGCCAAAAATAAGAAAGTATTCTACTAAAAAATATCTTCATCAAATAACAAATATTCACTGTCTTGGCTTTGTGTATCGGTTTTTTAATATTTTTATGACATGATGCAAAAAAGATATTAAAATTTATTTTTTGGAGTATTTCTTAATCCGCTACACAATGGTAAATTGTGATACTTATAGAAGAGCATATCAAATTATTGTAGAATATTTTATGATTTTTATAACCATAAAACTCATGTTAATTCCTGAATAATAAGAAACACAATAGCAGAAGCGTACTTTTTGGATCCATGGCTTATGATACTGAAGTTGGGAACGGTTTTTCCACGACAAACCCAGAATAGCTGAAGATCTTTGTTTGATGGGATACAAAGGTGGCTGAATTTCTTGTTAGGGTTGCCATGGGGACCATAACCCTTCTATTTATATAGAAAATAATTTCTAATTCGGCCCTTCATCAAATTAGAAATTACATAATGCATCCACACACAAATTTTCCATAACACTTATGCCTCATAGTCTTTTATCTTTACAAATAAGTGACCACATAATTTTGACTACTTAAGATAATGATCCTAACACATCGATTATACATGTGTGACCCCAAAATAATTCTTACAATCTCCCACTGGGTCACATATGTATTCTGAAAATGTGATAGACTTTATGAGCTCAAAATTGTCATTATATAGCAAGGCATAAACAATCCCATCCATTGACTATAGTAACATAGGATCATAGCGGTTTTCGTTATAATGATAAATAACTAAACCTTCCATAATCACTGAAATTAATATAGACAAACGACATAGATCAATTATGAAAAGTGTGGCATGAAAATCACATGAAAAATGATCAATACATGTCGATTTTCAACTCGTCCTACCTTATTGAGATCCTTTAATTTTATTGTACAAAGAGTAAACTAAAAAACAAAACTTTATTTCTGATCAGAAAATAAATGTGCATAAACACAACTAAAACATAAAACCCAAAACCAAATGAAAAACTCCCACTAAACCAAATGATCCTCAAACATTGAAACACCCATTCGAGCAGTATGCTCAAGAAAGACCTTAGGTGGAATGCCCTTTGTAAGAGGATCTGTTATCATAGAGTTTGTCCCTAAGTGTTCTATGAAAATCTCTCCATTTTGTACCCTCTCTTGAACGACGAGGAACTTAATGTCAATAAATTTGGACTTTGTTGTGCTGCTATTTTTGTTGGAGTACAAAACAGCTGATTTATTGTCACAATATATCTTTAGTGGTCTTTCAATTCCTTCAAGAATTCGTAGCCCAGTGACATTCCTCAACCAAAGTCCATGATTGGATGCCTCAAAAACTGCTACAAATTCTGTCGGCATTGTGGAGGAAGCTACGAGTGTTTGTTTTGCACTACGCCAAGAAATAGCTCCACCAGCCAACAGAAAAACAAAACCTGATGTAGACTTTCTACTATCTTGATATCCAGCAAAATCAGAATCAGAATACCCAATGATCTCCAAGTTATCTGATCTCTAATATGTGAGCATATAGTCTTTTGTTCTCTTCAGATACCTCATAACCCTTTTGGCTGCTTTCCAATGGTACAAACCTGGATTACTTAAGTATCTGCCCAAAACTCCAACAATATAGGCTAAATCTGGACGCGTACAAACTTGAGCATACATTAGACTCCCTACAGCCGACGTATAAGGAATCTTTTGCATCTCCTGAATTTCTAAATTTCCTTTAGGGCATTGATTAAGACAAAAAATTTCTCCTCTAGCGACTGGGGTATCACCTGGTTTGCAATCCTGCATGCCAAATCTCTTGAGTACTTTATCGATATAACTCTTTTGAGATAATCCAAGAATTCTCCGAGTTCAATCTCGGTGAATCTGAATTCCTAATACAAAAGATGCTTCACCAAGATCTTTCATTTCAAATTTATCATTCAGAAATATCTTGGTCTCATGTAGCATGCCCATATCGTTAGTGGCTAGTAGTATGTCATCGACATACAAAACCAGGAAAATACACTTACTCCCACTGAACTTCTGAAACACACAATCTTCGACTAAATTCACCTCAAAACCAAATGAGATGATTATCTTATGAAATTTGTGGTACCATTGACGAGAAGCTTGTTTTAGCCCATAGATGGATTTATTTAATTTGCATACACTACAAGAAAACAACCGTTTTGCGACCACGGAAGTGGTCGCAAAGTAGTCGCAAAACTGTATTTTGCGACTACTTTGCGACTACCTGATGTGGTCGCAAAATAATAGTCGCAAAAAAAATTAGTCGCAAATCAGTCGCAATTTTGCGACTGATTTGCGACCACGGTCATAGTGGGTATTTTGCGACTAATTTGCGACCACAACCGTGGTCGTTTTTTTGCGACTAATTTGCCACTGAATTTCCGTAACAAATATTGCTACTGTTTTGCGACTACTGTTGTGGTTGCTAAATTTGTAGTCGCAAAACAGTTGCAAATTTTTGTGACTGATTTGCGACTACGGTGGAACCGCAGTTGCAAATCAGTCACTGTTTTTTGTGACTGTTTTGCGACTGCAGGTGAACCGTAGTCGCAAATCAGTCACAAAAACAGTGACTGTTTTGCGACTACAGGAGAAACGCAGTTGCAAAACAGTCACAAATATTTGTGACTGTTTTGCGACTACAGGAGAAACGCAGTCGCAAAACAGTCACAAATATTTGTGACTGTTTTGCGACTACATGTGAAACGTAGTCGCAAATCAGTCACAAAAATGTGTGACTGTTTTGCGACTACAGGTGAACCGTAGTCGCAAATCAGTCACAAAAATTTGTGGCTGATTTGCGACTACACCGTAATTAGATTTTTAAAAAAAATATTAATATATTTTTTATTTTTATTATTGAAATAATATATTAATAATTTAAAAATATAATATTAATAAAATAATATTAAAAATATAATATTAATAATTTTAAATATATATATATATATTTTTACTACTAAAATAATTTCGTATATTACTGAAATATAATATTAATATTTTTTAAATTATTTTTAAAAAATGTAAAATAATATTTAAAAATTAAAATTTCAATAATAATTTAGAAAATTAATTTGAATAATAAAAATAATTATTTGAAATTAGAAATATTAGTAAAATAATTTAGATTAACTATTAATATAATTGGTTTAAAATATTATTATAATATTTATTAGAATATTTATTAATTTTTATTAATAAATTAAAAATTTTATAATAATAAATGAAAAAAATATGTAAAATAAATATTGAATTAAAAATATACAAATTTAAAATTTAACATTTATTATATAAAATTTTTAAATACATAAAAACAAATTCTAATTGTCCGGTGGCGGAAATTGGAAATCTGATGGCGAAAATGGGGTGGTTGGCGGAGCCGTCGATGGTTCCCCTGTACAATCGTTATCCCGCAATAAGGAGGCGAATGCGGGATCCGTCCGTTGGATATATCCGAGGAGCATCTCCAAGCTCGAGATCTTCTTCTGGTTTTCTGTGTTCAGCTCTTCAATCTTCTCATATTTTTCCTTCATCTCCGCGTTTTGTGCTTTAATCAACGCGTTTTGTTCTTGAAGAATAACGTACTCGGGTGAATGGGTTTGTACCCCACTACTTCTACCCGTAGACTGTACGCGGTTGAGGCTACCGAGTCCATAAAGACGGCCTCGTTCATCAAGAACAGATGACTATAAAATTACGAAAACGTAAATTATATAATAAAAGTAATTATTTTGTAATTAGGAAAATATGTAAAAAGGAAAAAGTTTGAAATTTTTTTTTTACCTGTAAGAAGATCTCATTCTTCTGTGCTTGAGTCAGCTCAATTGGACGGGAGGTTCCATCGGATGTTTCTGTTGGATCGACCTCCACGATCGCCATCTTCTCTTGGATGTTTCGTTCGTATGTTTCACGAATTTGTTTTGCTTTCAAATCTACATACGAACCATCCGGTCTTGTGTGAGTCTTTATAAAGACCTCACCTATTGAGACTGGTCGTCCCAAATTATGTTCTTTCACAGATATTAAAATATTAATTAATTATGAGAAAACATAATAATATGAAAAAAAAAATTTGACTTACCATTTCCTGCTGGACCTGAATGTAGGATTTTTGGCCCGATAAATGTTTATGCGGGCCAAGACCGTCCCGAGCGGAGTTGCGGTTATGAGAGGATTTTGTACTCCTCTCGGTAGATGTTTCGGTTGCCCAATGTGCAGTCATAATACTGTACAAACTTGGGGAAATCCATCTGGGACGTTTTCCGGTTGTATGAACCGTGCTCACCATCCCTTTCATCCGCCTTACGCAGACGGCCTCGAACTCTTTTCGTACCACCGAGGTGATCAAAGGATCCCAGGTGTACGATTGCTTGAAATTAAGTTAAAAAATATTTGTATATATTTTTTATATTTTATTAAAAATTTACACAATAAAAAAAAAATACTTACCGCAAATTCTATAAAATATTTCTCCTGCCTCTCAGGAGGTACGGCGGTCCAACTGTAGTACGGACCGTCAAACTTATTTTTCAAAATTTTTGTGATTTGACGAGTAATAGATCCGTTATCGCGGTCAAACCTAATATTTATTACAAAAATTTAAAATTATATTAATATAATGTAAATTTTAATAAATATTTATTAAAAAATTAGCTTGTAATAAACATACTTACCAAGTTGTATTCGGAGCCGCATCTGGAGAAAGCACAGTCAAATACTGTTCGCGACCCGGAGTTTGTAACAAACTATCAAGAGTGATAGTTTGTTCATCCGTTCCCGTTTCGCAATCGGGAATTTGTTCGTCCTCGTGTTCATCCGATTCCTGAAACCGTGGAGGTGTTTGGGTTTCAGGAACGGCATGAGGAACAAAGTTGTATTGCGGCGGGAGCCGCGATGCCGCTCTATTAGCGGATGGTGATGGGTTCGAGGAGGCCAAAGAGGTTCCTCGGCCGGAAGACGATCCGAAAGATCGTCTTCCACGACCTCTCAACGACCTACCACCACTTGCCATTTCTAGAAATTTTGTTTTGTTAAAGTGTTTAGGAAGTGTTTTGAGAGAGTTTTGTAATGTAGTTTTGAGAGATTTGTGAAAAATGAGGGAAAACCATCAGGTATTTATAGATTTTTTTGCGACCACGGATGTGGTCGCAAATCAGTGGCAAAATACCCGTGGTCGCAAATCAGTCGCAAATTTGCGACTGATTTGCGACCACGAATTAATTCGGAGGGAGTTTGAACGTTTTCGGTTCCCACCAAATTAATTGGTAGTCGCAAATCAGTCGCAAATTTGCGACTGATTTGCGACCACAATTACATTCATCGAATGTGTAAATGTAGTCGCATATCAGTCGCAAATTTGCGACTGATTTGCGAGTAACAGTTATTTTTGGGAGTTTGAAAGTTTTCGATTTTGTCAAAGTCCCACCAAACTAAATGTAGTCGCAAATCAGTCGCATATTTGCGACTGATATGCGACTACATAAGCATTTCTGACTGATTTGCGACTGCACATCAAATGTATAGAGTGTAGTCGCAAATCAGTCGCAAATTTTCCACCACTTTGCGACTACATTTAATTTTTGTGACTGAAATGCGACCACATTGCCAATGCAGTTGCAAAGTGGTGGCAAATCAGTCGCAAATAATACCCTAAACCCTAAATTTATAGATTTTGAGGAATGCATATAATTCTATAAGATTGAGTCATTGATTATAAGTTATAAAAAATTCAATTACTATGAAAACAATGACATTTCCCAAATTTTCAAATAACTTACCTAAATCCTTAACAAATTTACTTAACCTTATACTTCTTATATACATTCTATATGTTATCTAAATATGAAATCATTAAAAATATGATTTTCAATATATGTTATCAGTTCTAATGGTTAGTAGTCTTATAGAATAGAAATACAAGTTTTAAATGTGGAAAATACTTAGGGAAAATGTGAATTAACCAAATGTGGTGGCAAATCAGTCGCTAATTAGCGACTGATTTGCGACTGCGCATCAAAAATTTTGAATGTAGTCGCAAATCGGTCGCTAATTAGCGACTGATTTGCGACTACATTTAATTTTTGTGACTGAAATGCGACCACATTGCCAATGCAGTTGCAAAGTGGTGGCAAATCAGTCGCAAATAATACCCTAAACCCTAAATTTTGAGATTTTGAGGAATGCATATAATTCTATAAGATTGAGTTATTGATTATAAGTTATAAAAAATTCAATTACTATGAAAACAATAACATTTCCCAAATTTTCAAATAACTTACCTAAATCCTTAACAAATTTACTTAACCTTATACTTCTTATATACATTCTATATGTTATCTAAATATGAAATCATTAAAAATATGGTTTTCAATATATGTTATCACTTCTAATGGTTAGTAGTCTTATAGAATAGAAATACAAGTTTTAAATATGGAAAATACTTAGGGGAAATGTGAATTAACCATATGTGGTGGCAAATCAGTCGCTAATTAGCGACTGATTTGCGACTGCGCATCAAAAATTTTGAATGGAGTCGCAAATGGGTCGCTAATTAGCGACTGATTTGCGACTACATTAAATTTTTGTGACTGAAATGCGACCACATTGCCAATGCAGTTGCAAAGTGGTGGCAAATCAGTCTCAATTACTTAAAAAATCTATATATATATGGATATTGGTAATACATTAAATTATATAAAAATCATATGTACAAAATACCTAGCATAACTATATTTATTACATTTCTTCGTTCTCATCATATCTGAAGATGAAATATTACATTGAAATTCATCTTCTAGTTCCGCATCACCGACATCGAAATCAATTTCTTCAGTATGGTTAACTGTATCGACCAACCGATCTACCTCTATCTCTTGAACATGCATTACGTCTTCATCATTTTCTTGTTGCAAAAGGCCAATCTCGTCTTTGTTTTTGTATTTCCCCAAAATGTTAGATCTTGGATTAACTTTCAAAACATTGAGCCATGTTTGTTTTGATGATGATTTCGTGTGTGGATAGGGAATATAACAAACTTGATCCGCTTGAGATGCTGATACATCGTACGTTTTGAAATATAAATTAGTTATAAATTTGTAAGAAAAAATATATATTAAATTATTACCAAATACGTACGTACCGAGAATAAATGGTTCGTATTTGTAGTATTTCCCTGATGATAACACATCAACGACACCATTTTCCGACTTCCGAGTACCTCTCGAGGGTGTAGGATCGTACCATTCACATTTAAAAAGCGTGATCTTCGAATTTAGGAGTCCGACATACTCAAGTTGAATGATATCTGTTAAAATACCGTAGAAATCAGCTTCATCAGATGCATCTGAGTAATTGTCCCCCTTCACACAAATACCGTAGTTACATGTCTTTCTTCTATGTCCATGTTTCTTCGTGTGGAACATATAACCTCTTGTAAAATACATCGGCCAAGTGGATGCTTTATTCATCGGACCTTGAACTAATTCTTGAGCCCATATAGGAAAGGCACGTGAATCTGTGGAACTGCATGAATTGACCTTTAATCATATATCAAAAATTAAACTTAATTAGTATTTCCAAATTAATAAATAAAATATAATATATATATATATATATATATGTCAAATAATTAATTAAACATACATAATCTCTAACCCATATGTGGAACTCTTCCTCTCTTTTAGATGAAATGTCATCTTCCGAAAGATATGGATACGTACATCGAATATGATCTTCAAACATGCTAGAACAGTAAATATTGAAAATTAATATATATTTCTTAATACAATGAACTGAAATGTAATAAATACAATTAATTGTTTTCATATACGTACCTCTCTAGTGGCCGAAAATATTCACAATTCCGTAATACATATGCATGTGCATATTTATATTCTTTTTCGGAGAGCCATATTTCTTTACATTTACCACTTGGACGACCCATGTGCGTAAATATATCCGGTACTCCGGGATCTGGATATACAGGCACGTCACCTTCATCGAATCTTGTAGACCTGTACATATATATATATATGTTTATATATATTATATATATTACTTATATATTATATAATAAAATAATTAATTCATAAACGTCATAACATGGTTACCTGTTTTTCGTGCGAATGTGTTCAGCAAAGTAATGTTCTGAGAAGTAAGATATCTCATCATTCACATATGATTCAACAATCGACCCTGCAGCATAACGTTTGTTCTTCGCCTTGCTCTTAAGTTTTTTAAAAAACCTTTCAAATGGATACATCCACCTATATTGCACAGGTCCACCAAGTTCAGCTTCGTATGGTAGATGTACAGGAAGATGCTCCATGACGTCGAAAAATGAAGGCGGAAAGATCTTTTCCAAATTGCACAAAATTATGACTATATTTTCCTTCAGAATTTGGACACGGTTTTTTTGTAATGATCTGGAGCATAAATCACGGAAAAATCCTCCAATCCCTATATATATATATATAATTACCATCGACAATGAATTAGTTCAGGCAATTATTATTAATTTACGTATTTCCAATTAAAAATATAGTTATTATATATTTACCTGATAATGCTAGATGAACGTTCCGTGGTAAAAGTTCTGCAAATATGAAAGGGAGAAGTCTTTCCATAAAAACATGGCAGTCATGGCTTTTCATGCCCGAAAACTTTAGTCCATCCATATCCACACAATTTGCTAAATCTGCCGCATAGCCGTCCGGAAATTTGACATCATTTTTTATACATTCCAATAACCGTTCTTTCGCTTTTTGGGTCAATCGAAATATAGGGAATGGAGCATTACCCCGACCATCCACGTGCAACTCTTTTCGAGAGCAAAACTTCGCAATATCCAACCTTGACTTCACTGTATCTTTTGATTTCTCTTTCACATTCATAATAGTATTAATGATGTTATCGAAGAAATTCTTCTCTATATGCATCACATCAAGATTATGTCGAAGGTTAAGATCTGTCCAGTACGGCAACTCCCAAAATATACTTTCTTTGTGCCAATTATGCCAGCTGCCATAACCTTCTTCTTTACTTTCATGACCGTTTCCGCCGCACTCAGATGTTCTTAAAGGATTGACAGTTTTTATTCGCTCGTACAAAACTTGTTCACCTGTCAATGATTGTGGAGGACAGTCATTCAAAGCATGCTTCCCTTTTAAAAAATTTGTTTTATTTTTCCGTAACGGGTGACCATTAGGAAGAAACCTTCGATGACAATCAAACCAACACGTCTTTCTCCCATTTGGTAATTGAAATGCCTTCGTATCATCCATACAAATTGGACAGGCCAGCCTTCCATGCGTTGTCCATCCTGATAACATTCCATAAGCGGGAAAGTCGCTTATCGTCCAAAGTAACACAGCTTTTAGATTGAAATTTTGGTTGAGCGATACATCGTATGCATCAACTCCGATAGACCATAATTCTTTCAACTCATCAATCAAAGGTCGTAGGAATATGTCCAGACTAGCACGCGGATGATTTGGCCCCGAATTCAAAATAGTTAGAAACAAATACTCTTTCTTCATACACATCTCCGGTGGCAAATTATATGGAGTGATAATCACCGGCCATAATGAATGATTACGAGACATCCCAAATGGGTTGAACCCATCAGTACATAAGCCAAGATAAACATTTCGAGATTCAGCAGCAAATCTAGGATGTAAATATTGAAAATTTTTCCACTCTGCAGCATCAGATGGATGACTCATTTCTCCGTCTTCTGCTTCATGCTCTGCGTGCCACCTCATTGCCTCTGCGGTTTTCTCGCTTTGATACATTCTTTTAAGTCTATCACCTATAGGTAAATACCACATACGACTGAAAGGTATTCTCGTCCTGCCCTCGCTTGGCTTATACCGGGGGAATCGCAAAATTTGCATTTTTCCCATTTCTCATCTTCTTTCCAGAATATCATACAATTTTTAACACACACGTCAATTGTATAAAACGGGAGGCCTAAATTTCGCATCAATTTTTCGGTTTCATAATATGAACCCGTCGCCTGATTTTCGTCGGGTAAATATTCTGTAAATAGCTCCGCCCAAGAATCCATGCATTTTTCTGGTAAATTAAAATCAGATTTGATGTTCATAAACCTAGCAGCTAAAGATAATTGTGAGTGCCCTTCATGACAACCATCATACAATGGATTTTTTGCAGCTTCTAACATGTTGTAAAACTTTTCTGCTTCTTCATTAGGCTGTTCTTCTTCATAATTATAATTATAATTTTCTTCGTTCTGATTATAGTACTGCTGCTGATCATCAGTCGTTGTCTCACGAAATGCATCCGTCACCATTTTAACATATCTATTACCGGATATACCAACTGTTTCATCACTACTACAATCACGTCCCTGATTTCTTGGTACATCACCCCGACTAGTACTACTCGTCCCTAACTGAACATTCAGCTCTTCTCCATGTTTATACCAAATATAATAATTTGGCATAAACCCTCGACTATATAGATGACTCCATATTTTTCGTCCCGGAATAAATTTATCATTTTTGCAATTAATACAAGGACAGAAAAACTTACCTCCACTACTTTGAGCTATAGGTTGACTACTTGCAAAATTCATGAACTGCTCCATGCCTTGTGCAAATTCCGCCGAGATATTTCTTGTTTCATTATCTATTCTTCTGTACATCCAATCTCTCGAATTGTTATAATTTCCCCACATGTTTTACAAAATTTTTTACTTTTGCTTTCGCAAATGAGAGAATGGGATGGTGCATATATATACAACATTTTGCGACTACTTTGCCACTGATTTGCCACTACTTTGCGACTACACCTATGTAGTCGCTTAAATGTCGTTATACCTAACTCGCACATGTTTTTTATGCTCGCACTTTGCCACCATTTTGTGACTGCAGAGCCACTACATACCGTAGTCGCAAAGCGGTCGCTATTTTGCGACTAATTAGCGACTACCACGTGATTTTCCATACGTAGTCGCTAATCAGTCGCTATTTGGCGACTGATTAGCGACTACCAGGATCAGTCTCAAAGCAGTCGCAAATCAGTCACTAATTCGTTGCATATTGCGACTGATTTGCGACCACAGGTATTGGTCACTTATTTGCGACCAATTTGCGACTACTTCGCCGTAGTCGCAAAATGGTCGCTAAACCACGGCAAATTTGGTCGCAATATTTGCGACCACATATGTAGTCGCAAATCGCAGTCGCAAATTCGCAGTTTTCTTGTAGTGATACCATTTTCTTTGAATCACCTATTACAAAATTTTCTGGTTGTTCCATATAAATTGTCTCATCAATGTCACCATTGAGAAACGATGTCTTGACATCCATCTGATGAAACTCTAAGTCATAGTGTGCAACAAGGGTATGATTGTCCTAAAAGAATCCTTTGATAAAACTGGAGAAAAAGTTTCTTTATAGTTAATCCCTTCTTTCTCAGTATAGCCTTTAGCTACTATACGAGCTTTATACCTTTCCAAATTACCACTTGAATCCATTTTGGTCTTAAATATCCATTTGCAACCAATGACTTTCTTTCCTTCTGGCAATTGGACAATGTTTCAAACCTTATTGTCTAGCATTGACTGATACTCTTCTTTACTAGCTTTGACCCGCTTATCTGAATTGGAACTAGCCATGGCCTCACGGAAGTTGATAGGATCATCTTCCAACTGGGTATGATTTTCCTCTTGTTCCACAAGAAATACTATGTAATCATCTGGAATAGCACTTATCCTTTCTCTAGTGGATCGCCGCAAAGGCACTTGTTCTTGTTGCACAGGTTCTTGAGGATTTTGAATTTGACTTTCATGTTCGATAACATCGTCATCTTGATTTGTAAGAAGAACTTCAGTATCAATTTGAGGATCTAAATTTGCTTTATCAAAAGCAACTATATGAATCGGTTTAGAAATTGAATCCGATTCTTCCTCAAAGATGATGTCTATAACTTCATTTTTCTCCCCAAATTCAATATCCTCAAAGAACGTAGCTATTCCCGTCTCAAAAATATTATTTTGTGTGGGATCATAAAACTTATAACCCCGAGATCGCTCAGAATAACCAATAAAGTAACTGCTCACAGTTCTAGAGTCCAGCTTTTTCTCAAACGGCTTGTAAGGCCTAGCTTCAGCTGGACATCCCCATATGTGAAAATGCTTTAGACTAGGTTTTCTTCCTGTCCAAAGCTCATAAGGTGTTTTTGCAGTTGCCTTAGTTGGTACCCGATTAAGAATGTATGTTGCAGTCTTTAATGCCTCTCCCCAGAGTGATTCAGGTAAGGTGGAGTGACAGATCATACTCCTCACCATATCTTTAAGAGTGCGGTTACGTCTTTCTGACACACCATTCATGCTAGGAGACCCAGGCATAGTGTATTGTGGGACGATTCCACACTCCTCTAGGTATCTGGCAAATGGCCCTGGATGTTGTTCACCTGAACCGTCATACCGACCGTAATACTCACCACCACGATCAGATCTGACAGACTTTATCCTTCGGTCGAGTTGATTCTCAACTTCAGCTTTAAATTTCTTGAACACGTCTAAAGACTCCGACTTTTCATGAATAAGAAACAAGTATGCATATCGAGAGTAATCGTCTATAAATGATATAAAGTATTGTTGACCGTTCCATGATGCCGTAGGGAAGGGTCCACAAATGTCTGTATGCATCAACTCAAGAACTTATGTAGCTCTATATGCACATAATCTCTTATGTTTAGTCTGTTTTCCTTTAATGCAATCCACACAGACTTCACAATTTGTGAAATCAACAGAACCCAATATACCATCAGACACAAGTCACTCAATTCTATTCCTAGAAATGTGACCTAAGCGTTTGTGCCACAGAGTTCCTGAACATGCATTTTCTAATTTACGTTTTGTACCTCTTGATTCAACATTTAAGCTTTCATCACGAGAAGCTATAATGTCAAGCATATAAAGATTGTGATTATCCATGAGTGTACCAGTGCCAATAAAACTGAATTTAAAGACAAAGTAACTTTTCCATGCTCAGTTAGACAAGAATAACCAGATTTGTCTAAATAAGGAACAGAAACCAAATTCTGTCTAAATGATGATACAACAAAAGTGTCTTTCAAATCCAAAAAACAACCAGTACTAAAAAACAATCTAAAATGCACAATTGCCTCAACATAAACCGGAATTCCATTAGCCACATAAATGCGTCTTTCAGCATCAGTTGGTTTTCGGTAGCTCAGACAATCCTGCAATGAAACACTGATGTTAGTAGTTGCACCTGAATCTAACCACCAAGTGTTTTTGGGTACTTCAACTATGTTCACTTCAGAACAGACCATAGCAAGGAACGTACCTTTCTTTGCACGCCAAGCGTGGTACTTTTGGCAGTTCTTCTTCATATGTCCAGCTTTCTTACAAAAGAAGCAAGTATCTTCAATCTTAGTCTGCTTCTTTTATGTTGGACCTTTCGCAACATCATTCTTAACATCCTCAATTTTTCTTCTTTTGCCCTGTCCCTTAGAGGTGTTAACCATATGAGCACTTTCAGACTTTTCTTGTTTCATCCTATCCTCCTCTTGCACACAATATGAAATAAGCTCATTAAGAGACCATTTCTCCTTCTGTGTGTTATAACTGGATTTCAATTGATTGAAACTAGGAGGAAGGGAGTTCAAGACAAAAAAATATGAGCACTTCTTCTGAAAGCTCAGTCTTGAGTGTTTTAAGTTTTGAAACAATGTTAGACATTTCCAAAATGTACTCCCTTATGTTTTTTTTGCCGTGATACCTCATGGTACTAAAACGATACAAAAGCGTACTTATTTCTGCCTTATCACTTTTTGCAAAACGCAAGTCCATTTCAGCAAGGAACTGTTTGAGATCTTGGATCTCATCATCACCTCTAAAGGTTTCTGGAATGGTGTCCGTAATGATCATTAAACCAATGCGGTTAGAACTTTCCCACTTCTCATAAACCATCTTATACTCAGTAGTGCTGGCATCTGTAGGAGAAGTAGGTTGTTCCATCCTTCATGCAAGGTCAAGATCCATACACCCAAGGACAATCTTAACCTTACTTTTCCATTCCTTATAGTTGGAACCAGTAAGTTTTGGAATTGAACCTAAGTTAGTAGATAATGTAGTGAAATTTGCTGAAAAGAGAACAATTCTTAATTAGTAACTCACAATTTAACCAAATATAATCAACAAATAAATTATAAAAAATTATACAACCCATCTCAAGATAGCAAGTGCAACATTAATAACAAGTCTTTGGACAATATTATTAACTGCTAGTGATACTCTTGTTGTAAAGATCAAACACTGACAATAATACATGATAAAATGATAAACCTTTCTTTGGACCGATTTATCATTCACATGTTAATTCCTAATAATTTTCATATGCTTATCATCACAAGTATGTATGTAGTTCGGCCAAATACAAATCTACCTTTGGGTCGATTTAATATTCGCATGAAAAGACATACACATATCATTCAAAACTATTCATGAAAAAATATCCACAAAGAGGTCACTTTGGCATCATCTTGTATCAATTAATCCACTTCAAGAATTAAACTTGCACAATAAAATTTATTTTATTGATTAAAAAAAATCTCTTTTTTAAGGCTAATAAGCCTAAAATATTATTAAATGAAATAATAAATTGTTTTTTTTTCTTCTTATTCATTCTTCTTCAACCTTAACGGTTACGTTTATACTTAATAACGAAACCGACAAAAAAGGAAGATGAATAGCCTCCAAAATTTTATATATATATATTCGACATTTTTAGATTGCTCAAAAAAATTTCAAAAAAATCCCAAAATTTCTAGTAAATTTTTACGAGCATGAAATCGACTACTAAAAATAAAATCAAATTTAATCCGAAAAATTACTTCACAAAAAAAAATTCAGGAAAAATATGATTTATGATTCCATCCAAATTTCCATATTTTTTTATTATTTATTTATTCCAGATCTAAACATGATTTTCACTATAAACAGATCTAAAATGATAAGCATAATTTCAGATCTTTCAACACTTTAACCACAGATCACATAATACAGATTTAATCTCTAAATTTTAACAAAAAAAATCAGATTCAACAATATAAAAAATTCTAAACATATTATTAAATCTGAATTTTAACCAAAAATAATCTGACTATTATACAGAAACTAGACATGATGCTCTGATACCAATTGTAGAATATTTTATGATTTCTATAACCATAAAACTCATGCTAATTCCTGAATAATAAGAAACACAATAGCGGAAGCGTACCTTTTGGATCCATGACTTATGATACTGAAGTTGGGAACGATTCTTCCACGACAAACCCAGAATAGCTGAAGATCTTTGTTGATGGGATACAAAGGTGGCTGAAATTCTTGTTAGGATTGCCATGGGGACCATAACCCTTCTATTTATATAGAAAATAATTTTTAATTCGGCCCTTCATCAAATTAGAAATTACATAATGTATCCACATACAAATTTTCCATAACACTTATGTCTTCTTTTATCTTTACAAATAAGTGACCACATAATTTTGACTACTTTAGATAATGACCCTAACACATCGATTATACATGTGTGACCCCAAAATAATTCTTACAATTATTATGAGTTAATGAGAGTTGAAAAAATAATTACAAAGATTTCTACATACACAAAAGACAAAGGAACACCAAACATTTTTATTTTTCAAGATATTAAGGTAAAATATAGATAGAGAAATTGAAAACGATCAAAAAAAACAAACAAAAGGTAGTGATGTTAAAAATGGTTAAAATCTATGGGTCAATCCAATCTAATATAATTTCTCAAACGCAATGAATTGTTAATTAGTATGAATTTAAGTGAGTTAAATGATTAATATTTTAATGAATTTGGTTGAAATGAGTTGGTTAAAATGAGTTGGTTAAAATAAGTTGATGAGTTAGCCAAAAGTAAACCAATAACAAAGTAAACCGATTGTTAAAATGTAATTTAACCAAAATTGACCAATCCAAACTCATCTTTATCTTAACAAAAAACCGAATCACAAAAAAAATTGTATAAATCCTATATATAAATCCTAATATTTTAATATAAAAAAATATTTTGACAAAAAAGTAAACATAATTAAAAAAAATATAGAGATATTAAAAATCTAATTTATTATCTAATTTATTTTTATAATAAATATTAAAAATTTCAAAAAAATATTTAAAATAAAAAATAAATTATGTACATATTCAATTTACATCTATTAAATAAATAATTAATTATAAAATGTAAATATTTTTCTAACACGAGTGTAAATCTAGTTTTCCTTTTAAATGTGTAAGTTGACAAGACAAGATAGAAACAAAGAGTATATTTCTTGATTTCAAAGACAAAGTTCTTTGTCTCATAGCTGCATAAAAAACTCATTAGAAAGTAGAAAACATGTTCACTTAGAAACTTACTTACTCTCATCTATTTCAGATTTGGTCTAGCATTAGAAGTAGCAGAAGAGGAAGAAGAGTAAAGCAAAGAAGATGCAGAGAAACTCGTACTACTACTTCTCATATACTTAGTTGCTTGCTTCATTACCGAAGAAGGCGACTCATCTCTACATTCTCTTCCATTGTTACAACTTCCAGAGCAACCATTACTCTCAACACCTTTCATTGATTCTTCTCTTTCTTGAACTATCTCACTAAGCATTGCAGCTACATCTTTCATTGTTGGTCTATCTTCAGGTAATGGGTTTACACATAGAAGTGCGACTCCTAATGTCTGCATGATCTCTTCTACTTCTGACTCTGGTCTAGTTTGTAGTCTTTGGTCGAGTATTTGTATGTCTTTGATCTTTTTGACCCAATCTACTATGTGAAGTCCGTTTGGTATCGTTGGATCAATTGGTTGTTTCCCTGTTAATACTTCTAGGACCACGACTCCATAGCTGTATACGTCACTTTTCTCTGTTATCTTCATTGAATATCCATACTCTGCATCAATAAAGTTGTCAAAACATAGTGTCATTCACATCTTTAAGATTATATGACCAATTGATATTTGTTTCCATATTTGCTATTGAGTATTGGACATGCTAACCGAAATGATTAAACCAAAACTAAATCGAAAATATTCTTAGCATTCAATTCGATTACTATTATTTGCGTTATATACAGTTTGAATTAGTATAAAACCGAACCATATAAGAAGTAAAACAAAATTAACAAAGACTTATTATTTTATTTTTATCGTTTATATATAATAGGTGTAATCGTATAACATAGCATAACAATATATAATATTAGTGGTAATGTTTATCACAAAAGAAAATGCTAGTTAAAACATTTATCTTTTTAAAATTTAAAAGAATGATTAAGAGCAATCTAACTAAACATCAAACAAGAAATAATGTAGAAATGTTCTAAAGTTTTTATTCAAAATCTAACACTATAAAATTAAAATTTCTAAATCATAAATAGTTATATAAAAATATTTATTTTACTTTAAATAAATTATACATAAATTTAAAACATTATATTTAGGTTCGTTTTTCTATTTAGAATTTATTTTTTCTATTAAAATGACAATTTAATATTTTTAATCTTAAATTTGTGTTATTGTTGAAAATCTAAATTAATTATGTTATTTTGAAACAAAAATTTAAAAATAAGTTATTTTAGAGAATCACAATTTACAATAATATCATATATTTTTTTATATTTTTTTTGAAAATAGTACAAATCAATGTGTACAAAATATTTTTTGATCTTAAATAAATAACAAATATAACTAAAGATTTTATGGAATCCTATGTTGCAATTAGAGTATAATTTTTTCTCTTTTAGAAATTTTGATTAATCATTCTGTATCTTAAATTTTGTGATTTTTCTGGAAAGAGACATAAATGATTTTTTGGAAGTTTGTGAAAAAAAAACTTGAAAGTGTAATATTTTTAAGAATTTCGGTTTATGTATTAGGCTACTACTATGATGGTTCAAGTAAATTAATTAGAGCAACCTAGAAAAGTGGAAAGTACCTGGAGCTATGTAACCATAGGAACCAGCAATAGTGTTGGAAGAACGAGCGAAGTCACCATTGTCTACAAGTTTAGCTAAACCAAAATCTCCAATGTAAGGCTCAAAATCAGGACCAATCAGAATATTATTAGCCTTGATGTCTCTATGAACAATGGGAGGAACACAATCATGGTGCAGGTAAGCCAAACCTTGAGCTGCACCGAGTATAATCCGATATCTAACCTCCCATCCTAAGCTACATAGACCACTCTTCTCGTGAAGCAAACTTCCCAAACTACCATTCGACATATAATCATACATAAGAAGTCTCGTGTTCTTGTTCCAACAACATCCCAAGAACCGGACAATGTTCTTATGTCTTATTGATCCAAGTGTTTTGACTTCAGCTGAGAATGAATCTCGAACTTCTGATGTCTTAACTTTCTCATTGATATTAGGAAATGTCACTGTCACTGGCCAGAGTTTTTTCACTGCAATGACTTCTTGGTTAGGCATTTCTGCTTTGTACACTATTCCGGAGCAACCTTTTCCTATTACATTACCTTCTACCAAACACTTGAGTACATGTTCAACTGTGAAGTTGAGTTTCTGAAAAGGTGTGAATTGCCATGTCCATGAATTTTCTCCGCTCTCTGAATCATAATCTTCTGAAATCATTTGTCTAGCTCTTAAAACCGCCAATACACCTAATACCGCTAGAATTGCTGTCACGCTGATTAGCAATCCAATGGCTATCTTGAGTCTCTGTGAGTGCACAAAGTCTTCACTTTGCTGTGAATTGAACTGTGTACCGTTACTGACAAAACAAGACCTGAAACCTTTGGAACAGAGTCCATAGTTTCCTTCCATCTCTGCTGTTATTAACTGTCTGAACACTTTGCTGTCTGGAAGATAACCTGAGAATCTGTTGTGAGAGATGTTCAGAGACACTAAGTTTTCAAGACCTGAAAGCGCAAAGAGGTCGCCTGAAAGCATGTTGTGCGAAATATCCAGCACGGATAATCGGTTTAGCGCTGAAATCCTCGCCGGGATAATGCCATCTAATGAATTCCAACTCAAGTTTAGGGCAATGTCTAGATCTTCAATGTCAAATAGTTCCTCCGGTATGGTTCCAGAGATGTTATTACTGCTTAGATCAAGAAGCTGAAGATTTGTGCAGTGACCGAGAGACGAAGGGATTTCTCCATTGAAGGAATTCTTACTAAGAATGAGGCGATTCAGCGAAACAAGCTGGCCAAGACTATCAGGAATCTTACCAGTCAAGTCATTTGAAGAGACATCAAGTACTTGTAGCTTTGTTAAAGAAGACAAAGAGAGAGAAAGTTCACCTCGAAGAGTGTTATTGCTCAAGTTCAACATCTGGAGTTGTCTGCAGTTACTTATCTCCAAAGGAACTTGACCGGAGAGATTGTTCTCAGACAAGTCAAGGAAACTAAGGTTTTGAAGAAATCCTATTTCTTTAGGGATTTCTCCGGTGATCTTGTTATTGACAAGCCTTAATCTGACAAGCGATGTGCAGTTTCCGATCTCTGATGGGATAACACCGGAGATGGCATTCGATATAAGCAATAGCTTAGTCAGATTACGAAGCTGAAACAAACCAGCAGGTAAGGCTCCGGTGAGAAAATTCTGAGACAAGTCAAGAGCTTGAAGATTCTGACAACCGGCTAACTCAGACGGAATATTCCCTTCTAGCTTATTCTGCCAACCTAAAAAGATGTTGAGCTCCTTTAGCAATCCAATCTCCGGCGGTATGAAACCCGAAATCTGATTAGCGTCAATCTGCAGCTGAACAAGCCGTGTGCAGTTACTTAGAACCGAAGGTATTGAACCTGTGATGTTGTTGCTACTAAGCATAAGCTCTTGGAGACTCGATAAGTTACCGAACGATTCAGGGATGGTTCCTGAGAAATAGTTCATAGAAAAATCAATGGCGTTTAAGCTTTTCATGAATCCAATCTCCTCAGGAATGGGTCCGTGAAGATTATTTTGCCATAGAAGCATCTTCTCTAGCTTTTGAAGCTTTCCTAGTTCTTGTGGAAGCTTGCCAGATAAGTCATTGTCATATAGAAACAGGTTGATAAGTTCAGAGCAGTTTCCAAGCTCTTTAGGGATCTCACCTGAGAGCATTGCAGAGTAGATCGATAAAGTCTCGAGCTTGCTTAGTTTACCCAACGAGACAGGCAAATTACCAGATATTTTTGTGGCGGCTAGACCTAGAACCGTCAGGTTCCGACAGTTTCCGATCTCCTCTGGGATTTTCCCTGAAAGCTCTGTGTTTCCTCCAGCTCTTATGCTTTCAAGAGTCGAGATCTTTCCGAGCTCCGGTGGGAGAGTCCCAGATAAGTGATTGTCGAATATCTGAAGATTCTTGAGAGCAACGCAATCCCCGAGTTCCGGTGGGATGTTTCCGGTGAGGCCATTAGAATTTAAGCTGAGTTCTTGAAGATTCTTGAGCTTCCCTAGAGTTGATGGTATTTCACCAACGAGACTGTTTGAGCTTAAATCGACAACTCTGAGTTGAGAACAATCTCCGATATCCGAAGATATACTTCCGGTGAGATTGGTGTTGGAGATAACGAGTTTCTGAAGTGAAGTAAAAGAAGAGATATTAGGAGGGAAAGGTAAAGCTAACTGAATAGAGACGACATTAATCTCTGTAACGAGGTTGTCGGAAGAGGAACAAGTAATATAAGGCCAGTGACATGGGTCAGAATCTAAGGGATTCCAGGCAGAGAATCCTAACGGCGGCGAGTTCGAGTTGTGAAGCCAAGAAATCAAAGATGCGACTTCATTTCTCGATGCAGAGACCGATGCGATGAAGAAAATTGAAAACAAAGATAAGTGAAAGAAGAAGACGGTAATGGAGAAACGAGAAACAGTTAAGAGTTTTCTTGGAATCGGCATTTGCAAGACAAGATTTGTTTTTCCTTTCGCTCTCAAATCCAAAACCACACTTCGCGCTTCTGCATCGATTTCAGTCTCTCTCTCTCTCTCATGCTGTCTTTTCTTTTATTTCTGTTCTTAGCTTTAGAGTTTTCATTTTCTGAAGTTAAAATTAATTCTCTTTGAAAATGATTTCACAAATAGTACGAGTTTTAAACTCACCGTCGTTAATATATTTAGGAAATAATGGATATTTAAATTTCAAAATTAACAAGATTAAGATAGAAAAAGAAGCATGTGGTTTTGCATTGTTTTCCACAACTTAGTTGGTTTGTTTTCGAGACATGAGCCGCGCGTTTAAGATTCTTCCTCGTTTGAAGTAAACTACGTGCATTAGTGTATCACATACACTAATTTTTGTCGATATCTTTTTGTCAATAATTGTCCATACCTTAGCGATAATCAATTAAATTGGTATTAATAACAAGTTTTAATATTCATGCATATTTAGACGTTTAAAGTATTATTTTTGTCAACCTTTTTATTTCCATTTTTTTGTTTAAGATCTGATATAAAGTTAGTAGATGTAAAATTAACCTTAGAATTTGTATCTACCGACAATATTCATTGATATACCATTTAGTAAAGTGACAGGTTTTTGAAAGGAGTGTTGACTTTTTAAAAGTAAAAAAAAAAAAAACTTAAAATGACAAACATGATGAGTACAACTAAAGATGGAAACGAGAAAAATTTCTTGTGATAGTGTAATACTTTGGTTGTGAAGCTCGGAACTAAATTATGCAATAATTGGTTAGATTTGTTCTTGAGATAAATGACTAAAGATTGAAATTGAATATTAAGCATTATCAGTGTGTCTACTAGTAACGCTATGTTTGTTGATATAAATGTTTATGAAGTCATTGGTCAAAACTTTGGCGGAGGGGTCGGCACAACCAATCCGAGAAACATAAAAGTAGTCAATCATAAAGTAAAGGAGTCATCCGACCTAAACCATGACATTAGATCGGAGGTTTACCGACCAATATCACAACACTTTACTCATATTCAACAAGAAGGCTGGCTACACATACAACTCTAGCCGATCATCGACAATACCGTAAGTCAAGTTATGACAACAAAAAAAACATATGGGTCTATTTTCATGAATTGTAATCCAACTATGAAAAGGACCAGCCAAGACCTATCTATGTTGACTCATGAAGGACACATAATGATATAGAACTTATCTCAAACTAGATCTTATCAAGTTATTCATTATTCATTAAGTTGGTATTGCGAAAACTTACCATATTTGAAATTTCACTTATATAAAAGTCTCAAACCATTTCTTTCGCAACTAGTATATGTTGTATTATTTCTAGAAAGTTTACAAAACATTTTTAGAAGCCAAAACATATTTTGTACTAGACGGATCAATCCGTGTTTTCCATTGATTTGAAGCGATTTATGTTAAGTATGATGGCCGACCTATTTAATCTATTTCAAACCAAGACATGACATATAGGAGGGATTTTTAGGCTTCTAAAAATTCACAATCAACCTTCCTTGCACCATCAACCATATGATCAGGTGGATCCTCCTTCTATAACACTTTACATATTCAAAATCGAAAGTTTTAAAGTACCAATGACTCTCTCTCTCCTCCAAGCTGGTGCATTTTAGACACTTTTGCAATGAACCTAGACACTCCAATGAGGTGCAACTTCCTTGCAAAGCTGTCAAAATACAAATATTTAATGCTTTTCATATTTGAACGAGCATTTGAAGCTTCAACGGCCATATTACTTTAGTGTAGATAGCTCTCTTTGTTTTAACCTCTTAAACCTTTTGTACAAGTTCTATATAAAACTCATTCGATCATTTTCAAAAAACAACATTGAATAAAAAAAATTTTATGCAGAAACTTTCGAGTGTAATCATCAAATAACGTTTTGATTTTATTTTCATAGATAGTTAGTTTGAGAGATTTAAATTAGTTATGTTTGTTCTTTGATCATGAGATTTAATCAAACTCACTTCTATCATTGTCTTTGCCCACTTAAGTCAAGAAAAATTTTCAGCTATTGCGAATCAACATTTGATCTTACATCAAATGTAGTCTAAACTTTTTATCACTTTTTTGTCACTAAATCTTTATCTCTTTTATGTTGAATTTTTGTGTGGTTTCATTCCAACAATATATCTATGTAAATCTTATATCATCTATCAATCTTACATCTCAAATATTTACACTGAAACTTTTTTTGTAATTATAGACCAACATAATATGTGAGAAGTAGTTTACTAGAAATATATATACTAATACAAGTAGAAGTTTGAGGCTTCTAATGGTAGGGAAAATGGTCAATTCCATCATAGACTTATATGATTGGGATTATGTATACATAAATTATTACGCTATGCTGATATATACATGAACTATCTCTAATTTTGAATTTAATACACAAATTTTAAAATTATGGCTAATTCCACCAAGCAAACGGTTTCCGTGTATTTTTCCGTCACACGTGCTGACGTGGATGCCACGTCGGATGTCCAAAATTCGTAGTACAAAACGACGTCGTTTTGGACTCTTTTTTAAAAAAAGTCATACCCCAAAACGACGTCGTTTTGGGCTTATGTATTTTTTTTGAAAAACATAATCCAAAACGACGTCGTTTTGGATTTTTTTAAAAAAAAAAAAATTATAGTCCAAAACGACGTCGTTTTAGGCTTATGTATTTTTTTAAAACGTAGCCCAAAACGACGTCGTTTTAGGTTTATGTATTTTTTTAAAACGTAGTCCAAAACGACGTCGTTTTGGATTATAGTTTAAAAAAAAAAAGAAACCAATTTGAGGAAGAAGTCGACATTTTAGGGTTCTTAATTTTGGTGGTAACTTCCTCGGAAAATTTCTTGATGGGAGACGAAATCGAATCGCGGTGGTGGGGAAGACGAAATCGAATCGCAGTGGTGGGGAAGACGAAATTGAATCGCGGTGGTGGGGAAGACGAAATCGAATTGCGGTGGTGGGGTAGACGAAATCGAATCGCGGTGGTGGGGTAGACGAAATCGAATTGCAACTCACTCTCTATTTTCACACAAAATCGTAGAGAGATAGTGCAACGATTAAGCTTTTTTAGAGAGGGAGCAACGATAGAGAGAAAGATCCACTAAAGTGAATTCTAAAATGTAAGCCTGAGGAGTCTTAAAGAAGAGCTCCGGCGGAGAGTTTTGAAAAAGTAACCAAAAACACAACCCACCACTTCAAAACTCACGATGATCTCCATTTCAAAAATTTCCACACAGCTCACACCAACCCATATGATAAACAATGAGTATTAATTCATGAGTATTAACATCTACTATATAATTGATGGAACAATGATTATAAATCGGTCTTATTTTAGCAAATGAGGTAATTGATTAAGAACCCTAATTTTGCAGGTTTTTCTCCCAAGTTATTTATTTATTTTAACCGTATCACAAAACGACGTCGTTTTGGATTATGTTTTTTTAAAAAATACATAAGCCTAAAACGACGTCGTTTTGGGATATGCCTTTTTTAAAAAAAGAGTCCAAAACGACATCGTTTTGGACTACGAATTTTGGACATCCGACGTGGAATCCACGTCAGAACGTGTGATGGAAAAATACACGGAAACCGTTTGCTTGGTGGAATTAGCCACAATTTTAAAGTTTGTGTATTAAATTCAAAATTAGAGATAGTTCACATATATATCAGCATAGCGTGATAATTTATGTATACATAATCCCAAACATATAAATCTATGGTGGACTTGGCCATTTTCCCTCTAATGGTATCCACATAAGTAAAAAAATTTGCTCTACCATGATGACACATGACATTGTTAAAATAAAGATGAAAAAAAAGTTTTTGAGATATTTTCTACATAAGCAAAAAGAAATTGCTCTATCACCATGATGATACATGGTATTATTAAAACAAAGTAGAAAATATATGTTTAATGTTTAGTCCGTTCTATTTTTAAACTTCTCTTTTATTTAGTATAGATTTGACTACATAAATTATCTAAAAACATAATAATATTATTTAAAAATGTAAAAAATCTCTATATATATATATATATATTTGTTTATCAATATATGTTTACAATGTAAAAAAGATAATATGTTTTTACTAACAATAACATCCGAAATATAAATTTCAAGCGTAGAAATACAAAAATTTGTGAAAAATATACTATAAAACTATACAATTAAAAAAATCCATGAAATCTAACTAAATAAAAAAGAAATTCATTAAAACTACCCATGTCACCCAAATTAACAAATTTTAAAATATTTACATGTTAGCAATTCTCACTTTAAACAAATCTTCCAGCCATTTAAACAATTAAAATAAAATTACGGTTTCTCAAAATTTAGAAGGAATTTATTGTACTTTCTCGAACTGTTCACCTCACCCAAAATAACAAGTTATAAAATAACGATACGTGAGTAATTATCACTTTAAACAATTAAACACATTATCATAGTTTATACTATTAGTCTTCCAACTATTTAAACAATTGAAATAAAATTATCGATTCTTTCATACCACTATCTCAGATTTTAATGACCACTATCTCAGATTTTAATGACCACTATCTTCATAATAATGAGTTTTAATTACATAACTCTATAAAACCAACAATTCTCTAATGTCAAATATAAACTTTGCAAACAATCCTTAAAAACTAATCATAACATTAAAAACTTGACATTCCTTTTATCATCCTCATATTTTTACAATTTTTGAGAAGTTTAACAGTGATTTATGTATATATATATTGGTTAGACTTATTCATTTGGAAAGCCTGATATTTTAACAAAGGTAACACACTCATAGGTTTTGAAATGCTACTACTCGACAAAAAAATATGTATATAATATCTCAATCTACATGTTTTTAAATTATATGATTTCTATCTGATAATTATTAGAAATTTATGATTCATCTAAACTTACTAAATTTTTTTTTATCATAACATGCAATTCAAAAAATCACTATAATAATTAAAAAAACTGCTATGTGTTTGTGTTTTTATTTATCACTGTTTGTGTTACTATTTACCAAAAAACATATGTTTGATTAATTTTCAAAATAAAATGTTTTAAATAATATATTTAAAATATTAAATTTTTTGTAAAATAATGAAAATAATAATATAAATTAAAAAATAATTTGTGCGTAGTACGGTACAATATCTAGTATATATATATATATATATATATAGTTGACTATTTCAATGTTAAATGCCTCTTAGAGATTAAGTAGACTTCTCTCTTCACAAAAACTGGAATGCAAATGTGATCGTAAGTATCATTATGGCATGTGAGAAAGTCGATAACCTGATTAATTGCATGCTTGTCTATACGTAGATCTTCAACAAAAATGACCAAATACTTTTGCAAAGTGACTGAGTTTGATTGTAATACAAAGCAAATTCCCTGCTTTTTTGACGAAGAGAGTTAATCTATTTTATTAATTTCTGGAGAATTGGCATATTTGATTTGTCGAATCTAGCTTAGAGATCTTTTCAAATATCAGAATCAACTCTCAGATAAAGCACACTAACGGTCAATCCAATCCTATATTGTTCTCATTCTTTTTGGCATAGCTGTAATTTTATCTTTTCGCATAGCTGTAATTTTTTAAGTGATTTATGTAATCTAATTTTATACTATTCTTATACATAGTAAAATTAATGTATTATTTTTTATACTATTTTAAATGAATTTACAGTTACAAAATTAAATGAAGATCCTATTCATATATATATATATAAAAACAAATTTCAATTTCAAACTTCCATTAATTTTTATACATTTAATAACATTATATATATTATAAAATTATCGCTTACTAAATAAACTAATAAATTTAAAACCGTACTACTTCACTACATTATATAAAGATTATGTATATTTGATATTCACGTTAAGTTTACATTTGCATTTTTCAAAAAGAAAAATTATGATATGTTTCATTTTTTCTGCAATGACCAATGTCATAGATTTTTATTTTCTGAAATCATTTAAAACACAATTGAAAATTACAGTGAAGATTTTAAAATTGTGGAAACAATATTTTAATGGAATTGAAACTTTTGAGATGGTTATAATCGATGAAAAAGTATTTTTAAATTACAAATTAATATTCTCAATTCTATATGCTATCATGGATTATTACAACCATATTTATTTATTTTTATAAAACCATACTATGCATATAAATCTAAAAAAAGTTCATACGAAAATTTGAAAATCTTTTAGATGAATGATATTCTAAAATCATTACTAATTGTCAAATATCTTACGTTGGTGGTCGTTTTTAGAACAACATGACATATTTATAAGATTCAACTTGTTTCTTCTATTTCTAGAAGAATCACTGATGATTTTTCTACAAATGTATGAATGTTTTAAAATTTGCTTTGAAGAGTTTGAATTTATTTATGCTGATGAACAAATAAGTTATTTATACACTAATCTCAACCTTATTTTATGAAATTTTTCTGAGATTATAATAACTATTTATTGATATTTATTTTTAAAAATATAAAATTAAAACATTTGTTTATCATCTACAAATGATTTAAAAAATAAACCGAAATTTTTAACATAATCAATAATTTCTATAAAGAATTTTACAACTATGAATAACATAAAAACAAAAAAACACGATAAATCTTTTTATATTTTATTTAAAGCCTCTTTTAAATATAAAAATTTAAAATATTAAATTTGTCCGGCGCATAAAACATCTCGTTTTGTTTAGAATAAAATTTCGTAAACAGAGATCAAAAATTTTAAAATTTGGGGTGAGAGAGGCTCGAACTCTCGACCTCAGGATCACTCAGAAAGCTATGAGACCTACGCGCTAGCCAACTGCGCCACCACCCCTTTTCGAATTTATTCATAAATTCAATATATCTTCTTAATCGTAGGCAGCTCTTAGGCACGCACAACTCCAATCTACTTCTTCTCTGCTCTTTCTCGGTCCCCCTTTGTCCTGAAAATTCAGTATCGTAGATACAAACTTATCGCTGCCCACCCAAGTTTTCTTTTCGTAATTACTTTCTGGAATAAGAAAGTTTGAGGCTTTCTATTTGGTTTGCAGTTTTTGCTAGAAGAATTCCATTTGATCTGCATCTCTAAAATGGAACCAGAGGTAATTAGAGACAAAGAAGAGATGAGAAGGTGGTCGAGACGTATGAGATCACAAGGGAAGACCATTGGTTTGGTGCCCACAATGGGTTTCCTCCACGAAGGTCACTTATCGCTCGTCCGTCATTCCCTTACTGCCTCTGACGTCACCGTCGTCTCAATCTACGTCAACCCAGGCCAGTTTTCACCTACCGAGGATCTCTCAACTTACCCGTCTGATTTCTCCGGCGACCTCTCCAAACTCACCGCCCTTCCGGGAATAAACTTCGTCGTTTTCAACCCGAAAAACCTCTACGACTACGGCAGAAACGACGGAAAGAAGGAGAAAAATAAGGAAAGCTGCGGAGGGAAGGTGGTGAGTTGCGTGGAGGAAGGTGGGTTAGGACACGAGACGTGGGTTAGAGTTGAGAGATTGGAGAAAGGTTTGTGCGGGAAGAGCAGGCCTGTGTTCTTTAGAGGTGTAGCCACCATTGTCACTAAGCTTTTCAATATCGTCGAGCCTGACATTGCTTTTTTTGGTAAAAAGGATTATCAACAATGGAGGATTATCCAGAGAATGGTGAGCCTAATCCAAGATTTCCACAACTTGTAGCTTCTTTAGGAAATATATACTCTTGTTGTGTACTTGTGAGATTGGTTTCGATTAGTTCTTTCTTGACTAATTGAGATTGTTTCTCTTACTCATTTCGCCTTATCTGTAATGTACAGGTTCGAGATCTTGATTTTGGGATTGAGATAATAGGATCAGATATAGCTAGAGAAAAGGATGGACTTGCGATGAGCTCTAGGAATGTGCATCTTTCAGGTGAAGAAAGGCAAAGGGTACAGTAACATCCCAAATTTTTTGTATGCTTACGTTGCTGCTACTTACTGATTGAAGGTGAGGGTTTCTGTTTCTTGCTATGATGTGGCAGGCGTTGTCCATAAGTAGGTCACTTTCCATGGCTAAAGCTTCTGTAGCAGAAGGACAAACCAGTTGTGCAAAGCTTAAGGATATGATCATTCAAGAACTTGTTGGATCTTCAGGACGAGTAGATTATGTGGAGGTAAGCATCTAATATTGTCTTAGATGATCTTTTTGTCTTGAGTAATGAAGCGGAAAACATAC
Organism: Pugionium dolabratum; assembly: GCA_018901945.1. Classification (NCBI taxonomy): domain Eukaryota; kingdom Viridiplantae; phylum Streptophyta; class Magnoliopsida; order Brassicales; family Brassicaceae; genus Pugionium; species Pugionium dolabratum. The sequence goes on from JAEVFF010000361.1 coordinate 169,990, forward strand.
TTTTAAGCAAAACATATCGGAAGTGGAATTGGATTTGGATCAATCTGTTGTTAAAAGTCTCTCTAAGCATAATGTTTCGTGTGTGTACATGCAGACTGCTGACCAAGAAACTCTAGAAGAAGTGGAAGAGATAAAAACTGGAGTGGTGATTTGTGTTGCTGCTTGGTTTGGAACGGTCAGGCTCATAGACAACGTTGAGATCAATGTCTAACTGTCTGCATCAAACTTCATCTTTGGTCCGTCGAAAAATGAAGCTTCTAAGCTAATGAATTTGAACGAGGAAATGCATCTGAAGACTTTGCAAACAGAGAAGAATGGTGAGAATCAAATTTGGGAGCAAGAATGATGTTTTGTACAATTTCAATGTCATTGTAACATCTTCCATTGAAAATGACTTCTACGCAGGTAAGAATAAATTATATTTCACAGGTTGGATATGAAAGATATTTATCTTATATACATATATAAAGTTGTTCATGATCATACTTTGATTCATGTTTGGTGACATTGTTGAGAAATCTCTGGACTTGGCTGTATGGCCATTGCTCCATATCGATACAAAAAGCGCCAAGGGGATCAAGAACCTACATAAATGATATGAGATGATTCAATGACTTTGACAAGTTCCTTGTAGATAGAAAAAGAATATGAAATGCTTACAACGAAGAAATCGATTTCCAGCTTTAGCTTTGCTTTAGTTTTGCTTTTGCTCGTTGCAGGCTTGTGGCTATTTTACAATTTGGGGTGAGAGTGAGGTTCGAACTCTCCACCTTCGGAGATTATTACAGAACTTAAAACACTTTTTTGTGGTTCTCGTCTTGTCTCGGCTTCTTCTCTCTGAAACTCTTTTCTTTCTTGATTCAACTCTGATTCTTGGTTCCTCCTGGTTTTCACATTATCACACTGTTTGAAACGCACAAACCTTTCATACTCCATAATCAGCGATTTCTCATTTTTGTTTTTCATCTTTCACATATATATGTAGTGTTTTTTTTTCCAGCAAAAATTATTTATTAATTGAACAGATCATTGTTTACAACCGAATGTAAAAAGAACGGACAAAATTGAAATAAATTTCAATCAACATTTGTTGTAATCGATATAAAAGCCAATAAATCAGCGGTGTTATTACTTATACGAGGTTGATAAATAAATTTAATCCATTCAAATTTAGTAATCGACTATCGAATTGTCCGTACATAATGACGTAGTTGTAGATTATCCACTGTGGAATTGAGAAGGTTATTAGGTGTTTGATTATCCCTTTCAAAAATCACAGAGTTATACCGTAACGACCAGGTTGCTTGTATAGTCCATATAAGTGCAGTAAATTCTGTTTCAATAATTGAAAATCGACCCTGAAACTTTTCTTTACCCGCTTGTAGAAATAAACCTAATTCATTATGGATAATACATTCTAACCCTAAATGAGTATTACCGTTCCGATGTGCAGCATCGTAATTACATTTAACCCAGTTTTAAGGTGGGAGCTTCCATTGACGACTCGTAGTTGAAACCTCTGTAGATGAATATTTAACATTCTCCATTGCCGTTAAACTTATCCATTCATTAACATCCTCTGTGCTTTTTTGTAGAAAAGTATCATCCAGAATATTCTTGTTATTAAATATAAGATCATTTCTAGATTTCCAAAGACGCCATAGAAGATAAAATAGGAGATACTTTTGAGGTGAATTTAACTTACATTTGTCGGAGCTTGCAATTAAAAATATGATGTTGTCAGTGTATATTGGAGTTGGGGTCACAAATAGCTGAAGTTAAAATACGTAACTTTCGCCATAATCCTTGGGCATAAAGGACATAGAGAAAAAAAATATGAAGTTCAGTTTGGAATCACAACATCGAATACAATTATTATAGTTAGTAATTTCTGATGATATAAATGTGATTTTAAAGATAAAGCTTTTGACAAAATTCGCCATAAAAAGATTTGATCTTTGGTGGAAGTTTAAGGGTCCAAATGTCTTTCCCTAGGTCTTGATGATGTGGAATTGGTGAAAAAATTATCAACAATAACCTGATTTGACTAAATATATACCATTATTTATAAATTTTCAAAACCATTTGTCTTCTATTGTGTATAACTGTAGACAAATCTTGTAGATTAAATGGTGGTCATATATATGTAGTGTTTAGACTATACATATCGATAACATATTAATTGAAAAACATTATTAAATTTTTTTATCTTTATGTGTAATTTATAAATGTGTCACGATATCGTATTACACTATCAGAGCATATTAAAACAAATATTATTTGAGACAAAATTTATAAAAACGACATTAAATAATATTTAACAGTATATTATAGATAAATCTTTAGTATTTGACATCAAAATATTTTGACATAAAAATTAAATATAATATAAAATAAAATATTAGAGATTTTGAAAAATTAGTTAGAAAATATAAATTAAGAATTTAGTTTAATTAAATATTTATCACATATAATATTTATTACCTATTTAATAATATTGTTTATTTAAAATAGAGACAATTTTATTTGTATAGTCCAATTTTATTATTTATTTTTGTATATTTCAATTTTTATTATACATTTTATTTATATAATCAATATTAAAAATAATTTAAATAAAAAATAAATAATATATTTATCTAATTTATATTTATTAAATAAATAATTATTATATATTTCATATAAAATAATATATGATGTAGGGAAGGAAAACATTTGTTAAAAGTTCTAAAAATCTGTGAAACTCTTCGAAACTTGTGGAATTTTGTTATATCAATTCATTTGTAAGCTAGCACTAACTAATTTATATTAATTTAGAGTTAACAAAATATATGGTTAAACATAGATATTAGAAAGGAATGTGTGACCATATTTGTGCTGATTTATGGATAAGACTGTTAAAATATTAGAAATTGATTCATAAAAAATAATTTTTACATTAATATTTAAAATTTATATTTTAAAAACAACATTAAAATTAGAAATTATTAATTTAAATGTTATAATAAATAAATAAAAGTTTAAAACATATCAAACATATAAAAATGTTATAAATAGTTAAGAATATTATGAAATCCAATACTTAAAATTTATATATTTATTAATTAAATAATTATTTTACCCCCAAATCAAAAAATCAACTACAATGATACACGTAACAATTTAATAAATTTAAAACATTTTAAGTGTCGTATTATTATGAATATTATAAATATTTCATAAAACAAAAATCATAAACTTTCAATATCTTCCATTTATAAAAAACCTAAAAACATACTAAATTTGATCACATATTTATTTTTCATGTTTAATTATTTAATTTTTAATTAAATTTTATCACATATTTTTAAATATTTAATTTTCATATTCCTATTTGAATTCGTGAGAAATTTTTATTTTGATTTGTATTATTTATCTACTCATGTTATATATATTTTTACTATCATTTATTTTTTGTTGTGAAAATTATTATTAAAAGAATTTAAATCAATTAATTATTTATCTAGTCTACAAATTAATAGTTTTATATTTTATTACTACTAACAATGAGTTTTTCTGTAAAAATTAAAATAATTTGTGTGTAAACTTTTAAACATCACTTAATATAAAAAATATTCAATAATAATTTTTATTTATAAAAAGGTAGTAAATAAATAAAAAGGTAAACCTTTTTCTTATTTTCTTTATAACTAACCAACCCCACAAAACTCTCAAAAGCTTTCCCATTTATCTCTCTCTTCCCCCTCTTTCTCCTTCCTCAAAGATTTTCCCTCCCAAATCTCTCTTTCCGCTTTCGAGCTTCCCCTCTCAGAAATTGGGTTTCGAAAATGGGAAAATACATGAAGAAATCTAAGACTACTACCGATATCGCCGTTATCGAAGTTTCTCAACCAACTGGTTTAGGTGTTCGAACCAGGGCCGCTAAAACCCTAGCCTTGAAGAGGCTTAACTCCTCCGCCTCTGATTCCGCTTTAGCAGGCGACTCTTCTTGCTATCTTCAGCTCCGCAGCCGCCGTCTAGAGAAACCACATTCGCTGTTCGAACCGAAGCAGCTTCCGAGACACCTTAAATCGGGAATTAAAGAGTCTGGTTCGAGGTCTCGACTTGACTCGGTTAACTCGGACACCGCCGCTTCGGGTTCAGCTCCTGAAACTAACTCTGTAATTCCAGAAGTTCCTTTTGGAGAGAATAGCCTTGATTTTGAATCAAGTCACAGGTTCGTGTTTTGTGCCCTAGCTTTTCTTCTTACAAGTGTGACTTTTGCGTTTTATGTCTTATCTAAGAATATTAGTTTCGCAATTACTCTGGCTTTAGATGCGCACTCATCTCAACAGAAATATGAACTTTTACATAAAGATTTTTTGTTCTTGTATTGATTTTTGTTTATGACTTTACTCTCTTTTTGATGTCGTCTCACGTTCTATTGTGATGTTAGATTAGATATTTCATAGTTATTGATGTGTGTCCTTTATGTACTACCTCTTTTGCAAAGTTATTGATGTAACAAAGCTATGTTCTTTAAATCAGATTTGTAACTCATTTTGTTAAAGTTTCCTAAGTTAATGAGCTAATGGCATTGAAAGTGATGCCTTTGGGGATAAAATTCTGTGAATTGGTCCTTGGGAGTTGGGACATTTTCGCATAGGGTTTTCGTTTTTACAAAAGTGTTAAATGTCAGAAGCTTTTAATATGTAAGATCATATCAAAATTGAGACTTTCCTCAAGTGTAATATGCAAGTACTGTGGTGTCATGTTCATGGGGCCTAGCAGTTTTTGAATACTTTGGGGTATACTTTTGTAGGGTACTCTGTTTTTTCTGATAACCTCTCTCAGTAGAGGACAATCCGTTTTTCCTTCAATTTTGTTTTTCATTTATTGCATAGCAAATCACATGGGACCATGTAGTCTTGTTTCGAATTCTCAATTCAATGTCTGTGGTGATATTATGAAATTGAAGTTTCCTACTATGATTTTTCTTTCAGTACAAGAGAGAGCATGCCTTGTAACTTTGTTGAGGATCTAGAGATCATTGTTACACCAAGCTCTAGCACGAGGTCAATGTGCACAACAACAACCAAAGATTACACAAGGGACCGAAATATCATGGTCCCAACCACTAGTGAACTGGAAGAGTTCTTTGCCTATGCAGAGCAACAACAAGAGAAGCTATTCATTGAGAAGTATGTAAGCATGTTCTTTTAAAAAGTTTTGGATTTGTGCTGCATTATGATAACACTCGATATGTTTTCAAAATCTTCAGGTACAACTTCGACATTGTGAATGATATGCCTCTCAATGGACGCTACGAATGGGTACAAGTCATTCCATAAACTTTTGAAAGGAAGAAGCTCCAAAGATATGGTGTGAAGTAAGAATGTGATGAATTAACAGATTAACCGAACATCAACAAGAATGTGTAATCTTAAGTAATAATGTGGTTAGAGTAAAAAGTAGGTTAGGAACCTGAAACTCACACCATTTGTACTATTAATCTCTTCAAGATTCTTAGAGGCCTAGTGAATTTGCTGAATTTGTTTTTCTTTTCTGTCATGTTTCTTAAAGTATATGCTTGATGATGATTGATGGGGAAGTGTGTAAGCATGTTGAAGCTTAGCATTTATTAGTGAGAAATATTATTAAAGATGTAGACTTTTGGTAGCAGAAGAAATCAATTCACGTGTGAATTTGTTAGGTGAAATTCGATTCAGAGATTTGTCTCTCCTTTTGTGTAACAATTACGCACGTGGATTTGTGTATAAATTAATTTATTTTTAATAAAAGTCGTATCATGCTTTTTTGAAATAATGAAAAGTATGAATTAGGGGAAACCAAAAGAGGTTAGTTTGTAGAAAATTCAAAAACAAAAAGAGAAGAATGTTTGAATTTTTATGCCTAAATTATTACAACAGTTTTAAAAGACAAAAGATGAGACAGCAATTACAGTGTTTATTGAGAAAATCTCTGTTGTTTTAACCCTTTTTTTAATGTTTCTTAGAAACTGGCCAACCCCATGTGATGTAAACTGTGAAAATCTTATCTCGAAACCAATCATTGTTCTTTTCAGAAATTTGACTGAATGGCCAAAAAAATAATCCAAATTAAACAAATGGTCATGTAAGTATAATGGTTAGATTATTTTTGCATATTTTATGCAATATATATATATATATATATATATATATATCATTTTCATATACTCACGTGCAATAGAATTTATTGTCATTAGATAATTTATTGGTTCCAGATATAACATATTATAAATTTAAATAATTATTATATTATTAAAATATTATATGTATTATATTACATATTTTATTATATCAGTTGAATTTTATTTATATTTGATATATTTAAAATTATCAAATTATATTTATAAAATTTATTATATGATATAATTTTTTAACTACCAAAATTATATTTCTGTTAAACTTTACATCTATAGTTTGACTGAATATATTTTTTAACTACTAATATATCAATGTGTAAACAAATCTCTATTTAAAACTATCAATTATATTTTTAACTGCGAAATAAAAGTTTTTAACATAAGAAAAAATTAGAAATATCAAATTATTGATTTTAAAAGTTAACCATGCTTATAAACAGCTATTTAATGGGAATTCTAGATTTGTTCATTTAGTATATATAAAAATAATAATAATTTTTGTAAATACTATTTAACAGAAAAATTCTATATAAGTTCATTTAGTAAAAATAATTATCTATGTATAGAAAAAATAATGCTACTCGATGTGTAGTAGCAATAAAACTTATTTTTATTGTAGCATAAAAGGTAAAATAAAATTATTATTTGATATGTTGAATCGAACCTAACATAATTCTAATCAAGTCGATGATTATTTATTCATTGTCCAATCTAACATAACATAATTATTTTTATGCTAGCAACTCACATTTTTGTTTTAGAGAAAAGACACTCTCACATGCTCTCGAGAGCTTTTTCAAAATCGGGCCGTTACGGATTAACCCAGGAGTAACGGATGGCCCGTTACGTCGGTTCACCGGGCCCAAACTGGGCATCGCCGGGATCGCACCTCGGAGGAAGGACACGAAAGCTGTCCGTCACCGCCCTTCCCTCAATCACGCCGGTGATGAGGGTTTATTCTCCTGAATCACATCGAAAATGGAAAGAGGATCTCACAACAACGGATTATGACCCTTTCTCCTCGCAGAAGCAGATCGGGACGAGATTCGCGGCAAGATCCTTGCCGAAATCACTTTCGGAATCTGGAGTAACGCACACCGATACGTTCAGAATCTGCACAGTCGAGCTTCTTCCCTTAATCGACCACGGGGATCGCGATAACAGGGGGATTTCGCCGAGAATGGCGCAAATTCTCGGCATATATAAACACCCCTCCATCCTCAATCGCATCCCACCTCCAAATTTACCTCCCTCGAAAATCCCATCTTCTCCCACCTCCCTCCTCGCCGCAGAACCAGCAGGAGTCCACCGCGGCTCCCACACCGTTCCAGAAAGGTTTTGTCGGAAATCCAGCAGGCGCTCCCGAAGTCCAACTCGCCGGCACCATTCGATATCAGGCGGAGAGAGATACCGAAGGCAGGGAGAGGGAATCTCGGAAGAGAGCCGAACTGGTTATCACACCAAAACCGGGATTTCAAGAAACCGGAAACAGGCCCAACCCAAATTGGGCAAACCGAACTGGTATCCCAAAACCAATTTAACCCAAGCACAAACACTCACTCCAAACTCGGGTATGACAATCTCCGGAAGACTAGTGTCAAAAAATAACACAGGATTAAAGAAATCCAGCCCAATCAAGATACGGGCCTTCGACAACTCCGCGGTCCTGAAAAGATTCGAAACAACACTCGTGGGAAGGATCCTGAACATGACCCTCCAAGGGCACAGGGTACGGACATTCATCAGCCTACTGCCATCAATCTGGCAGTGTGAGGGGCGTGTCCAGGGCCAAGACCTAGGACAGGAAAGGTTCATGTTCCGGTTCAATTCGGAGGAGGACATGCTGTCCGTATTGGAAAAACGGCCATACCATTTTGACCAATGGATGACCGCATTGGAAAGATGGGTCCCGAGTGTAAGGTCTGACTTCCCAAACACTATACCATTCTGGGTGAAAATCGTGGGAATACCAACACACTACTGGGCAGAAGAAACAATTATGGACATTGGGCAGGCAATGGGTGAGCTATTGCAATACGAAGTCAACGAGGCTCGAATAAGGGTATCACTGCAAGCGGAGGATCCCCTGATATTCATCAGGGACCTGCAATTCGCGAACGGAGACATAGTCACGGTAACGTTCGACTATGAAAGGTTGGCCAAGTTGTGCGATCGGTGCTACCGAATAACGCACGACGAACGGCATTGCCCCAACAAACAATGCCGACCTGGAGCAGGAGATGATGCCGACCTGGAGCGGGGAGTTTCTTGGCAGTTCATCGATTGCGGGAGCTACGGAAATCGTTGTTCCCGGGGATACTTTTTTTGATGGAAACCAAGCAGAATAAGGACTTCATATAAGATATGCAAGCCCATTTAGGTTATGATTTTCTTTTTACGGTAGATCCAATAGGGCGTAGGGAGGCCTCGCCCTGATGGCACTAGCGGAGTTTCATGTTAAAGTGTTATTTTCAAATAAAAATATCATCGATGTATTAGCTATGATTGATGGTAATAAAGTTTTTATATCGTTCGTTTACGGAGACCCTGTACCAAATCTCCGTGCCAACGTCTGGAAAAAAACTCACCAGAATAAGTTCATCTAGAACGGAGCCCTGGCTAATGATCGGAGACTTCAATTCAATCTATGGAAACCATGAAAAATCGGGCGGAGTAAACCGTCCGTAGAGTTCGTTCTTAGACTTCCGTCTAATGAACGAGAACTGCGGTATGACCGATTTTCCCTACAAAGGGAACTGTTTGTCATGGTTTGGCCGAAGAGGGTCAACCGTGGTCCGATGTAGACTCGACAGAGCAATGGGAAACAAGGAATGGCACAATATCTTTTCACACACAAAGATAGAATACTTAAGATTCTGGGGATCTGACCATCAGCCGGTCTGGGTAAAAATTTTAGCCCGACTGGGAAAGAGGTCCCACAGCTTTTGCTTCGATAAGCGCTGGATAACAAAGCCCAATTTCGCAACGACAGTTCAGGAAGGATGGTTTGGCCCCACAATGGATCACGACCAGTCGATAACAAGTAGAATAAGTAGATGCCGCCATGAAATCTCTAAATGGAGGAGACGAGAAATGCTGAAAACCGCACCACGAATAGACGAAATGAAAGCAAGGCTAGAGGAAGCACAATCGATGGACACAACGTCCACGGAGGAGATAATGGCACTAAAACAACAACTATGTAGTGCAATAAGAGAGGAAGAAATCTACTGGCAGCAGAAAAGTCGGGCGATATGGCTGAAAGAAGGCGACCAAAACACCAAATTCTTCCATGCATGCACTAAGCAGCGAAGGGCAAGAAACCGCATCGTAGGGCTCGTAGACAGCCAAGGTATGTGGGTGGAGAAGGAGGCCAAAGTGGAAACGATTGCGGTAGAATATTTTCGTAATCTCTTCTCAACCTCGCAAGTCCGAGAGTTGGAATGTTCGCTGACACATCTACCCCAGAGGGTCACGTCAGAAATGAATTTCCGGCTAGAACGCATAGTAACAAAGGAGGAAATCAAGGAAGCACTATTCAGCATGAACCCGGAGAAGGCCCCAGGGCCAGACGGGATGACAGCCATGTTCTTCCAAAAGTTCTGGAACATGCTGAGCGACCACATGCTGAAATTGATAGCAGATTTTATGATGGAAGGAAATTTCGACCCGAGACTCAACGAAACAAACATATGCCTGATTCCCAAAATAGAGAAGCCCCGAATGATGTCTGAACTCAGACCTATCAGCCTATGCAACGTGTGCTACAAGATAATATCCAAAGTGCTATGCAACAGGATGAAGGAAATACTACCGGCGCTGATCTCGGAAACGCAATCGGCATTCGTTCCAGGTCGAGCTATCTCGGACAACATCCTGATAGCACAAGAGGTATTCCACACCCTCAACACCAAGGAGAACTGCCAAACAAAGTTCATGGCAATCAAGACAGACATGAGTAAAGCATACGACAGAGTTGAATGGACTTTCCTAGCGGCACTTATGACGAAGCTAGGCTTCTCAAAAAGGTGGACTGACTGGATAATGAAATGCGTAACGATAGTGACGTATCGGGTACTGATCAATGGCACCCCAAAAGAGAAAATAACACCAACACGGGGCCTGCGCCAAGGAGACCCCTTATCCCCATACCTGTTCATCCTATGCACCGAGGCCTTGATAACAAGCCTAACAGCAGAGGAAAGGTCCAAACACATCAAAGGAATCCAGGTGGAAAGGTCAAGACCTCCAATTACACACCTCCTCTTCGCAGACGACAGCCTGTTCTTCTGCGAAGCCTCCATGGATCAAGGTGACAGAATCACCAAGATCTTAAACACTTATTGCAACGCCCGGGACAATTGATCAACTACGATAAATCAACCATTGTATTTGGAACAAAGGTGCCAAAGGTAACGCAAACAACAATAATGATGGCAATGGGAATCCTGAAGATGGGGGATATAGGGAAGTACCTCGGAATCCCGGACAACCTCAAGGGATCAAAAGCATCAATTTTTGCATACGTAAAAGACCAAATCAATCGGAGAATCAATGGATGGTCGACGAGACTACTCTCGCATGGGGAGAAAGAAATCATGATTAAAGCAGTCGCAATGGCCATTCCGACATACGTGATGTCATGTTTCCTACTCCCAAAATCACTGTGCAAAAAAATCACAAGTGCAATCAGCGATTTCTGGTGGGCTAGAGGAGACTCTATGCCAGGCGTCCACTGGAAATCCTGGGAAACGTTATGCCTCCCTAAAGTAGAGGGGGGTTTAGGATTCAAACAGGTGGGCGACTACAACAAAGCCCTACTAGCAAAACAGCTCTGGCGATTGGGAAAATCCCCACAATCACTCGTAGCAAGAATCCTGAAGGGAAGATACTATAATAACTACAATGCATTCCACACCAAGAAGCCATACAGGCCCTCATATGGATGGAGAAGTATCATGTCCGCAAAGGATCTCATAGAGAAGGGCAAAAGAAAGACTATCGGTGTAGAAAACGAGGTGGACGTTTGGGGGGACCCATGGGTTCCAGACACCCTTCCCCGACCGCCGAAAAAGCTTAACCAGGCCCATCGGCAAGACCTAAGGATCCTAGATTTAGTAAATGACGGGAATGGGCGATGGAACCTCCAAGAATTGAGGAAGCACTTTCCTGAAGGGGATGTGAGGCTGATCTCGTCCATTACCAGACCAACCCGGCAGAACCAAAGCCAGTACATATGGCACTTCACGAAAACAGGAGATTACACCGTCAAATCAGGGTATGAGACCCTTCAGAGGTGGGGGACAACAAGAAACCATCTCCTGAACCAGAGACCATCCATAAACCCTCTGAAAGAGGCAATCTGGAAACAACGTACTCCAAGGAAAATCCAACATTTCCTTTGGCAAGCATTGTCAGGGGCTCTACCTACATATGGTTGCCTCCAGGGACGACATATTAGAGAGGACTCCACCTGTGAAATATGTGGCCATGAGGCAGAATGTATTAACCACACACTGTTCCTTCGCCCGCCGACACGACAGGTATGGGCCCTAGCACATATCCCCTCAGCGCCGGCAATTTTCCCTCTCGAAAGTATCTACGCGAACTTCGATTACCTACTCTGGCGAATGCCAGAAGTAAGCCACACGGAGTCAGATCTACACTGTTTCCCATGGATACTATGGTACATATGGAAGGCCCGCAATGATAAGATATACAACAATGTAAGCCGCACGGCCATGGACACATTGGAAAAAGCGAGACACGAAAGTGAGTTGTGGCTTAGAGCAAAAGAACAGAGTACCCAGGATCACACAAAAGATACAAAAGAGGTAGCTCCCGACAATAACACTCAGAGTACCTCGCCATTCGAGTGTTACGTGGACGGATCATGGAAAGAAGGGGAAACGACGTTTGGTCTGGGGTGGATCCTAAAACTTCAGGACGGTACAAGCGACCTGATGGGTATGAAGAGCACCTACAGAGGACAAACACCTCTTCACACGGAATTCCAAAGCCTCCGCTGGGCGATGGCAAGTTTGCTCAACCAGAGGCGCTACTGCAACAAGTTCTATACAGATTCAACGGACCTAATTAGCATTATCGATGACAAGGAGAAATGGCCAGGATTCGCAGCAGAGATAAAAGAGATGGAGGAGCTACGAACAAAATTTCCTGAATTCTCCTTGAATCATGTAGTCAGGGAGAGAAACGCACACGCAGACGCACTAGCAAAGCAAGCCAGGAAAAGGAACTCGATCTTTTCACACATTAGCACCTCGATACCGTTTTGGTTCGAAGACCCTAACGGTGTATTCTAACCAAAAAGGATTGCGGTGTTAACCAAAGTGACAAAAAAAATAAAAATTATTTTTATGCTAGCATAAAAAGTAAAATAAATAACTAATAATTAATATGTCGAACCAAACCTAACATAATTTAATCATGTCAAGTGGTTTACTTATTTGATATTGAACCGAATCTAATTTATTCATTCGATTATGTCGATTCGGTTATTAATCTTAATTTAATTTTATTTATTGTTAAAATTTTAATATGATATACCAAACTTAAACTAACGTAATTTAAATTATGTCAATCGGTTTACTAATTTGATTTTCTAATCGATATGTCATAGCACTATGTCATATTTGGTTAGTCATGTCATGTTTTTACTAATTTGGTTTACTAATTTGACGTAGCACTATGTCATATCTTTTTCGTCATGTCATCTTTTTAATGACATGTCATATTTTTTTTCGTCATGTCATCTTTTTAATGACATGTCATAATTTTTTTAAAATTTACTTCTTTTTAATGTTAAGAGGATAATTTTGATGATATTATGTCTATATAGTATGTCATTTTTTCACTACTATTTTATTATGTTATGCATAAATTCAAATACATATTTTGTGTTCACTATTTTAGGTGGATTTAGAATTTACTTTTATATATTATTCGCTTTTATTATCAATTATTTATACACTTTATAATAATTTTTATGAAGGTACTTAATAATATCTAAAATGTGTTAGTTAAATAACTTTCGATATTTTTACATACTACATACAGTAGAACATGTAGCAAAACAACTATTAAAAAGGGTAAGTATTTTCTATTTAGAAAAAAAAACTTATATTATATCTAGCTATACACACAAGTCACATATGGCTTTGAGTTTAACAAAGCATCAAGCAGAAAAAATAAGAAACCGTTAACAGGATATTAGAAACGTTTGAATCTATAAATTTGATAAAATAAATTTGTTTTTATTTATCATTATGATAAAAATATTTTCAAAATAAAAATCGATTTTTTTTTATCAATCAATATTGAAAACCGCAAATACAAATTTAATCCGTTTGGGTCCTACACACAACTAAGAGACTATCCATCTATCTATGAAATGGTTAGTCGTTACATTTCTATTAATGATTTGGCCATTTCACCTTATTTTCTTTAATCTTTTGAAGTGAAAAAAGTGAATTGGCGTTGAAAGTGAATGCACATACATACATAGATACATGCATGCATGCATACATAAACACATACATGCATGTGATGTAGTTTGAGATCACGGGCTTGCTGACTATAGAAATCATGTTTCTGGGACACTTAGATTCGCTGACGTAATCTTTGTTTATAAATATTACACTTGTGGTACTTTGTATTCAACTTGTTCAATGTTTTGTTTTACTCTTTTCATTTTTTTTAACACTATTTGGTCAAGAGAAAGGCCAAAAATAAAGAGGACTGATTAGGACGAAAGCCTTTTGTGACTTTTGTCTTTTCGTTTCTTCTTCTCTAACTATCATTGGCTTTCTGAAACAAAAACTGAGTCCGTACGAGAGACATTAATTTAAACGTACGATTCATTACTATTGTGGTTATTTTAGAGGTAAGATTTATTTTGTAAAACTTACATACTCGACGAATTTTTAATTGTTAGACAGACGGAAAAACGGTCGATTTCCACACAATTTTTTTTTGGATTTACTTATGTCAACTATACAAATTTATGCGATTAAATCTATTTTTACCCGTATTTTTTAAATCTTCCTTTAACTATATAAACTTTATTTTTCATTCATAAATTATACAAATTTCATAAATTTTTCTAATTACAAAAATTTTATAAATATTTATGCGTTAAATAGCTATTAAATCTGGTTCTAATTCGAAAATCTGGTTTTAACTGTGGTTTATTTTGAAATTAAAACCATATTTCCGAAGTAAAAAAAAGTTTAATAATAATTTAACGTGTAAACATTAACGAAATTTCTGTAGTTAGAATAATTTATAAAGTTTATGTAGTTTACGAAAAAAACACAATTATGTAACTTATAAATGACCCAAAAAATACGGGTGGACATAGCTTTATTCGCATAAGTTCGTGTAGTTGACGGAAGTAAACCCTCGATTGGATTATGTATACACCAATTACTAACCAATGCTCATATTTACACAAACTATGTTTAAATTTGAATTTAATACACGAACTACTATTTTGCAGCTAAAACCAACAAATTAACAGAAACTGTTTATTTGCCGTCTAACTGTGCTGACTAGGACGCCACGTTGGCGGCATTAACAAAACAACGCCATTTCACATTAAAACGGAAGCCAAGTGAAACAGCGTCGTTTTTTTTTATGTTTTAGCATTGTGGTAACTTAATAAAACGACGTCGTTTAACATTTGGGGAAAAACAGAATAGAAATCGAGTAGGGTGTGAAAATCACAAATTTAGGGTTTGATTGGCTCCTGGTTCAATTGGCTTTGTGGTTCAATTGGCTGCGTCGTTCGATTGAGGAAGAAGAAGACGTCGACGGTGGCTGAGATAAGAAGAACACGTCGATTGTGAAAGAAGAAAACGCCGACGGTGGCTGAGATAAGAAGAAGAAGATGTCGACAATGTCTGAGAGAAGAGGGATACCGAATAAGTGTCGATGTGGGGAACGTGCAATGTTGAAAACATCTAGAACTGTGAGTAATCCAGAAAGATTATTTTTTGGATGCCGAAATGGGGAGGAGGTAATAAGTGTTCTTCTTATTGCTATTTGAGTTCAAAATTTTCTGGCTTTTTTTATTGCTGTTTGAGGTTCAAAAAAATTTTAATTCTGGGTTTTCTTATTGCTGTTTGAAGAATAACCGTTACCACTTATTCAAATGGGCGGATGAAGTAATGGTTAAAAAATTGAATATATGAAATCGAAACTTGATCATGTTGCAAGGGAGTCAATTTCTTTAGAAAATTGTGTAAAAATTTGTGAATCAGAGATTGATTCTCTTTCAATGGAGAATTGAAATTGTGAGGTTGTGGTATGCGACTTGAAAAAAGAGGTTTGTGCATTTAATAATGACCTACGCGAATATGTGAAAGAACTCGAAACTTGCAATATGGAGCTTCGTAGTTTGAAGAATATGTTTGTGCGTTGTTTGGTTATAATCATGTGCTACATGTTATTGATGTAATTGTGGTTGTTGTGGTGTTTTAGTTTATGTTTGGTACTTTGGTTTTTTATTATTCTCAATGGATCGACTGTTTTTTATTGTGGTTGTTTAAAAACATTGAGTGAGCAGATAATTTTCAGTGCAAAGTTTAAATTGGTACTTTTCGTCGTTGTCTTTCACGTTTAGTGAGCAGAGAAACAACGAGCTTGTTTTATGAGAAAACATAAATTATGACAATGTTTCTTTATAAAGCTTAAGGGAGATGTATACATATATGTGCAAAACGGGAGACTTAGTTACTTTAGTTAATTTGTTTTTGCCGGAATAGTTTCTATAGCATCATCAGATTGATTCGGAGACTCACTCTCAATGTTAAATTCCACCTGCAATCATCGTTTACTAAAAATATTTCTCAAAATATATCAGAACATTCATCAAATGTTTCTCAAAATATTTTCATTAAATGTTTACTAAAAATACGAAAACAAGTTGTTGCATGAAATTGTTTTTAACTAAATACATTCATAACAACAATTTTCAAAAGCATAATGATTCGGCTCAATCGAAGTCTTGACTTTGAGGCGGTTGACTCGGTCCAACATCACAATGATCGGCGCCATCTTGTGTTCACTTTCTTTTCTTTTTTGTAGCTCTATAAATCTCAACTCCAACATTTTTACATTTGCGTGTGTTGTGTCCAACTCCTCCACATCTTCCACAACTTCCACAATGAATGATTCTTCTCTCTCTTGAAATCTTTGTTGGAGACTCAATCGGTTTGGTCTTTTTTTCTTTGGAGACTCATTTTTCTCCTTTTGTCTTTTACGGTGTGGCTTTCTTCCTACGGATGTATCTCTCGGTGGTGGCAATATCTCACTTTCACCCGACTTTCTCCAAAAATTAATACCACGCACGGGAAATATTGGGTCGCTATACTCCTTTCTCCACCTAGAAGTAAGATACAATTCGGATATATAATATTCTTGTTTTAAATTTTTATCCGAAATTACCTTAAGTGCGTGACGGCAAGGCAACCTGGACATATTCCATTGCCTACATGTGCAAGAATGCTTGTCCATGTACACTTTGAAAGCCGAATTCTTCTCCTTAACCTCAAAGACACCACAACCAGCCAGAAATACCTTATAATAAGTGATCTTTTGCTGCTCCATATCAACTTTCAAAACCGCTTTGGGACTAAGCTTGCCTCCGTGTCTCATTGCTTTTATCTTTCTTGCTTATATTCGTAGCATAGCTCGTCTCTTTATGGTCTCTAGCATTTCAACCATCGGCATGGATCTTGCAAGGTCAATAGCATGGTTAAAAGATTCTGAAATATTATTACTTACATCATCACAACAGGTTGTCTCCGTGAAAAAAGTTAGACTGCAATTTTTCATATTTTTTTCCGTCATCGATTCGTACACATTCATATCATACTGCTTTACTGGTTCCACCCTTTTCTCATATTGTGCTATGTTGTAACTCTTAGCCACCTTCCAAAATAATCCTTTAATATCAGCTTTGTGTGGATGTTTCTTCAAATTGGTGTAAATGTGTCTAGCACACATCTGATGCTCAATATCGGGCAAGAGGTGTGCTATAGCATTCAATAAACCCTGAAATTAACATAACAAAACATCATGAGAACGAAACAGGAGAAGAAAACAGAAATAAGATCGGTTTACATTTTGTCGATCTGAAATAACTATAAATCGAGCACATTGTCCTTGGTTTAAATCACTTTGTAACCTCTCAATAAACCATTTCCAATTGATTTTATTCTCGACATCAACCACAGCTCACGCAATATGAAACATCTTGTTGTTTGCATCACGTCATACGGGTGCCAACAATTGATCCTTTGTCGTCGTGCACTTAAGGAAACAACCGTCGAAACCAAAGATTGGTCTAGAGTACGTACACCATGATCTCCTAAATGCAGCAAAACAGACATAAAATCGGGTTATGATACTATGAACAGATATCAGTCACCGTACAAGAGAATATATCTTCTATAATCTATATGGTTTGATGAATAACCTGGGTATGATACAATGAGCAGATATCAATCTCCGTACAAGAGAATATATCTTCTATAATCTCTATGGTTTGATGAATAACCTGGCTATGATACTATGAGCAGATATCAATCACCGTACAAGAGAATATATCTTTTATAATCTCTATGGTTTGATGAATAACCTGACTTTGATACTATGAGCAGATATCAATCACTGTACAAGAAAATATATCTTCTATAACCTCTATGGTTTGATGAATAACCTGGCTATGATACTATAAGCAGATATCAATCATCGTACAAGAGAATATATCTTTTATAATCTCTATGGTTTGATGAATAACGATACTATGAACAGATCTCTTACATAGACAATCAAGATTATCTATTAAAATTTTTATTTTTATTGACCCTTTGATTTCTTTTTAGTTCGAAAATACATTTGATATTTTCTCATAATTAGTAATGAAATGCGTTTGACAAAAAAACCTATATGACTTGATCAGTGTAATAGCCTATTATGCTTTGAACAATTCAACATTACTTTCATAAGGAGATGGATGTGCTAAATCTTAATCCAAATTATTGATTATAAGAAACGTGTGGAATTTTGCATATGAATAATTGTTATCTTTGCCAACTAAACTTCTTAAATTAAATAAGTGGTGATGATTAAAACTTAAATAAGTGGCTTGGAATATAAATTGAAGTCCCATAACCAGAACCAGATTTGGGCACATATCCATGAAATATTGGAATGAGGCCTCCACTATCGACCCGATTAAAATTATATTGTTAAATAGAACTATATTTATTATAAAGAAATATTATTAATTGGAAAAATTGGAATATTAAAAATATAAAATAAAAGTAAAAGTATGTATTACTTATTGTAATAAATCAAGAAAGAAAAATAGTGACAATGAGCTTTTGTGATCGATGTAATAATATTATTTATATTTAAACAGATATTATTGATAGTAGTGATGATTTGAAGGTTTTTTTATAATAATATTTTGTCAATAGACAACGAAAAATTAACACCCTTATATGAGAAAATGTGTAATCGAATTCTATACCTATAGAATATACGTAGAATTGGTGCAACCACTAATCTATTTATTTCTCTTATTTTTTTATAATAATTCAAAATGAGTTTTTGGTTACACTATATTTGGAGATATATCTTTTATCCTCTACATTTGAAATAGTTTGTCTTAGTATCTAATTAGCGTTCTAATTATACATTAATAAAATCGACTTTTAAATCAGTATTTTTATTTAATAAAGAAGTTTTGAATATTTGGCTCATAGTAATTTTTATTGATTGGAATTAATCGTTGGTAAATATATTTATTAAAGCATAAGTTATTCAAACATCAATTCCATCGAAACAAGTGAATTATACCACTTGGTGGTCCAACTGAAATATTTAGGATAACTTCGATTTACTAAAGAGAAAAAATATAGTAAATATATATGTTGCAGTGAATGCTTCTTTGCATGTTCTTACACAAACAGAAAATAAAATATTTAAAAAAAAAACAAACGATAATAATGTCAATCGATACTTTAAAATGCACGAAGCATTCATAAAGGATCTCCTTTCATTTTATGTCAAAGTTGTTATTAATGGGATAGACAATTTTATCTCCCTCGTACAATATTTATATAGCATCAATTCCATCCAAACTTTGTACCTATTATCAGTTCTACACATATCGGAAGTTATAGATATATATTCACACGATTTTAAAGTTTAAAACTTAATTTTCTCTATTTTGCTTTTATCGGGTTTGAATCTTATAAACCAACGAACTCGTAGTGAACCAGTAATTAAAATCCATTACCTGCGATTTCCTTTATCTGACCCATAAACCCACGATTTTAAAAAATCGGATTTTAGGTCCTTTTTCTTCAAAATCCCCAATTTCTAACCATAAACCCTAATTTCCGAAAGCAATTTCAAATTCATTTTTTCCTCAAATCGAAGATTCTGGGCGAGGATAATGAGTAATCTATCATGTTGAACTTCAAATTCAAGAGCAAGAGTGCGAGTATTTGGGGTCCGAAAGGATGCTCGTGTGGTGAAAGAATTATGGCCAAGATGTTGAAATCTGAAGCAAATTCCTATCGCCGATATTTTCGGTGTGAATTTGCTGCTCGACAGAAGGTGAGTAATGTGATGTGTTCATTGTGATTTGTGATATTTTGCTTGCTAATGTAATTTTTTGTGAATTCGATTTAGCTAATGGATGACAATCACATTTTCGAGTGGATTGATGATGTTGTTATTAATGAGATAGAAAAATTAGCTTTAAATATTTCAAAACTGCAAGAAGAAAGAACAGCATATCGGATGGAAGAAAAAGACAAGATATATGAAGATTGTGTTTGGAAAGATACAAGCAAAGTTAGAAAAAGAGATATTTGAAAGGGCTGAGATGAATTGTATGAAGTTAAAGCATGTATGAAGAAACTTATTTTGCTCATAATTTATGGTTGTATGTTGATATTGCTTTTTGTTAAGTTTTTAGAATGAATAATTTGTGGTGTTTTCAAGCTTTATAAATCTAATTTATGGTGTTTTTAGATTGAATAAGTTGTGGTGCTTTTAAACTTGTATGTTCAGGTTATGTAAAATTCTATTTTATGGCGCTTTCAAGCTTTAGGAATCTAATGATAATAAACTATTTTCATAGATGACCAATGTAATGAGTACAAAATGTAGACTAGTGATAAACCATTTTCATAGAAGTGTTTGATTTCATCCGAAAACACATTCGATATACACACAAAAACAGTCTCCTACTTCTTCAAACAAAAACATCCGATATTTCTTCAAACAGTTTGCTACTTCTTCATGCTACTTCTTCTGCTACATCCAATACTCCTTAAACTTCATGCTGAGTTAGAACCCTTTGAGAAGATTCAATTTGTGAAATCTAATACAAAAAAACACAATAATGTGTAAGACATCAACATAAGAATGTATAAGATAATGTATAAGTCAAATATGTGCATCTTTTTATGAAATCGAGAGTTGTGATTAGGTTGTTTCAATGCTTTGGATTGTTTCTTTGATGGAGACTTATTTCTTCCTTTCTTCCTTTTATCTTTCTTACTCTTCTTTTTCCGGCTAGGTTGAGGAGGTTCTAGAGGTTGATGGACTAAAGGGTTAGCTCCGGATGGCCAAAACCGAGCTCC
Source organism: Pugionium dolabratum (assembly GCA_018901945.1). Lineage (NCBI taxonomy): Eukaryota > Viridiplantae > Streptophyta > Magnoliopsida > Brassicales > Brassicaceae > Pugionium > Pugionium dolabratum. The sequence continues at coordinate 190,843 of JAEVFF010000361.1, forward strand.
TCTCAGTGGAACTAGACCTTCGTCATAAGTCTTCTTCCACGTAGCTGTCCTAAACCAACCACTGGCATATTCATCAACCTCAAGCTTCTTCGAAACGATAACTCCATATGCATGCTCGCAAGGAATACTTGTGATATCCCATTTCCTACAGCTACAAATCTTGTTTTTCATATTCATTCGGTAAGAACAGCCGTGTAAAACAACTTTGTATATCATGTTAGTCGACCTGTAAACTCGACATTCCGAAGCTGCTTGATGCTCAGCTACAAGGAAATCAGCCACGTAAGGTGTGCAAATACCTTTGTGCTGATTAGCCTTCACATCTCTCCTTGCAATACAAATCATGGCAAGCCTTGCAATTGTCTCTAACATCGGTACAAATGGCTTCTCTCTAACCTTGAAGATTGTGCTATTGAAGGATTCTGTGGATTTTTTTCCACATCTTCGCAATGGTTACCGACCTTGTAAAATGCCCTACACCAACTCTTCGGGTTTGACTTTATCACATCGTCATACACTCCCGTATCATAGTTAAACAATCTGTCCAGGTTTTCATTGTACTCGGTCTCATTGTAACTCCTTGCATCTTCTTGCCATGTTTACTCTTCAAATTCGCATAAATGTGTCTCACACACATCCTATGTTCAATCAGTGGAAATTCCCGCTCCACAGCTTTTATCAAACCCTTCTGCCGATCTGAGATCATAATATACCCTCACCCTCTTCAAGTTGCAAGTCACTTTTTATTCTCCTAACAAACCATAACCAATTGTTAGTATTTTCTACTTGCACAACAACCCATGCTATAAGATATATAGCATTATCAGCATCACGTCCGAGAGCAACCAACAATTGTCCTTTCATTTTTCGATTTCAAAAAAAAACCATCAACACCTATAAGTGGTCTACATATGGTTTTTCCATGACCTTCTAAGGCAATCAAAGCACACATAAAACCTATTAAAAACATCTAACCCTTCCTCATTTCTGAATGTATCAATTTCAACAACCAAACCCACATTAGACATTTGTATCTCATTCCCATAATCACTCAAACGTCCAAATTGGTCGTCATATTCCCTTTCAATCAATCTAACAACTTTATTCCTAGCAGCTTGGCATTGAGGCCTCGTAACAGTAATTTTCCACCGCTCTTTCATAATCTCCTCCATTTTCATAGGCATGAAATAATCGGGTTCATACCATATCTTATCTAAAACCAATCTAACAATCACCGGAACCTTAATCATTTCGCATTCCTCATTAGGTACAAAAGTATGCACATCCTTCAAAATCTTAATCTGCCACTTACAATTCCTATCCGAAGTCGCAGTACACTCGGCAATCACACCCATCTCCTACACAACTATAGCCGAGTTTAGTTTTATCGTACTTGTAATACTTAATATTCCTTGTTGTACTCAATGCATAGTCTAGAGCTGCCTCTTTGAACACAACACCGTTGAAGAACACTTGACCTTCGAAAAGCCTCCCATCATTGTGATGCATCCTATTGCATTCTTGCTCTCTTCTACTTTGTAAATGCTCAATCTCATCTTCTTATTCACTGTCGCTGCTCTCTGGAAACATGTTATGCCGGATTGAAGGTTCGTCGATGAAATTCAGAACATCTCGCTCGAGATTGAAGTCGTTCCTTTGTTCTCTTTCATCGTCATCCGAGTCTACAACTTCGGGAACGTCGTCCCACTGCACAAGCGACATCGATTTGAGTGAGTGAGAGTGATCGATTTGAGTGAGCTTCGATTAGGGTTTTTTCAGTGGGATTTGGGTACGAAATTGGGGGTATTTCGCGATTAGGGATTTTGGCCAAATTTTGGGGGTTTTTATTGGTAAGATTTCGGGTGGGTTAGGGTTAGATTTCGGGTGGGTTATGTTAAATTTCAGGTTTATTAATCTAAATCAGATTCTAATTGGATGGTTTTGGTTTATTTTCGGATTAAAATTATTTAATTTGAAATTAGAACAATTTGAAATTAGAATAATTCGTAAACAGTAAACCATGTTTAAACCGTAATTTAATTTGAAATTAGAACAATAGGAAGAACTAAGTTTTAAACTTTAAAACCGTGTGGATATATGTCTTTTAACTTTCGATATGTGTGGAAATGATACTAGATGCAAAGTTTGGATAGAACTGATATTATATAGGTATACTATAGAGAGAAATAAATCGTCAGCCCATTTATAAAATACAAATATATATATATATATATATATATATATATTTGTATTTTATAAATGTGTAATTATAGAAGTGGGACAATACTATCATATCATACGGATTTATTGTGCCCATTATATTTTCATGCAAACTTTGAATCTTTTTATTATATTGCCAAATATGTTACTCACGTTTCCAACATAATTTTTTATTTTGATATAGAAAAGAAAGTTTTTATACTTTAGAATTTTATGTATTGTAACAATGTATGGTAGACATATATCTTCATTTTAACTTTCAAAATGATATATTTTGTAGTTCAAGGTTTCATATAAAAAAGTTCTTACTGATAATGTGTTATAAATTTATTATATAAATATATACATATGAGATTATTAGAAAGAAAAACATTCTATATATTTATTATGTTTATTTTTTAGATTAACGATTTATTTTTCTCTAAACTATGCTCATATACTTATTTAATTAGGGTTTATTGTTAATAACTAATACTTAACCAAATTAAAGAGAAAATAAACCATAATTAATCAATTAAGACTTGAATAGACATCTAACCACTCAAATAAACATCTAACCACTCGAATAAACATCTAACCCAAATCCGAAAACAATTGTAAACTAAAATCGAAAATTAAAAAATCTCAAATTGTAAACTGATGCACCCTAAAAACACATTCAAAAACAAATTGCCCCCGGAAAACTCTGATTTCGAAATCAAATTCCAAAAATATCAAAAAATTGAGATTTTGATGTTGAAGAAGAAATTGCAGATTTTTTTTTCAGGTTTGTGAGTTAGATGTGTGGTCAAAACAAATTTCAAAATAAATTTCAATTTCTGATTAATATACAGCTAATTGGTATAAGGTTCAAACCTAATAAAACTAAGATAGGAGATTTAAGTTTTGTACTTCGTATGCGTGTGAATAATAGTTTTCAACTTACGAATTGTGTGAAAATAATATTAGATGAAAACATTATGTGGATCGAATGCTATTTAGACATAGTTTGAAACAAAAATAAGTCTTCAGTCCTTTTTCTTTCTTTTTACATTTTTCCCATACATATATAGTAAAACATCTGACCAGATTACTAAAGTCGTAAAAACAATATAATGATAGATAATCATTATCATTCGAACAAGTGATTTAATCGTTTTTTTACCTTATAACCCCAATATTTATTTTGTTTTACAAGTTGACCTCTATATTGCTACCTTTTATCAAGAACATTCCTTATCTTTTCTTGAATTAATTTATATCGAGTCAGGTTAACCCAAATTGCTTTTAGTCAACTTAAGTGTTCCAACTTTTGGGAATAGAAGTAAAATTACCTCTTTTTTCTAACTCAAGGTTTAATTATTTTTTTAATTAGAAATTTCATTTAAAAATATTTAATATTAAATTTGTATTATTTTAATATATATATATATATAATTATTTAAGTATTCAATAGCATGTGTGTATAATTAAAATTTTAAAAAAATCGTCTCAAATCATCTATAAGTTTTTTTAAATTAATCAAAATTATCAACAATACTTTAGAATAATCCAAAATTACCAAATGTAGGTAAAATTACTCGAAATATTAATTTGACCTTCTTAATGTTTCTTTTTAAAACATTTTTGTACAAAAGTATTTTAATTTGGGTCGTCTAATCCTACTGACCAAAAGGATTTAATTGGAAAAGAGATTAACATAATATATCCATTTAAGTCAAAATGCATTTTAGTGAAAATATTTTGTAAATTATTTTTTTTTAGATAATTACACTTTTCAAACTATATACTTTTATTTAAGCATAATTGTACACTTCGTGGTAGTAATCTTAAAAGTCTAAATAATAAATACCTTGTAAGGTTATAGCTGTATATCACACCTAGTTTGTTAGCTTTAAAACAACTAGATCGTCTGTTCAAGTTTACTTGCTCTTTTTCTTTGTGCCAGAGAAGTATACAAGATATGAATAAAGTAAAACACAGCAGAAAGCACACACGGGATTTACAAGTTCCCAAGACCAATCTGGCCAAGGTACATCTTGGTGAGCATCACCTTGCTCACTAGGTTTTTCATTAACCAGAAGAAAGTATCAGAGCTACAACCAGGAGATATAAACATACCAAGAGAAAGCTTCCCTCAAACACACTGAGAAATACAACCAGAGAAGATATAAGCTTCTCCTTGATTCTTCTATTTCAGCTTGATCCAATAGTCTCTCTTTGTTATTCTCCTTTTCACTCACTCTCTTCTTACTGCGTTATTTCAGGTACCGCTGTCCTTTTATACTGCTGTAGACTGCTTGAAATAACCCTTGAGGATGCCACCTCATCCTTTGCGTAACAAACTCAGCTGAAGAATCTTCCAACACGACGACGTGTCATCCTTTAGCTGACTTAGGCCATTTTTCCTTCTTGAGGCCTACCTGTTTGTGAGACCTTATGTAGAAACCCAAATCGAATTCTCACATTCTCCACCTCGATTACGGCTTCAGACATAACTTGGAAAAGAACCTAGAGACTTCCTCTCTTTTCCGACACAAACTCCTCAGCTGGAAAAATTCCCACCGACAATCTTTCAGCCTCCCCTCAGAACTTCAGAACCCTCAAATCATTTCTTCCTTCTTCAAACTTCTTAACCGGAATCGATTTTGTCAAGATGTCTGCTGGATTAACCTTTGTGTCGATTTTCAACACTGTCACTGACCCATCTGCTACAACATCTCGAATCCATTTTTGGCGTACCGAGATGTGTTTAGTCCTCTCGTGGAAGACTCGATTTTTGGCCAGGCAGATGGCGCTCTGGGAATCGCAGAAAATGTCGACACTCTTCTGAGGAAAACCCAACTCACAGGTAATGCCCTTCAACCATAACGCCTCTTTTCCTGCTTCCACTAGAGACATGTACTCGGATTATGTGGTAGATAGAGCCACTATATGTTGAAGCCCAGATCTCCAACTTACCGTGTTTCCCCCTATCTGAAATGCATACCTTGTGATAGACCTTCTACGATCTAGATCTGCGGCATAGTCACTGTCGCAGAAACCTTTGATACCAAACTCACTCGATTTCTTAAATGTTAGTTTAAGATCTGTAGTTCCTCTAACATACCTTAATATCCAGTTAACTGTTGTCCAATGTTCCTTGCTAGGTGAGCTCATGAAACGACTTACCAACCCGACAGCATACGCAAGATCAGGTCGAGTTCCCACCATGGAGTACATCAAGCTACCAACTGCGCTTGAGTAAGGTATGTGTTTTATTTCAGCTTCTGCCCTAGCCTTTTCATCATCCTTTGTGCTAGACAAACGGAAATGACAGCCCATAGGAGTGTTTACAGACCTTGAGTTTTCCATCCTGAAATTTTTCAGTACCTTATTGAGATATGTTTCTTGTGAAAGCATTAGCAGCCCTTCCTTTCGGTTTCTGATAATATCAATCCCCAAAATTCGCTTTGCTGACCCCAAATCTTTCATCTCAAATTCTGTACTGAGAATTCTTTTCAGCTCATCTATTTCTTTCATACCTTTAGCTGCTATTAGCATATCGTCTACGTAGAGTAGCAGATAAATCACACTCCCGTTTACTAGTTTTTTGTAGTAGACGCATGAATCATATTCACTCCTTGAGAACCCCTGTGATTGAATAAACTGATCAAACCTCTTGTTCCATTGTCTGGGTGATTGTTTCAGCCCATACAGTGAGCGTTTCAACAGGCAAACTTGATCCCCTTTGCTAAATCCTTCCGGCTGTTCCATTAGTATTCTCTCATCCAGGTACCCATGCAGAAAAGCCGTTTTTACGTCTAGCTGCTCCAGCTCTAGGTCCAAATAAACTACTACTGAGAGTATGATCCTTATAGTGATGTGTTTAACCACTGGAGAAAATACCTCATGATAATCTATGCCTTGAACCTGAGAGTATCCTTTCGCTACTAGTCTCGCCTTAAATCTAGGTTGTTCTACTCCCGGAATTCCTGGTTTCTGTTTGAATACCCACTTACAGCCAATAGTTCTTTGATCTTTCGGTCTTTGAAGCAATACCCATGTTTGATTTTGATGTAGTGAATCCATCTCTTCCTTCATTGCTGCCAACCATTCCTTTTTGTTCTTACTGTTCATAGCTTCTGCATAGGATTTTGGTTCATCATCCTCTACCAGCTGAGCCATGTTTAATGCATAAGCAGCAATATCTGAGTCGATGAACCTGCTTGGAAGCTTCGTAACTCTTCTTTCCCTATCTCTCGCAAGTAGGTAGTTCTGAAGAGTTGATTCAGCTTCACCAGATTCTGAATCTTCCTCTTCTTCTGAATCTGCCACTACTTCATGTTCAAACTCCAGAGAAGCTCCACCTTGAGCTGAAGTTCCTTCCTTGGAATCTTTTAAGTCAAACATGACTTTCTTTTCCTTAGACTTTTCTTTTTGAACTTCATTTTGCTCCTTCCCGATGTCTTTGTATACGATATCCTCTTGAAAAGTTACATTCCTTGTCACCATACATCTTTTCTCTTCTGAACTCCAGATTCTATAACCTTTAACACCCTGAGGGTACCCAACAAATATTCCTTTCTTAGCTCTGGGTTTTAGTTTGCCTTGATCCACATAATAATATGCCAAGCAGCCAAATCGTTTCATGTGTTGATAATCTGGTTGTCTACCACTCCAGATCTCTTCTGGGATTTGGAAATCCAATGGAGTGGATGGCGTTCTGTTTATCATGTAGACCACCGTAGAGGTAGTCTCAGCCCAGAATACTTCTCCCAACCCTGTCTCGCTTAATAAACTTCTTACTTTCTCAAGTATCGTCCTATTAAGCCTTTCAGCCACTCCGTTCTGTTGTAGCGTATAAGGACAAGTCTTGTGTCTAAGTACTCCATGAGCTTTACAGTAATCATCGGAGGCCTTATTACAATATTCCAAACCATTGTCGGTTCGTAGTGCTTTGAGTTTCTTCCCACACTGATTTTCAACTAGTGTTTTCCATTCCACAAAACTTTGAAATGCCTCATCTTTTGTTTTTAGGAAGTATACCCAAGCTTTTCTTGAGAAATCATCTACGAATGAGATATAATACTGACATTTTGCCAAGCTTGGGGTTACATTTGGGGAACCCCATAAATCCGAGTGCACATATTCTAACAGTTCAGTTGATGTGTGCTTACCCGACTTGTATGGCAATTTATGTGTTTTTCCCAAGACACAGTGCTCACATTGTTTCAGTTCTGTAATGTCTCCTGTCTTAATCAGTTCCCTTTTGACTAACACTTGTAGACTCTTTGAACCCAAATGCCCCAATCTGCTGTGCCACAATGCTGATGAATTCTCCTTCTCGATAGCGACATTAGCATGATCTAATTCGGGTGTTCCATCCAGCATGTAGAGAGTATTAACATAATCACCAGCTAACACCTCCCTATCATCTTTAAACACCTGCAGTCTGAATTTCTTTGACTGAAACCAACATCCTATGGTTTCTAGTTGCCCAAGAGAAATTAGATTCCTTCGAGCTGTAGGGGAATATCTTACATTTGTAAGTATAAACGTTGTGTCATTGTAATTGACAAAACATATCTTTCCTATGGCTGTTACTTCACAGAATGTATCATTTCCCATTAGAATTCGTCCCCCTTCAACCTCTTCTATATCATATAACAAATCCTTTCGTGATGTCATATGATATGAACAGCCTGAGTCTAGAACCCATCCATCCTTAGAGTGTTGAATTGTTGCAGTCAACACTATAGGTTCATAATCCAGAGCTTTACCAACACTCACTTCTCCAAGTGAGTGTTTAGTGTTATTCTGATTTCTCTTAGGACATTCTCGCTTAAGGTGTCCTTCCACCCCACATATCCAGCATAATCTCTTATTCTTTGACCTTGATTTACTCCTTTGGGTCGTTTTTCCTTTTGACTGAGAGCGTTTTTCAGATCTGCCCCTGTCTTGAGCAACCAGCCCCTCGTTAGAAGTTTTTGCCAAATAGTTTCCCTTCTGTTTGAGTTCAATTTCAAGCGAATAGGCAGATGTGATGATCTCTTCCGATGTAATCGTTTCTTTGCCCCCGCTATACTTAAGGGTATGAACTAAATGCCCAAATTGTTTTGGGAGACCATTTAGTAATATCACTGCTTGGTCTTCATCACTTACTTCTACACCAAGACTTGCTAGATCTGAAACCAAATTTGTGAAAACGTCTAGATTCTTATCTAGATTCTTATCATCTTCCATCTTGAAGCTATAGAACCTCTGCTTCAGATAAAATCTATTTGGGAGTGATTTATTTTGGTATGCAGATTCTAAAGCTGTCCACATTTCCAAAGCTGTCTTGGCTTTGATAATCTTTCTCAAGACTAAGTCTGTAACACTTAAGCTCAGAAGGTTTCTTACTCTTCTATCTTTATCTAGCCATTTTGGGTCTGTTTTAACTTCTCCCGGATCATCCAGCAGACCCTTTCCTTTAGGATCTTGTATCAGTTCTGGGTTAAGGACTGAGTCTAAACCTAAAATCTCCAACTGTGCCAAAATCTTGTGTTTCCATAAGGCAAAGTCTCCTTCACCATCAAACTTTTCAACTTCAAATCTCCCCTGTGTTGGTTCCATGTTCTCTTGAGATATCCAGTCTGATCACAACAGATATCACAAAGGAAACAGGTAAACAACCACAATACTTACTTAAACAGTAATTATCAGGTTTCTAAACTCTTTCTCCTGATAGAATCAACTATCGAGTATTAGAAGCAGAATGATAATCAATCCCAGCTACACTTCAGCCCAGAAATCCCAACTCAGCTTGTTATACCTCAACCTAAGAAAGAGTAACAGTTTTCAGATCCAGAAACCAGGTAGGATCCTGAATACCTGCTGGATCTAGTTGTCTTTCCTTCTTAGATGTAACCAGACCGATTTAGATTTAGAGTAATAGGCGATTCTTGTTTATAAATTATAAACTTGTAACCTATTACTCTTAGATGGCTCTGATACCACTTGTAAGGTTATAGCTCTATATCACACCTAGTTTGTTAGCTTTAAAACAACTAGATCGTCTGTTCAAGTTTACTTGCTCTTTTTCTTTGTGCCAGAGAAGTATACGAGATATGAATAAAGTAAAACACAGTAGGAAAGCACACACGGGATTTACAAGTTCCCAAGACCAATCTGGTCAAGGTACATCTTGGTGAGCATCACCTTGCTCACTAGGTTTTTGATTAACCAGAAGAAAGTATCAGAGCTACAACCAGGAGATATAAACATACCAAGAGAAAGCTTCCCTCAAACACACTGAGAAATACAACCGGAGAAGATATAAGCTTCTCCTTGATTCCTCTATTTCAGCTTGATCCAATAGTCTCTCTTTGTTATTCTCCTTTTCACTCACTCTCTTCTTACTGCGTTATTTCAGGTACCGCTGTCCTTTTATACTGCTGTGGACTACTTGAAATAACCCTTGAGGATGCCACCTCATCCTTTGCGTAACAAACTCAGCTGAAGAATCTTCCAACACGATGACGTGTCATCCTTTAGCTGACTTGGGCCATTTTTCCTTCTTGAGGTCTACCTGTTTGTGAGACCTTATGTAGAAGCCCAAATCGAATTCTCACATACCTTTATGAAACGGACAATTGATTCAAATATTTTTAAATTTTATTCCAAAAATATTATTATTAGTTTAAATTCTATTAGTAACATAAAGATTAAAATACATTAAAACTTTATTTTAATATAAAAATTAAACTCTAAATTAGAAAAAATCTAAATATAATATATTTAAGTTTATATATAATTTATTTAAAATAAATACATATTTTTATATAATTATTTGTGCTAATTTTGGAATTTTAATTTTAAAATATTAAATTTAAAACAAATTTTTTTAAAATATCCTATTTAATGATTTATTCTTGTCGAACCTATACTTTTTATTTTAAATATTTCTCTTGTGTTTTATGATTTTTTTGGTTTTTTACAACTTTATGTTAAACAATTTTAATGGAAACAAAAAAAAAAGAAGTGTTTTGTTCTATATTTTAAGTTTGTTACAAGTAGTTGTAAACCTCTATTTGATAAAGATGGTTTCTAAAACATATATTAGTATAAATATGTGAGATAGAATACTCGAGAAGATCACTCTGTTTTCGCGAAATAGAAACAGAGAGAGATCAGGTGAGAGAGAGAAAAGTGACTTACTTGTAAAAGGATGAAGCTCGGTGTTTGAGCTTCGTCGGATTTGCTTAGTGGATTCTGGAAAGTTCTTCCGGCGAGACGTATGTGGCATTTGCCCTGAACTCGTAAATTCACGGTGTGTTCTTTATCATTCAATCTGCAACAAGAACAAGAATCATGAATTAATCGAACAAATTGGTATCAGAACCACTCGAGCAAAGAAGCATCGAATCGGCGAAGGTAAGTACCTATAACCCTCTTATTTCTTGAATCATGTCAGGGTCTAGGAGTGAGGTATATATGTTTGATGGTTTGGGAGATTTCTCTCTCTGGAAGAGAAGGATGTACGTGCATCTTAGCGTACTGGGATTAAAGGATGTTCTGGTCAAGAAATCATCTGACCTAGGAACTCTCGAAGTCAAAGATTTTGACTCTGAGCAAGAAAAAAAGTTAGATGAATTCGAAAGAACAAGACCAGAAAGATGCAAAAAAGCCATGAACATCATTCTCTTGAATGTGGGAGACCATGTTCTAAGAAAAATTGAGATATGTACCATGGCTGTAGAGACTTGGGAGACTTTGCAACGTCTCTATATGTCTAAGTCTCTACCAAATTGAGTTCATACCCAGTTAAAACTGTACATTTATAAAATGGTAGATCATAAGCCAATAGATGAAAACATAGATGATTTTCTCAAGTTAATTGGCGATCTAAGTCATCTCAACATCGAGGTTCCAAAAGAAGTTCAAGCAATTTATTGATGAATTCTCTTCCACCAAGTATGATCAATTAAAGGAGATGCTCAAGTACAGTAGGGAGGCAATTAAACTCGAAGATGTAGCGAGTTCAACAAGATCCAAAGAAAAGGAAATCTTCTGCAGGCAGGACGAGTTCAGAAGGCCACTATGTAAGAAGAAGGACTGAAACCAGGACGAATTTACATGGAAAAGGAAATGGAAATCAGTCCAGATTCAAGTCTAGAGATGGGAAGAAAATCCGCTTGATTTGTGGCAAAGAATGCCATTTCAAAAAGCAGTGTTATAAATGGCTGGAACATAACAAGAATAAGGTAAACTCACCAGGAAGAAGTGAGTTCTCACTAGCCAAAGATGATGCCTAAGATCTTGTTGGGCTAGTGGCTTTTGAGGTGAACCTTTCTCATCAAGATGATGACTAGGATGAGTGGGTTATGGACACCGGATGCTCATTTTACATGACACCAAGAAGTGATGTGTTCATAGAATTTAAAAAGATTGCTTTAGGGAAAGTTAGGATGGCACCAATAATACTCAAACAGAAGTTAAAGGATTAGGATCAGTAAGGTTTCAAAATCCGGATGGCACCACTTTTGTTTTAAATGAGGTGAGATATATGCCTGAAATAGGGAGGAATTTAATATCTATTGGTACTCTAGAAGATAAACGGTGTAAACTCAAAGGAGGTAATGGAGTATTGAAGATAATCAAAGGTTGCACAGTTATAATGAAAGGAGCAAGAAAAGGTAAAGATACCTTGTATATTCTTCAAGGCAGAGCAAAAGAAGCAGAAGCAAATTCAGCTGAAAGAAAACAGTTTCTGAAGATAAAACCGAGATCTGGCACAGTAGGTTAGGACACATTGGACAAAAGAGTATGGATATACTTGTAAAGAATGGTTGTATTGATGGAAATCAAGCTTCAGAGATTAAGTTTTGCGAGGATTGTGTCAAAGGAAAAATACACAAGGTTAGTTTCAACAAAGCAAAACATACAACAAAGAACAAGCTTGACTACTGATACATATGAGGCCTCCCATCCACCCATATTGTATCAATATAAGAGAAGAGCCAAGACAGCCCAAGAGGAGCCCAAACAATCAAACAACGGGAAGTAAGAGGAGTATATATATCAGATAGAAGGCAGGAGAGAGGGCATCCGAAAATTAGAGTGAGGTTTTCTGTAAGAGAGGGGAGATAGAGACTCCATTATTAAACTCTAGAGGTTGTTTGCACTTTTTTATGAGACAATCAGTATTTTCTTTTCAAGTCCAGTAAAAATCCAAAACTAAACGTAACAAGTTTGGTATCAGAGCTGTTCGACTAAGGGAAAATCAGAAGAATATGCCGCCAAAGAAGGCTGAGTCATGGGAAAAGGCAGTAGAAGAGCTCCAACGCGATGTGAGTAAAATAGCAGTGTTGGAACAGAACATGGAAGAGATGAAAAAACAGATGATGAAGCTGGACGTTCTGGATCGTTGGGAGAAAAGGATGATGGAAGAAGAAAGGAGGCTTTCGGCGATGGAGAAACAGACTGGGGAGGAGGCTACGACGTCCGAGATGCACTCGAGCTTTGTTGGGGGTGACGGGATGTCCAAACTGGGTAACCCAGAACCGAAACCAGCAACACCAGAAGCTCAGGAGGTGCAGGAGCCCTTGTCTCGTAAAGTAGAGATGCCTCTGTTCAACGGCGAAAACGCCGATAACTGGATCATGAAGATGGAACAATATTTTGAGTTGGGGCATTTTTCTGAAGCTGAAAAATTGCAGGTGGTGAGAATGAGTTTCGAGGATGAAGCACTCCTATGGTATCGTTGGGAACGTGATCGGCACCCTTTCTTGAGTTGGGAGCAGATGAAGATGAGGGTGCTAGAGAACTTTTCCACACTACCGGATTCTTCTCCCGGAGAACGCCTCTTGATGCTCCGCCTGTAAGAATATTGAGATTATAGAGGAGAAATGTGAAGAATTGAATCTGAAAACTCAAAGAGAAGTATGAGAAAATGAGAAATGACTTAGACTTATGGAGAAGAATCTCCTAAGAGTATATATACATTGAGTCTTTACAGCCCTTTTATAGAGGATTTACAATGTGAACACAAAAGAAAACGAATTCAAACTTGTGGATGAGTTTGAATAGAGGAGGAGCCTGTCAACAACCAATGAGAAGAGAGGAGACAGCATGGGCATGACTGTTTGGTGTGGTTGCCAAGACTGTGTGCAGCATGGGCATGACTGTTTGGTGTGATTGCCAAGACTGTGTGCAGCATGGGCATGACTTTTTCACCTTGATTCTTCTCCCAAGGTAGCTATTTAACCATTTCAACCATGTGGTTAATAATAACCATCCTTTTTCATTTCCCTTGTTATTCAAACTGAATTTTCGTGCTCACACTTGCCTTGTAGGTCAAGATAGGTCTTATTTGATTTTCCTATGTCAATACTCCCCCTCAAGCTAAGACTTTGGAATCACCCTTAAAGTCTTAAGCTTGGGAACCCAAGGCAACACCTCATTAAAAACCTTATTAAGGAAAACCACTTGGGACAAAACCTTAATAAGGGAAAAGAGTGTGTTGCTCTTGGATTAGGAGACCTTTGATCATGGATGTGATAAATCAACAAGCCCAAGTTTGCTAAAGATTTTCTTGCAAACTTTGAGACTTGCTGCCTTTGTGAAGATGTCAGCTAGTTGGTCTTCACTCTTTGTATAACATGGCAGAATGGTTCCATCTTGAACTTTCTCCCTAACCTTATGGCAGTCGATCTCTATGTGCTTGGTCCTCTCGTGAAACACTGAGTTTGAAGCTATGTGAATGGGTGCCTGATTATCACAATGGAAGGTAATTGGCCCTGGTTGTGCAATACCGAAATCTTTCAAGAGTGCTTTGAGCCAAGTTACTTCATTTGTCAGCTTCCTCATAGCCCTATATTTCTCTTCAGCACTAGAACATGATACCACCTTCTGCTTCTTAGTCTTCCAAGTGACTAAGTTCCCACCAACGAAGGTGCAATACCCAGTGGTTGATTTCCTATCCACCCTATCACCAGCCAATCCGCATCACAATACCCGACAATCTCAGTGTTCCCATTCTTGCCCATCCATATACCTTGACCAGGAGATCCTTTGATGTATCTAAGGATCCTTTCTACCATGCTCCAATGATATACAGTAGGCTTTTGCATATGTTGACTTACTTGATTCACAGCAAAAACACAAGTCTGGTCGTGTGAGGGTGAGGTAGATCAGCTTCCCAACTAGTCTCCTATACTGAGAAACATCCTTAAATAACTCATCAGCTTTCTCCCCCTTTCCGTTGACCTTGTAGCCATCTTCAAGAGGAGTTTTGGCCGGTTTAGCCCCAAGCTTTCCCGTGTCTGTCAACAGATCAAGAGCATACTTTCTTTGGGATAGAAAGAGCCCTTCTTGAGACCGACACACTTCAATACCCAAGAAGTACTTCAACTCTCCAAGATCCTTGATGTCAAATGATCTGTTTAAGAAGGCCTTTGTGGACTGAATTCCTTCCTTATCATCTCCTGTGATGATAAGGTCATCCACATAAACCAAGACCGCCACGATTCCTTTGGAGTTTTGACGAGTGAACAAAGTATGATCTGAATGGGATTTCCTAAACCCATTATTAGTAAGTGTGGAGCTTAATTTGTGATATCAGGCCCTTGGTGACTGCTTCAACCCATATATTGCCTTCCTAAGTCTTAGAACCTGTCCCTCTTTGCAAAAATCTTCAAGGCCTGGTGGTGGAGTCATATACACTTCCTCTTCAAGTTCTCCTTGTAGGAATGCGTTCTTGACATCCATTTGCCATAAGTCCCAAGTCAGATTCGTAGCTAGTGAAAGAACAACCCTTACAGTGTGTAGCTTAGCCACCGGTGCAAATGTATCAGTATAGTCCTCTCCATATGTCTGAGTGAAACCTCTTGCAACTAGACGTGCCTTGTACATTTCTATGTCCCCATTGCTCTTATACTTGATGGTGAACACCCACTTGGAACTCACAGCCTTCTTGCCTTTGGGAAGTTCTTGTATATCCCATGTATGATTCCTTTCCATAGCTCCTTTCTCATCTCTTACTGCATCTAACCATTCTTTCTTGCTCTCAGCTTCTTCATAAGTCCTTGGAATCTGACTTTGTTCAATCTTTCCAAGGAATGCTTGATGACTAGATGGCAAGAGGTCAAGGGAACAAACAGTTTGTATGGGATGAGCCACGGCCTGGTTGTTGTAGAATACCCTAGTGTTCCTAAGTCTAGTACTCCTCCTTAAATGCTGAACAGGTGGTGCAGCCTCCTCTACAACCGTTTACTCTTCCATTTGGTGAATAGGTTCCTCTATACCCACTTCCAAGTCGTCTTGTTCTTGATTTTGGGCCATAGCTTCTTCTTGGATTGGAGTTGGTTCTTGAGTTACCACCCCTTGTTCATTCTCTTGGGTATCTTGTGAACTACTTATGGTTCTTGTTTCTTCGTGTCTTGAATCCTTTGGCAGATCATTTCCCAAATGATTCAAGAGAAACCTCAAACTCGTAGCCAAATCAGAAGGTGACCTTGAGAGATCCTTCACTCCTTCCCAATCTTTCTGATCATAATAGCTTTGTTCTTCTATGAACTTGACATCTCTAGACACATATGTCCTGTTGTTGCTCGGATCATAGCACTTATAACCCTTTTGTGTTGTCGAATATCCAAGGATCATACACTTGATGCTCTTTGCCTCCAACTTGTTTCTTAGATCACCTGGAACATACACAAAGCACACACACCCAAATACACGTAAATGATCAATGGAAGGTTTAGTTTTATTGAGTACCTCAAATGGGGATATATCTTGCAAGACTTTGGTTGGAATCCGATTGATGAGGTAGCAAGCAACAAGACTGCATCTCCCCAAAAACTTTTAGGAACATTGGTATGAAACATCATGGATCTTGCTACTTCCATTAAGTGTCGGTTCTTCCTTTCAGCAACTCCATTTTGTTGTGGTGTGTGTGGACAGTTAGTTTGATGTAGTATTCCATGTTTGTTTAGATGAGCTTTGAATCTTTGACTTGTGTATTTGTGTATTCCCCTCCATTATCTGATCTTAACACTTTGATCTTGGCATTGAATTGATTAGTAACATAATATGAAAGTTTATAAATGCCTCATAAACCCTATCTTTAGATGGAAGTAATGTAACCCATGTATATTTCGATTTCTCATCTATAAAGGTCACAAAGTAATTATTCCTATCTCTAGACATGTAAGGTGAGGTCCAAACATCGGAATGTACTAAATCAAAGCAATGCTCATAAATTGTAGACGATTTAGGGAAAACAACACGACAATGGTTGCCAAGGATACAAGCCTCACAAACTGAGTGATCATAAGCGACATTAGGAATTATTAAGCTTAAAGCACGAGCATGAGGATGTCCTAATCTAGCATGCCATAAGACATCTTTATTAGCAAAAACACAGGATTTGAAAGCTAAGGAATCCAAATTGCTTGGAGGGTCTTCAAGAACATAGAGCTCATCTTGAGTTACACCACCTCCAAGTATCTTACCACTCTTAATATCCTGAAAGTAAACATTGTTAGGCCCAAATGTAACATTGCAATTGAGGTCTTTAGTAGCCTTTTTGACAGAAACTAGATTAGACTTAAATTTAGGTACAAAGAATGCATTAGTTTCTTTGTCAAATAGTCTTAATTTTCCGGTTCCTTCAATTGGAATACCCTTACCATCAGCTATAGTTACTTGTCCTAGACATGGTTCAATGTTCTTTAACAACCTAGCATTGCTAATCATATGGTGAGAAGCACCTGAATCCACTACCAACTTATGATCTGGTTTATCAAGCGATTTATGGGAGTAGAGTGTGATACCGGAGAGTTTTGAGGCATAGGCCTTGATGAGATCCTCCAAGTCACTCTTCTTAACATACTCCATGGATACATTCATAGCTAGCTCCCCTCCTTGGTTGGATGAACTTGCCGGTTCAGTCGCAACCATTTGAGAGATGTTAGCCCTTGAATCCTTGAACCGGTTTGGCTTGAGATGAGGATGAAGTATCCAACACTTATCCTTGATGTGGCCATTCCTCTTACAATGCTCACACATCACACTCTTCCTATCCTCTTGCTTAAACACGCTTTTGTTGGCCATGACTAGTTCTCCTTTACCACCAAACAAACCAATGTTGCCTTGCTCCCTTTGATTCCGTGAGCACACCTCTTCGAAATCAGGGAGTTTTGGCTCTCTCAGGATGGACTTAATCACATCCTTAAAGGCTGGATTTAGGTTGAGAAGGAGCCCAAATATCTTGTCTTGTTCCTTCGTTTCATTAAGCACCTTTGGATCCATAGAACTTGGTCTCAACATGTCAAGCTCGGACCATGTTGACTGGAACTTTCCTAGGAATTTTGTGAACTCCATATCCTCTTGGTGTAGATCATTGAAGCCTTCTTAACCTCATACACACGGCTGAGGTTTGAAACATCCCCATACACCCTCTTGAGAGTGTCCCAAAGAGACTTGGCAGTTTCACAATGTGAATAAGCTTCAAGAAAGGATGGGTCCAATGAATTTTGGAGGAATCCAAGGACTGATTGATCTTCTTGGAACCACCTAGCTTCTTCTTTTCTTGTTGCCTCATCCTTCTTCTCCTTTGGATCATCTATAGATGGAGTATTATCCTCCAAGATGTGATTCCAAGTCCTTTGCCACAAATGGCTGTCTTGATGGTTCTTGACCATAATGTGTAGTTCAAGCCTTTGAGAACTACTGCTATCACCGTAGGTTTCAGGCTGGAACTAATTTGAACTGTATCCTCAATTGTTAGGCTTTGAAGAGCTCAAAGGAAGCAGCTTTTATGGTTGAATGAAACCGTGAGTTTTTAGTCTAAAGACTGAGAGATTTTTTGACAGAATTTTAGATTAGAAACTGAGAGATTTGAGTAGAAAAGATAAGAGAATGATCTTATGCTCTGATACCATGTAAGAATATTGAGATTATAGAGGAGAAATGTGAAAAATTGAATCTGAAAACTCAAAGAGAAGTATGAGAAAATGAGAAATGACTTAGACTTATGGAGAAGAATCTCCTAAGAGTATCTTATACATTGAGTCTTTACAGCCCTTTTATAGAGGATTTACAATGTGAACACAAAAGAAAACGAATTCAAACTTGTGGATGAGTTTGAATAGAGGAGGAGCCTGTCAACAACCAATGAGAAGAGAGGAGACAGCATGGGCATGACTGTTTGGTGTGGTTGCCAAGACTGTGGGCAGCATGGGCATGACTGTTTGGTGTGGTTGCCAAGACTGTGTGCAGCATGGGCATGACTGTTTGGTGTGGTTGCCAAGACTGTGTGCAGCATGGGCATGACTGTTTGGTGTGGTTGCCAAGACTGTGTGCAGCATGGGCATGACTTTTTCACCTTGATTCTTCTCCCAAGGTAGCTATTTAACCATTTCAACCATGTGGTTAATAATAACCCATCCTTTTTCATTTCCTTTGTTATTCAAACTGAATTTTCGTGCTCACACTTGCCTTGTAGGTCAAGATAGGTCTTATTTGATTTTCCTATGTCAATAATTCCCATGAGAACAATATCTGGGTATAGAATGTGCATCGATTACAAGGAATTGAACGCTGCTACAAGGAAGAACCACTTTCCACTGCCATTCATCGATCAGATGTTGGAGAGGTTGGTAAACCACCCATATTACTACTTTTTGGATGGATATTCAAGGTCCTTCAGATTCCCATACATCCGAAAGACCAAGTGAAGAAAATATTTACATGTGCCTATGATACTTTCGCATACCGCATAATGCCATTTGGACTATGTAACACAACAACAACCTTCCAAAGGTGCATCACTACAAGAAAAAGTCATTTTACCACTCCAATTTGCAACCACATTTATGGTCGTACATTTTGTGACTCGGATGCCACGTCTTTGCGACCAATTTGCAATTACACAAATGTAGTCGCATATTGGTTGTACTCTTGGGAATAAAATCCGTAGTCGCATATTTGTCATAATATTCAACCAAACTGTGACCAATATGCGACCCACTTGAGACCAGGGTTCGTACTCGCTATTCAGTCGCAAATTTGCGACCAGATAGCGATTGCATGTGGTAGACCCATATTGTGCTCGCAATTTGGTTGCAAAATTTGAGACAAAAATGCGACCATGTTGGGAGTGGCACTTCAATCACAAAGTGGTCGCGGAAGGACAACATGAAAACATGTGTGAGGTACGTATACCTACAAATAAGAGACCACACTACATTGGTCGCAAAATAGTCACAAAGTAGTGGCAAAATCTTATATTTATATGCTCTCATGTGTCTTCTCTCATTTGTAGAATCAAAAGTAAAAAAACTTCAAACATGTGGAAGAA
Source organism: Pugionium dolabratum (assembly GCA_018901945.1). Classification (NCBI taxonomy): domain Eukaryota; kingdom Viridiplantae; phylum Streptophyta; class Magnoliopsida; order Brassicales; family Brassicaceae; genus Pugionium; species Pugionium dolabratum. The sequence goes on from JAEVFF010000361.1 coordinate 210,368, forward strand.
TTACAATAATTTGAGAGATTGGATGTACAAAAGGATTGATAACCAAATAAGAAATATATTGGTGGAATTTGCACAAAGCATAGAGCAGTTCATGAATTTTGCAAGTAGTCACCCAATAGCTCAAAGTAGTTGAGGTAAGTTTTTTTGTCCTTGTATTAATTGCAAAAATGATAAATTTCTTCCGGGATGCAAAATTTGGAATCATCTGCATAGACGAGGATTTATGCCAAATTATTATGTTTGGTATAAACATGGAGAACAACTGAACGTTGAGTTAGGCACAAGTAGTCGTTGTGATAATGTCCATAAAAATTAGAGAGGTACATGTGGTACTAGTAAAGAAATAATAGGTACATCCGGTAATAGATATGTTGAAATGGTGACGTATGCATTTCGTGAGACTATGACTGATGAATAGTATAATCATCACATGGAAGAACCTAATTCAGAAGCACAAATTTTTTTACAACATGTTAGAAGTGTCAAAAATCAGTTGTATGATGGTTGTTATGAAGGACATTCACAATTATATTTAGCTGCTCGGTTCATGAACATTAAGTCTGCTTTTAATCTTGCTGAAAATGCATGGACTCCTGGGTGGAGCTATTTACTGAATATTTGCCCGAGGAGAATTAGGCAATGAGTTCATATTACAAAACCAAAAAATGATGCAAAATTTAGGGCTCTCATTTTATACAATTGACGTGTGTGTTCACAATTGACGTGTGTTTTCAAAATTATATGATCTTTTGAAAAGAAGATGAAAAATGGGAAAAATGTAAATTTTAAGATTCACCTCGATATAAACCAAGTGAGGGTAGGACGAGAATACCTTTCAGTCGTATGTGGTACCTTTCAGTCGTATGTGGTACCTTTCAGTTGTATGTGGTTTTTTAAGAGAAAGCACGCTTTGAATAACTATCCACCACAATCATTGACAAGCGAACAATTTTTATACGAGCGAATAAAATGTGTCAATCCTTTAAGAACATCTGACTACGGTGGAAACGGTCATGAAACAAAATAGGAAGGGTATGGAAGCTGGCATAATTGACACAAAGAAAGCATATTTTGGGAGTTGTCGTATTGTACGGATCTTAACCTACGATATAATTTTGATGTGATGCATATAGATAACATCATAAATTTTGTTATGAATGTCAAAGATTAATCAAAAGATACAGTTAAGTCACGTTTGTACATTGCAAAGTTTTGCTTTTGAAAAGAGTCGCACGTAGAATTACATATTACACCAAGAATTGACAAGCGGATAAGTTTTCTAGTTTGCTATGTTGATATAGCTTAGATAGGGAAAAGATAACTCCACTATAGGGTAGGGCTGTACTCCATTTCCTATATTTAGATTGACAATAAAACCAAAGAATGCTTATTGGAATGTATCAAAAATGAGGTTAAATTTTCAGACAGCGCAACAGAGTTAGCAAATTGTATGGATATGGATGGACTAAAGTTTTTGGGCATGAAAATCCATGAACGCCATGTTTTTATGAAGAGGCTTTTGTCTTTTATATTTGCAGAACTTTTAAAAAAATGTTCATCTCACATTATCAGGTATATACAATTAAACATATTTTATTTTTGATATATTTCTAATAATAATAATTGCATGTATTAATTACTTGATTCAAATTTGAGTAATACAAGGATTGGAGGATTTTCACCAATCTATGCTCCAGATCGTTGCAAAAAAGTTGTGTCCACATTCTGAAGAAAAATATAATTATAATTTTATGCAATTTGGAGAAGATTTTCCTACCTGCATTTTTGACGTCATGGAGCAGCTATCTATACATCTGCCATACGAATATGAATTGGGTGGATCTGTGCAATATAGATGGATATATCCATTTGAAAGGTTTTTTAAAAAATTGAAACGCAAGGTGAAAAACAAATGATATGTTGCATGCTCGATTGTTGAATCATATATGAATGATGAGATATCTTACTTCTCGGAGCATTACTTTGCTGCCAATATATGTACCAAAACGAGATAATTACCGTAAATTATTGTGTATATTAATTATTTTATTTATATATTTCACTTTTCGTGCTGAATTATGTGTAATCTACATATCTACTTGATTCGATGAAGGTGAGGTCTCTGTGTATCCGGATTTTGTAGTGCCGGATATATTTACTCACATGGGTCGTCCAAGTGGTAAAAGTAAAGAAATATGACTATCTGAAAAAAATACAAATATGCACATGCATATGTTTTGCCAAATTGTAAACATTTTCGTCCACTTAAAAATTTATTATGAATTTTTTTTAATTTATTACATTATAATTTCATTCTAATTAGCCAATGTATATTACAATTTCATTTAATTTTATAGCATGTTTGAAGATCAAATTCATTGTACGTATCCATATCTTTCGGAATATGACATTTCATCAAAAAAGAGCAAGAATTCCATATATGGGTTCGAGATTATATATGTATATAATTAATATTTATATGTAGTTTTTATTTTTTACAATTTTGAAATACTAATTAATGAGTATATATATATGATTATAGTTCAATGGAAGAACTTCAACAGATGCACAAGCCTTTCCAATATGGACTTAAGAATTAGTGCAAGGCCCGATGAACAAAGTGACAACTTGGGCGATCTATTTTACAAGAGGTTATGTGTTGCACACGAAGATACATGTATACAGAAGAAAGATATGTAACTATGATATTTGTGTCAAATGGAAAAATTACTCAGATGCATCTGATAAAACTGATTTTTATGGGATTTTAACAAATATCATTCAACTTGAGTATGTTGAACTCTTAAATTTAAAGATCATGCTTTTTAAATGTGAATGGTACGATCCTATGCATTCCAAAGGCACTCGAAAGTCAGAAAATGGCATCGTTGATGTCTTATAAATAATTTATTCTACAAATACAAATCATTTATTCTAGTATCATCAGAAAAATACTACAAATACAAATCATTTATTCTAGGTATATAAATAATTTCTACATAACTAATTATTAAGTAATATTCATTTATATATTACGTAAATTTCTATAAATTTGTTTATATAATTAACTAGTTTACGTTTCATTATGATGTACCACAACCTCTCAAGCAGAGCAAGTTTGTTATATTCTTTATCTGCACACCAAATCATCATCAAAACAAACATGGCTTAGTGTTCTTAAAGTTAATCCGAGATCTAATATTTTGGAAAACTACAAAACAAAGACGAGGTCATGCAACAAGAAAATGATGAAGAGGTAAAGGTTGTTGATGAGATTGAAGTGGATCACTTGGTTGATAGAATTAATCAAAGCGAAGAAATTAATTTCGATGTTGGAGATACCAAAGTAAGAGATGAATTTCAATGTAATATTTTATTTTCAGATGACGATTATAACGAAGAGATATAATATATTTTACTTATAAAAATGATATTACAAACTTGTGCAAATGTAAATGCTATATTTTTCTATAAACATTTATGTACAAAACTCTCAAAACAATACCGCACATGTCATTTTTCTGCCCGTTCTCCATTTTCACCAAATCTCAAATTTTCAATCCCTAATTTGTCTCTCTAGATCACACCATCTAGCAATGTCGGAAAACTCGGAACAGCGACAACTCGGGCAACTCTTTTTCATTGGCCATTCAGAACTTCTTATAGTTCTTATTACCAATTGTTTTAAGATGTGGTCGCAAATTTGTTGCTATTTAGCGACCACTTAATAAAAATTACCATATAGTCGCAAATTGGTCGCTATTTTTGTGACCAATTTGAGACCACATGGCATTTTTTGCTACGTAGTCGCAAATTGGTCGCATAAGTAGCTACCAATTAGCAACTACATGAAAAAATTTTACGGGATGGTCGCAAATTGGTCGCTATATTTGCGACCAATTTGCGACCAAAAGTGTATTTTTACATGTTTGTTATGTATTTTTTATATTTAAAACTTATAATTTCAATCTTAGGAATGTACAAATCATTATAAGTCTAAAAATATAAACAAAAACATAAATATATTGTACTAAATTTATTAAATATATAATGTTTATATGAGTATTATATCAGTTTAATGAAATATGTTAAGTGTTTTGGTTTAATGATATATAAAATTAGTAAATATGTATTTAATAATTGAAGTTTATACAACTCATAATTATGTAATTAATCTCATATAATTCATAAAGGTTTAGAGTATTATTTGTGATTAATTTGCCACCACATTGCAATTGCATGAAAAATTACATATATGCTCGCAAATTAGTCGTTATTTTGTAACCAATTTGTGACCAAACCGTATTTCTGATACGTAATGTGGTCACATTTTTGTGACCATTTTATGACCACGAGGTATATTTCACGATTGGTCGCAAGTTGGTCACTTTTTTTGTGACCAATTTGCTACCACACCTACAATTAAATGGAGACCACCATTAAATTTTGGAGGGCGATGAAAGTTTCCGAAAACTTTCAAATCTCTCCATTTATTATGTGGTCACAAATTGGTCGCAAATTTGCGACCAATTTGTAACCACCAATTATTTGGGAGGGGGAATTTGAAACTTTTCGCGAATTTCAATTCCCTCCGAATTTGTGAGCAATTTGCGAACACATAATAAATTAGTCATTTTGTGACTAATTTGCGATCATATCTGTGGTCGGAAATATAGCCTATATATACGTTGCCTTCTTTTTCTCATTTCACAATTCCAAAACTCTCCAAACAATTTCAATCATTTTCAAACACTTTCCCAAACCCTTCCCAAACTTCTCAAATTTCCTAATAGCGAGTAGCGGTAGATCGATTAGCAGCCGTAAAAGAAGACAAATCATATCGTCTTCCGGCCATAACTCATTGGCCTACTCTAATCCGTCACCCACCGCTTATATAGCGGCATCCCGCCTTCCTCCCCAATACACTTTCACCACGCACTCGGTGCTTGAAACCGAACTGTGTCATCGGTTTTAGGAATCCAAGAACCATGAGGAAGAGGTTCCGCCTTCCGAAACGAAAACATAGGAACAAATAATCACATTTGAAAGTTTGTTACAAACTCCGGGGCAGGAATTGTACTTGACTTTAGTGTCCCCAATGCCGGCGCCAAACACCACGTGGTTAGTAGTTTTTTTTATCAATTATTTTTTAAAATTTATAATATTAAATAATAAATATAAAAAAACATAATAAATATTTAATTAAAAATAATCAACGTTAATTTAAAATTGAATATTTATAAATTTTTATTTTAAAATACTTATTTTGTGGTCGGAAATACTTTATTTTATTTTATATATTTATTTTATAAATTTTTATTTTAAAATACTTTCAAATCTCTCCATTTATTATGTGATCGCAAATTGGTCACAAATTTACGACCAATTTGTAACCACCAATTATTTGGAAGGGGGGAATTTGAAACTTTTCGCGAATTTCAATTCTCCCCGAATTTGTGAGCAATATGTGAACACGTAATAAATTAGTCATTTTGTGACCAATTTGTGATCATCTCTGTGGTCGGAAATATAGCCTCTATATACATAGCCTTCTTTTTCTCATTTCACAATTCCAAAACTCTCCAAACAATTTCAATCATTTTCAAACACTTTCCCAAACCTTTGCCAAACTTCTCAAATTTCCTAATAGCGAGTAGCGGTAGATCGATTAGCGGCCGTGAAAGAAGACAAATCATATCGTCTTCCGGCCATAACTCATTGGCCTACTCTAATCCATCACCCACGGATTATATAGCGGCATCCCGCCTTCCTCCCCAATACACCTTCACCCTGCACTCGGTGTCCGAAACCGAACTATGTCATCGGTTTCAGAAATCCAAGAACCATGAGGAGGAAGAGGTTCCGCCTTCCAAAACGAAAACAGAGAAACAAACTATCACATTTGAAAGTTTGTTACAAACTCCGGGGCAGGAACTGTACTTGACTTTAATGTCTCCAATGCCGGCGACAAACACCACGTGGTTAGTAGTTTTTTTATCAATTATTTTTTTAAATTTATAATATTAAATAATAAATATAAAAAATATATTATAAATATTTAATCAAAAATAATTAACGCTAATTTAAAATTAAATATTTATAGATTTTTATTTTAAAAGACTTATATTTAATATATTAGGTTTGACCGGGACAAAAGGGTTATAACCCATCAAATTTCAAAAATTTTGAAAAACAGATTTGACGCTCCCTACTATAGTTGGACAGTCGTGCCAATTGAACGACAAAAAAAATATTTCATTGAATTTACGCTGAGTATTTTTCTTGATTTATTATTATATTTAATTATTATTCTATTGATAATAAATTATTAATTACTAATATTACTAAAATTTAAATTTTCCAAACGGTCGTACACCTGGGATCTTGTGATCACTTCGGTGGTACGAGAAGAATTTGAATATGTATGTATTAGATGCATGAAAGAAATGGTGAGTACGGTTCATATAACTAGCAAACGTCCGAGGTGGATTTTCTCTAGTCTATACAAAACAATGACACACTACTCGGAAACAGAAACAACGAATGAGAAGAGTAGCAAATTCTCCAATAATCGGAACTCCTCTCCGGATAACTTTGGTCAGCACAAACATTTATCGGGCCAAAAATCTTATATATAAATTCAACAAAAAATGGTAAGTAATTTAAATTACTAAATTTAAATTTAAATTTCATTGTTTATTTATTTATAATATTTTCAAAAAATTAGGTAAATAATTTGGGATGACCGGTCTCTATTGGAGAACTATTTATAAAATTCACACTCGGGAAGATAGGACGTATGTTGATTTGAAGGCCAAACAAATCGGTGAATCATACGAAAGAAACACCCAAGAAAAATTACGATCGTTGAGGTAGATCCTTGTGAAACGTCTGATGGTACTTTGCGCCGATTAGAGCTGACCCAAGATGAAATGAATGAAATACATTAAGATATATACATTTTTATTTTTTTTAATGTATATTATATTTTGTTTTGATATATTTATTAATTTATGTTTTTTTTATAATTTTTTTTAGTCTTGTATTCCGGATGATAGAAGATATCCTTAGTGTCTTGGTAGTGTTAACAAGATTCATGGTTCACGCAGGCGCAAAGACAACTTCGGATCAACATCTTTCAATTTCGTTGCGCTTCAAGAGCAACTTCTCATCGCATATCGTCAAATTGAAGAACAACTTGCACAAAATGCTCGTATGGAAGCAGCAAATGCTCGTAAGGAAAAACGAGTTTTGCAACTTGATGAAGAACGAAGAAAATTTGAATAACGGAATCAAGATCAACAAAACTGCATGGAGAGATTGGAGATGCTTGTCACCTACTTCTAATGGACGGATTTCGGATTTACAACATGTATGCGAGACAATAATACACCGAACATGATGCCACCTGGACCATCAAATGCGTTGCAATCATTTTCACCTTCGGATTTTCAATTCCGGCTTCCCGATAATAGTTAGTTTATTTTTATTTTTTATGTAGTTCCAATTATTATTTGAATTTTAGAATTTTCTTTTAATAATTTTATTTATATAAAATTAATAATTAATTAGTTAATAATATTAAAAATAATTAATTTATTATTAAATATTTAAATTAGTTAGTAATTGTTATTAATAATAAAAAATAATAATTAATATTTTATTACATTACAGATTATTTAAAATTTTAAAAATTTATTATTTTTAAATAATTTTTATATAAATTATCTTTAAAAAAATATTCATCCGTGGTCGCATATTGGTCACACTATTTGTGACCAATTTACCTCCGCATTGTTTACATACAAAGCATTATCGCAAATTTGTCACAATTTTTTTGACTAATTTACGACCACATCAAAAATTATAGTATGGTTGCAAATTGATTATAAATATTTGTGACCAATTTGTGATCACACTGTTTACTAAAACAACCATGTTTGCAAATCTGTCACAAACATTTGTAACCAATTTGCAACCATAATGTTTTCTAAAAAATACCCGTAGTCGTAAATTGGTCACAATTTTTTTGACCAATTTGCGACCACTTTATAATTATTTTATTTTATGCTTTTTAATTTTAAATTTTACGTTATATTTTTTCAAAGTAGTTGCAAACTGGTCGCAAAATTTTGTGATCAATGTGCGATCATAGTTTTTGTGACCAAAGCATGGTCGCAAATTGGTCGGAAATTTTGTAACTCCTTCCGAGTGACAAAGTAGTCGCAAAATAGGTGACCACGTTATAGTCGCTAATAGATCGCAAAATATATAACTATTACCATGGTCACAAAATAGTCGCAAATTTGCGACCAATATGCGACCACAATAATAGTCGTAAAATGGTCGCAAATAGGCGATTAGGGACCACTTTGTGACCACTTGCGTGGTCGCAAATCGGTTGTTTTCTTGTAATACATGATGACTATCTTCACAAGACATGATAGAAGATAACATGGAAGTGTTTATGGATGATGTTTTGGTGTATGAATCATCGTTCAAATACTGTCTAGACAATTTGTGCAAGGTACTTGAGAGGTTTGAAGAGAAACACTTGCTTTTAAGTTAGGAAAATATCACTTTATACTCAAGGTTGGCATAGTTCTTAGGCATAGAGTTTTTGAAGCACGTATTGAAGTTGATAAGGCTAAGATCGGTGTTATGACGAGTCTGCAGCCGTTGACTTCAAAGAAAGAGATTCATAGTTTTCTTGGCCATGCTAGCTTTTATATGAGATTTATCAAATATTTCAATAAGATAACCCACCTACTCACATTGCTATTATGCAAAGATGAAAAATTTGGGTTTTCATCTAACTGTCTTGTTGCTTTTGAGACGATTAAGCAAGTATTGGTTAGTGCTCCAATTGTGCAACCTCCAGACTAGGATTTATCTTTTGAGGTGATGTGTGACGCTAGTGGTTTCACAGTTTGAGCAGTTTTGGGTCAAAGAAAGGACAAAAAAACTTCATGCTATTTATTATGCCAGTAGGACATTGGATGACAAAGAAATTTATGCTACAACAAAAAAGAGCTGCTCGTAGTAATGTTTGTTTTTGAGAAGTTTTGGTCGTATTTGGTTGGTTCTAAGGTTGTGGCGCATACGGATGACTCAACTTTGAAGTATCTGATGCAAAAAAGGATGGCAAACCTCATCAGTTGCGTTAGATTCTCTTGCTGCAAGAGTTTGACATTAAGGTTAAAGATAAAAAGGAGTTCAGAACGGCATAGTAGACCATCTTTCAAAGATTATGATCGAAGAAAATGCCCTGATAGATAACAAATTAGCTGCTCGTAGTAATGTTTGTTTTTGAGAAGTTTTGATCGTATTTGGTTGGTTCTAAGGTTGTGGCGCATACGGATGACTCAACTTTGAAGTATCTGATGCAAAAAAGGATGGCAAACCTCATCAGTTGCGTTAGATTCTCTTGCTGCAAGAGTTTGACATTAAGGTTAAAGATAAAAAGGAGTTCAGAACGGCATAGTAGACCATCTTTCAAAGATTATGATCGAAGAAAATGCCCTGATAGATAACAAATTTCTTGAGAAAAGCGTTTATTGGATCAAGGCAAGGATTTGATGTCCAGGTGCGGTGTCGACCGACACAACCGTTGGTGTCAATCGATACCCAATCTATGACTAAAAACGGTAAAAGATGATGATTTTTGGACAGAATTCAATGCTGTAGCGAGTGTCGCTTCTTATGCGCAACCATGTTTTCATGATATTGCTAGTTACCTCGCTGCAGAAAAGAAACTTAATGAGTTTACGGGATATGCTAAAAAAAAGTTTTTGCACAAAATCCGAAGATATTTTTGTGATGAACCATACTTGTACAAGCAGTGTTCCGATGGGATTTACTAGAGATGTATGCCAGATTCAAAGGTTAAAAATGTGTTGTATCATTGCCACGACTGTACTTATGGTGGTCACTTTTCCACATTCAAAACTGTCCCAAAGGTTTTGAAAGTAGGATTTTGGTGATCGACGATGTTCAAAGATGCTCACAGGTATATTTAGCAGTGTGATGCGTGCCAGAGGAAAAGAAAGATTAGTAAGCAACATGAGATGCCACAAAATTTCATCTTAGAGGTTGAGGTTTTTGACTGCTGGGGCATCGATTTTATGAGACCATTTTCTCCATCATATGGAAAAAATACATCTTAGTTGCAGTGAATTACATCTCTAAGTGGGTTGAAGCGATTGCTAGTCCAACAAATGATACATCACTGGTGATGAAGATGTTCAAGTCCATAATATTTCTCAGATTTGGAGTATATAGAGTGGTGATCAGTGATGGAGGTTCTCATTTCATCAATAAGGTTTTCGAGAAACTACTGAAAAAGCATGGTGCTTAGCATCGAGTGACAACTTCTTATCATTCGCATGACGAGTAGAAAGTTGAAGTCTCCAATAGAAAAATCAAAGAAATACTAGAAAAAGAAATTTGAAAAAAAACTAGCAAAGATTGGTTTGTAAAGTTAGATGATGCATTATAGACGTACAAAAGCGCATTCAAAACACCACTTGGCACGATACCGTTCCATCTGTTATATGGAGTATAAGGAAGCTTGGGCAATAAAAATGATGAGTTTGGCTCACACCGATATCCGGATGGACGCATTGTTCCATTAGCGGCTCCTCCAATTACCTAAGTACAAGATATAGTCAAGCTAATGGCTGAAAACAAGCGATTAGTAGGAGGTAACCCACTTGTGAGTGAGTACATATTTCAGTTTTATATTTTGTTTTTGGTCTTTGCATATTTTTCTTTTTTTTGTGTGAAAAAAGATGACACATCAGTGTCGATAGACAGATGCCCATATAAGTCTTTCTCTTTAAATACTTGCATCTCTCTCTCCATCCTCCTCCTTCCCCCTCATCCGAAATTTCCTCCTTTAAAACCTAAATTTTTTATTATTCATAAGTCTCTCATTTCTAAACGAATTTGAATGATTCATGCGCTTATCTTGTGTGAATTTTTCATCCTATATCCATTCTTATTACTATTTACTTATTCGATTTCTAAGGTATGTGCACGAAATATCCCAATTTCAGTCCAAAAATATAGGGTTATGGTAGTTTAAAATTTGTTTCTTTTGCTTGGATTTGTTGATGGAATCATGCCTCTTTAGGTTGTTAGAAGCAATTTTCGCCCCTATTATTGAGTTTCTTTGTAAAATTTCTAGTTTTTTCAATTTTGTTTTCTAAAAATGGTATTTATGCAGATTATCAAAAAATTTGGGATTAACAACTGATGATTATGTTGTTATGATAACGACAATGTGCTGGAATCATGCTATTTTAGAATAATTTTGGTGTTGCATTTCACAAACTCGTTCTGACAACATTTTTGAGGTATGTTCTTTTATTTTGATGCTTTAGATGATAGAAAACAATACATGGCAGTCTATAGGCAAGAAAAGAACCACTACGGAATGAGATGATCCACAGGTTGAGCAAGCCCGCAAGATTGGTATTTACTGCACCCTCTTGATTTCAGTCGCCAAATAAAGAAAAGATTAAGATCAAAGATCCCATTGGCAATTACGATCAACCGTTTGAGGAATTAGCATGTTTAGATGAGTGTTTGCGATGCGCAATACAGGAAACTTGTGATGGTATGACACCTTCTTCTACAATGTCTGGCTCGATGTCGAGATTTTACCAACCCATTTTTTTTATGATGAAGCAGTTCAGAAAATGGGAATCAAAGATGAGATTGTTGAATGCTTACGGAGAATAGTTTTGGGTACTATGGCAACAAAGTATCACAAGCTCTATCCAGATTTGGTCCAATAGTTTTTGGCCACATCGCGGGTTTATTATTCAACCCCAACAGATACAGAGGCTGATGAGCCTTCTCGTAACTCTCGTTCTGGTAGTTCTACTCCTCCCGTCAAGATTTCTATCACGGTTATAACTTTCTATCTTTTTTTTGTTTTTTTCTTTTGTTTTATCTTATGTCCTTATTTCCGCCCTGTTATCTTGATCACACTGGGGATAGTGTTGGTTAAGTCTAGGGGAGGAACATGCTTATGTTTAGTTTTTGTTGTTTTGAGTCATTTTTATGTTTTCTTGAGTCAGTTATCGATTTATTGAGTCAAAATTGTTTGGTAGCACACTCTTTGTCTTTGTTTATTGTGTTGACTATTTCATCTGAGTGACCATTGTTGCATAATCAATCTAGATCCAACTAATTAATATCCAAAGGCTGGCCAGTTAACTACAGACGTCTATATTTCCAACATACTCCACAAAGCCTGAGCTAATTTCTGAGCTTTTCCTTTTATCTCATCGATGTGACTAATGTTTATAGAACTTGACTCCTTGTTCATAGTTGACAAATGCAATCTGTGGAAAATAAAAAAGATGGTACTCCTCTCCTTGATTTAAAAATAAATAATAATAAAAAAATTATAAAAGATGAAATGATTTTCTTTTGAGTAAAAGGATAGGAACATTTTTCATGATCTCATTATTTTACTTTGAAAGAAATGATTACACAAAGGTTGGAAGCGAGGTTAGGAAAAATTTCCGTGATACCATTATTCGCCGACACCTTTTCCAAAAAAAGAACGAAAAAAGATAAGTTTGTGGGAGAGAAAGAGTACAAATTTTTATTTTTATGGTTTGTTTGTTATGGTATTGTACAAGAATGACTCTAAAAGGTTTTTGGCATTGAGATTATATATGAGACTTAGCGATGAAGGCTTATGGACAATGTTGAGAGGTTGTGGGATTGAATCTAGGAAATTGCAATTGCCTACGGAGAAGTACATGGTGGTTTAATTTAGAGTAGTCTTGTATCATGTAAATTATTAGTTGAGATGTCACTGTAGTGCTCTAAAGAGAAGGTGAGTTTCCTTGTTTTCGAACCTCTTCCACATGTTTAGTTATCTATTTTTCTTAAGGGCAAGAAAATGTGAAGTATTTTTAGAATATTTCGGAGTCTTTTAGATTCTTTACAGATTTGTGCACGAGTTTGGATGATTTGGAGTAATCGAGGTATTTGGGAGTCAAATTAAATGAAGAGTAAACGTAGGACGTATGAAATAGAATTTTACTCAGTATTCACACTAGTGTCGATCCAGACGTCTCGTGTCGATTGAAACCTCCTTCGATCTAAGTTTTCGGATATTGAATCTTTGGTCCAGATTTATCGAGAAACTTTATAATGCCCCAATTCGATTTTTAAGCTATAAATAGGTCTATTTTAGCCATTAGGGATTTTTAGGTTTTATTCACTAGAGATTAATAGAGAGATTTGTTCTACGGCTTTTGGGAGGACAATTCAGAAACTCCGTTCATCTGAGAGAAAAATTTAAACCCTTTGTATCTTTTATCAATTTCTACTATGTATTCTTTTTCATTCATGATGTTTATTTCAATCCCCATGTCTGAGTAGTTTGTTTGCTAGGTTTAAGGATTTATAAAGGTTAAAGATGAATTGTTAGATTAGATAGATTGTTAGGATAATTACATAGTTTTTCATCTAGATCGTTGTATATAGTAATTAGTTTGATCACCTAAAATTTAGTCTTTTAGGTTAATCGATAGATATGAAAGCATTATCTATGTCCTCACCTGTCTTAGATGAGAAAATTATCTAAGTGCAAAGAAATTTGACTTGATTTTGTGAACAATCGAATATGAACTTTAATACATGCTAAAACTGATTAAATTTGCAAAACAATTTGGAATTTTTAGGTTTATATATAAATAATCTTTGCAACGGAAGTTGGTTGATTTACAAATGTGTTTCGAGCTCAAGAATGGTTGTTTATTAAAATCTTAACAATTTTCTAGTTTACAATTCAGATTTAACTGAGAATTTTCCAATGCCTAACTTTTGTCTCATTGAATTAAACTTTGTTTTTAAAAAGTTACCCTCTCGATTTTCTTAATAATTTTATTTCTTCTTCTACCTGTTTAGCTTAATTTAATTTTTTCAAAACTTGTCGTGCAATCTTAAGTCTCTAGGGATATGATAATCCTTTGTAGTGTAGCCGCGATTCTTTGCATTGTATGGACTTTTCTCGGGTAAAACTAGAGCTATCAATCACCTTTAGAACGATGCATCGATTCCAACAATGTAATCCACATTAAAAAACAATAACTTTAGACAAACACTTTCATGTACTTTGCCATAAGCTCAACAACCATACCAAATCAAATCCACAACCACTTTGAAAAATAAAAAATCACCTTGCTAACCCCTAATAACCTATAACATACAGTCTCATCGAGGAAGTATTGATGAAGTATCAATTAAAGAATCTTAAAAACTCATCCCTCTTGTGTCCTTTTATTTATCAATTGAAACTAATCCAACGGTGGAAAGGCTTTCAAAGAGTGCCAAACTTCAGCTCAGTTTTGCAGTCCAACTTCTCCAAAATTGATTGTTTTCATCCAATGTGACCTAAAACCTGTAAAAACTTATAAAAGATAAAAATATTCAATAAAGACTCCAAAAAACCTTAAAACAATGGTTAAAATGTGTCAGAATGACAACACATCAACTTCCCCATACTTAGATCTTTGTTTTTCTAAAAAAAAGACATATAGTTTAAGTACAAAAGGAAATTAGAAGTGCAAAACCCACATAACGTTTAGAATGATGCATCAATTCCAACTATTAATCTACATCAAACAACATCAACCTAAGACAAACACTTCCATGTACTTCACCATAAGCTCAACAATCATACCAAATAAAATCCACAACCATTCTGAGAAATTTTAAATCAATTTGCTAACCCATAATAAACTATAGCATGCTCATCGAAGGATTATCGATCAACGAACCTTGAAAACTCATCCCTCTTGTGTTCCTTTTTTCCAACTTCCAATTCTTTTCCTCTCTCTTTTCTCACTTTGTAGGATCGATTTCTCTCTAATTTTCTAGGGTATCATTATTTTTTTCATCAAATAGTTCCTCTGATTATTGACATCTCCATGCTTGTCTAAGATATCATTGTATTTTTTTAATTGATCATACTATGAGACAAATTTTCATGATATCTAAAAGATGCCAATTTATGCTCCGCTCCGTATTTAGTTCCACTTAAAACACATCTAATTAAACATAATGGGTCTACACAATTGAAGGGAAGAGAGGGAAGAATTCGTGCATTACAATATAAAAAGGTGAATCTAGGTCAATGTATACTAATCCCCATGATGAAAAAATTAAATCCATTCGGGTTAGAGTTATCGTTGGATTATTCAAATTCTCAAGTGGTATTGGCTCCTCGATAAGTTGATTTTCTTACGAGTTTCCATTCAGGAAAATTTGCGATAAAAAGGTCTTAGAATGGTCACAAAAGTTAGCATCAAACAATTAGTTCCAAGGTATGGTTTAAAAAAATTCAATACAATAATAACCAAAGTTTAAACAGGCAGACTGGTTCAAATGCCAAAGAAAAAAAAAGAAAAATAGGTTAAAAATAAAAATTCTCCCCGAGACATACTTTACATCATCCAGTGTTACAATAAATCAGGAGAAAAATGAAGATATCTAAAAAAGGAAAAACAAAGAAAATGATACCACTAGGTTGCCTCCAATTAAGCGATTGTTTATAATCACCAGCTCGACTATGTCAGACTTTAGTGAGGGCAAACACTGGAACTCGCTGTGAAACAAGTCCATTATCCATCAAATTCAGTTTCATAACCTTGCTCATAAACTCCTTAACAACATCTTCACATTTTCCTTGTATTTCAAGAGTAAGAATCGCTCTAGCCTTAGCAAAAATATTTGAAGTCCCATACATTCTGATCTTGTACTTGATACTGTTTTCATCACACTTCTTAGCAAAAATAAACCTCGAAGACTTCTCGAGAAGTTTGCTTCAGCTGGAATAAACTGTTTTTCTCACCAAAACAGACTTCTCGAAAAGTCTTCGAGGTTTATTCTGGCTGAAGCAAACTTCTTAGAGAAGTCTGATTTGATCAGAATAAACCTCGAAGACTTTTCGAGAAGTCTGCTTCAGCTGGAATAAACTGTTTTTCGCACCAAAGCAGATTTCTCGAGAAGTCTGCTTCAGCCGGAATAAACTATTTTTCTCACCAAAGCAGAATTCTCGAGAAGTTTGCTTTGGTGAGAAAAACAGTTTATTCTGCTTTGTATTTTATTTGCAAAACAGACTTCTCAAAGTGTGCTAGAGAAGTCTGCTTTGTAAATATAATACAAAGCAAACTTTTCGTAACTGTATGAACTAGAAAAATATAATCAAAACCAAAACACAAAAACTAATCTTTGATCTTGATTTTTTAGCTAAGCGACTTAAAGGATGACTGATATAGACTCACAGAAGCTTATTTTGACAGATGATCTTTTGCAAAGTTGGAACTTTTGAATGTAGTGTGAAAAGAGAAATTGGAAGAAAATATGAGAAAAAACGAAAGAGGTTGAGATGAATGAGATTTGATGAAAAAATAGAGATAAATGGTGGATGTGTCGATGGAATTAAGAGTTTCCAACACCACGACAATGTTGGTTGTGTGCAATGAAGAAGATGACATTTTTCGTAATATTTTTGAAAAATTTATTAATAATGGTTTTTGTGTTGTTTTTTTAAGGTAATTGTAAAGTTGTAAATATAGTTATTGTTGAAGGATGAAAAAGAGATACAAAGTTAGTTTTGTAAAAATAAATTTAAGTCGGTTAAACTTGTAATTGAAAGTAAATTTTAGGTCAATTTTGCAAATGTTCCAAGATAACACTTACCTCAGAATCACCTTTTTAAGCCAAATTTTATAAAGTTTTCAAATCTTAAAAACAACAAACAAAAAGTTGTACATTTATTGTAAATCTCAAAATAACCATTAAAAATTTTAAAACAATGGTGAATTACCATCGAATTTTAAAAACCACTAAAATTTTCAAAAAGCACTAAAAACAAAAATTACCAGTTTTAGAGCACGTGACTTTTTTTATCTACAAAATAAACTATTAGAAAAATATTATAAACCATAAAAATTTCAAAAATTACAAAAAAATTGAAACCATCTAAACAAAAAATTTAAATTTTTTAGATTTCATGTTATTTTTCATATTTGCAAAAGCAGAAGATGAGAATAAAAGAAAAAGAGAAAGGAGGAAAGAAAAAGAGAGAAGAAACAAAACTTACATTGGAATAATTTTTTAAACCAAAATTTATGATACGTTTTAGGATAAATTTGTTTATACATGAAGTATAAAAAGGTTATGTCAAGATTTGTAGTTGATTTGGTTAAATTTACGTCCTTGCACATGTCTCAAAAAGTGTGCATAAATATACAAGTTTCATTGCAAACTTTTAATAAAATTCTGCATAAATATTTTTTTTTACAGTTTCCAAATTTTTTTTATATTTCGTTTTACTCAGTATAAAAAATACAAAAAATTAAATAATATATCTACAAAATCTACCAAAAGAAAAACTATAAAAGTCAAAATCCTGTATCTAAAAAAATCCAAAAAAAATAAAAATTCTAAAATCAAAATTGTAGAGCTAAACAAAATCCACCAAAATAAAAACAAAAACAACCAAACCCTAAAAAAATCAATTGAAAATGAAAACATTATAAATAAAAACTAAACTTAAAAAATACACGAAAAATAAAAAGACTAAAACCTAGATCTAAACAAATCACTGAAAATAATAAATATCGAAAGAATACATTCCAACAATGGTGTTGGGTTCGACAGCACTACGCTCGGCGATGGCACTAGGTTTGACGGGGGCGCTGGACTTAGTAGAAGAGCTAGGTTTGACGGGGGCGTTGGACTTAGCAGAAGCGCTAGGTTGGACGGGGGCGTTGGACTTAGCAAAGCCGCTAGGTTGGACGGGGGCGTTGGGTTCGACAGGAGAGTTCGGTTTGATAGGGATGCTCGGTTCATCAAGGGGGTGTTGGGTTCGACGGAGATGGTCAAAAATCGACGGAGATGGTCAAAACTCGATGGCGTTGGCTCCTTCTTCGACAGTGGTATGCGAGTGGAACATAACTATCGAGTGTTGCGGTGGTGGTATGCGAGTGAAGCGGTGGTGGTATGCGAGTGAAGCGGTGGTGGTATGCGAGTGAAGCGGTGGTGGTATGCGAGTGAAGCGGTGGTGGATTTGTATAAAAATATATGTTTACATCATAAACATATGTAATTAAATAAATAACTTCAATAATTTGTATAAAAATTTTGTAAATCTAAACTTTAAAACTTATATAATGATATCTTAAATCGTAACATGAATTCTCTTCTAAACTATTGAAACTTATAATACATAATAACACAACTATTAAACATTTGATTATATCTAAACTATTAAGATTAAATTTTACTTGGGTATATTTTTTATTTTTTTTGAATTTTGTTAATAATCAAAATTATAAATTGATATAATTGATGATTTTAAGTTGATTTGGTTGGATTATTGATCTTTGAGGTTTTAAACCAAAAAAACTTGGTATAAGTGCACAAGAAGCGCAATAGTACTTAGATATCGAATCCAAAATGACCAATTGTTACTGTATAATTCTCGCAATAAACAACTTTGCTAAGAAGAAAAATATAAAAGTTTAACAGGCAAATATCTAAATGGCAAAAATTTGTATTGATGTAAACTTATGATATGAAAATGCTAGGTTTAGGAAATTTACAGGGAATCAATCTCCCTAATTGGATTTCTATTGGAGATTTTATTAAGTATCGTCTAGAATTTAGAACACGACTATATAGCTAGCCAACTGTAGTTGTACTAAACTACTATGTCTAATAATTTATCTTTCTAAATTGTCGTTTGAATTCAGATTCATAAACACACATTATTTTTCAAGTTCTAATATGTTCACGAACTGCCTTAACATCAGCTTTCGCTAGTTAAGTTCAATTTGCTCATTTAGATTCTTTTCAGGAAACCTAACAACACTTTTGATGCATTTGATTAATCCAAATATCATATTCTAATTGATTAAGTTAGACTAAGCAATAAGAACAAACTAAATGAAGATCCAGATGAAAATCCTAAATTCCAGTACTTTAATCTAACGATTCCTGAAATCCCTTTAAAAATCCTAAAACCTAACTAGGGATCTACTCAGACATAAATAACGATGAACAAATCATAATCAAATAATACTATTGCGTAAATAAAAAGTCAAATGTTTAGAAATCTTTTCAATAAAGTGTGAAGTCAGCATTTCTTTTCCCAAATGCTTACAAGTGCAAAAAGCAAAAAAGTTGTAAAGAAACTAAAGTTTAGCCCTGGCTGAAAATCCGTTTAAATAGTTGCACAATCGAATTAGGTTAAATCAGAGTTAGATTGGGCCAAATCTGGATCCAAACCATTTTTCCGTGGAACAACATTTGACTATTTTTACGAAAACTGGTATAATGTTTGATCGAATCATTGGATTGAGTTTACTTGCAACTGAAAGCTAAATCGTTCCTGTATCTTATGATAAATCATTTCTCTAAAATTATTCTTTTTCATCTAATATGACCTAAAACCTATAAAGATTCATAAAAGACTAAACATACTCGACAAAAAATCAAAAACACTTGCAAAATAATAGTTAAAATATGTCAAAATCACAACACATCAATTCCCCAGACTTAGATCTTTGTTTGTCATCAAACAATACATAGAGTTTAAGTACAAAAAGAAAGTTAGAAGTGCAAAAACCCACATAACCTTTAGAACGATGCATCAATTCCAACTATGTAATCCACATCAAGCAACATCAACCTTAGACAAACACTTCCATGTACATTGCCATAAGCTCAACAACCATACCAAATAAAATCCACAACCATCCTGAAAAATCTAAAATCACCTTGCTAACCCCTAATAAACTAGAGCATGCAGTCACATCAAAGGAGTATCGATCAAAGAACCTTAAAAAAGTCATCCCTCTGTGTTCCTTTTATTTATTTATTTATTTTCAACTTATAGTTCTTTTCCTCTCTCTTTTCTCACTTCTTTAGGATCGACTTCTTCCTAATTTTATAGGGTATCATTGTATTTGTTTTAATCAAATCCTTCCTCTAATGTTCGACATATCCCTACTTTTGTAGGGTATATGTTTTTATCGATCATCTTGTGAGACAATTTCCATGAGATCTAAAGAATGCGGCTTTATGCCATGATCGAGATTCAATTCTACTTAAATCACATCTAATTCAACATAAGGGGTCTTCACAATTGAAGGGAAGAGAGGGAAGAATCGTACATTACCATATAGAAGGGTTAATCTAGCTCAATGTGTACCAAACCCTATAATGAGAAAATTAAATTCATTCGGGTTGGAGTTAGCATTGGATTATTCGAATTCTCAAGTGGTATGGTTTGCCTCGGTAAGTTGATATGCTTATACATTTCCATTCAGGAAAGTATGCTCTGATACC
Source organism: Pugionium dolabratum (assembly GCA_018901945.1). Taxonomy (NCBI): domain Eukaryota; kingdom Viridiplantae; phylum Streptophyta; class Magnoliopsida; order Brassicales; family Brassicaceae; genus Pugionium; species Pugionium dolabratum. The sequence continues at coordinate 230,753 of JAEVFF010000361.1, forward strand.
ATAATCTTCATTCAGGGCTTCTTTGATCACGTCCTTGTCTACACAATGGACTATTTCTTTTGCAATCAATAGATTGTTGGGAAAGATAGTAGTACAGGAGACAAAATTTGAATACTTTGCCTTAGGTACAACTTTATAGAAGATCTTGTTGTCGATGTTGGTGAAGCTTACCTTCTTATTTGGCAGATCCACAACATCTCCCACTGTGGCTAAGAAGGATCGTGCAAATATCAATGGTATCGTAGACCCCTCTCTCAGCTCAAAAACCTCAAAATCAGTAGGAATAAGATAATTTCCTACTCGAACTAGTAGATCGAGGATCTAACCTTGTAGAGTTTGGAATTAGGAGTTACCAAACTCTATTGGCATGTGAGAAGGTGTGACGCCAAAAAGTTGTATCTTTTTCTGCAAGCATTTCCGATATTACATTCACGCACGAATTAGAGTGCATAAAGAGTGATCAAAACCAACCCCAACAATAGAACATGGAAATTGAAACTTCCTTGGATCACTTAACTTAGGCAGTTTCTTCATTGTTGTGCTTGGGTTCCTTGCCTAGTTATAGAAGTCCTCTATCTCATCATCCGTTTCTTTGCAAAACTTGAAGAACAGACGTAATGGACGAATTTGACAAGCATCCTCAAATGACGTACCAGGAGACGATCTTCTTGCCATCTTTTTGAAACAAACCAATTTTCAGCACTAATGGGTGGCAAAAGAAGTCTATGTGAAATAGAAAACGGTGTTCGGGACTTGTAGACGTCCTCATGGCATGCACATCGTAGATTTTTCCCAAATTGATTTCCTTGGGATTGGATCAATCCTGAAAAGTTTGCAAATTTTTTTGTTATTAAGAATCTATCGATCTCGCTGTTAGGCAGATTAATCTCGACAAATTTGCATCCAAATATCTCTCTTCTTCTAAATTAACTTCATCAACATCATTTCTAATAACGTGGAGAACTGTCATTTCACTACACTGATTCTTTGGATTTGCATTAGGTGTTCTTGAGAGAGCTTTTAGCTAGTGCCATCTTAACAATTTCTGATATCTGAGCTAGTTGGACATCAAGCTGGTGCAGAATCCTTCACATACTATCAACCTTAACATTGATGTCCTAGGCATTCTTCTGTTGTCCTTCCAATAGTTGTTGGAACATCAACTTAATTTTGCTGTCAAGAAGAGCTGGGGCAACAACTAGTGCTTGATAAATTTTCTAAAAACCCTTGTCAAATTTGCTATCTTGCTCTCTATTTTGGAATTTTTGTTTCAAGTTATTTTGAAAAGTCTGTTTGGGTTGGAAAGACTAATTGGGAGGGTAGATTTGATCATGAAGATTCACAACATTGGTGCTCTTATAGGAAATGTTTGGCTGATTTCTATAGTTTGTGCCGAATAAATTGCCCTGTAATTGTTGCCCTGTTCCAACGTACCTTACATCAATTTGATCATTGATATCACTCCCCATATTTATTGAAAAAGTATTCATCCCCTCAACCTCGTCACGGAAACGAACCAATTTCAGGCGCTCCCTTTTCAAAACCATGTCCATTTTTGCATCGTGCTCATCGATCCTCTATGATTCCTGGCTCATGACATTCCTATGCCTTGTATCAAACTCTGGGAAATGATTGCTGTTAGTAGCTGCCAAGTTGTTGATCAGATCGTAGGCCTCATCAATTTGCCTTTATAAAGTCTCCATTACTAGCAGTGTCAAATGCCATCTAAAAATTATGTTCGATACCACAGTAAAAGTTGCTCAAAAGATTCGGCTCACTGATTCCATGATGAGGGTAGTTTCTTATATATTCTCTGAACTTCTCACATGTTTCATGAAAGGATTCTACACCAACTTGCTGAAAGTTCGAAATCTTGTTTCTCAGAAGGTTGGAACTAGACTTGGTGAAAAAATAGTTCAAGAACGCATATTTGGTCTCATCCCAAGTGGTTAGAGATCCTAGAGCTAAATGCTTGAACCAAAGAATTTCCTTATTTGCCAGAGAAAATTTGAAAAAAGTGCACATCAGGTGATGGCACTTCATTTGACTTGATCATGCTGGAAATCTTCTTAAAATTCTTGATATGATCTGTGGAGTTTTCAGAAGGTAATCCATGAAACTGATTGTGCTTCACCGAAGCAATTATTTGTGGCTTAATCTCAAAATCATTCCTACCAATTGGAGAGGGCTTAATCGCAGATTGATTGGCAACATCTAGCATGTCATAATCTCCTAGAGTACGACGACCACCAATCTGATACAATCTCCTTTGGTTGGCTTTAGCTTCATGCACATTGGGTTCTAGTAACTGAGATTGATTATCCATATTGTCAAGACTATCAGCCATTTTGAATTATCTCAACTTGAATTTTTTGTTTTCCTTTCTAGTCTCGTGAGTTCCTCGTAATCTAAAATAATGAGATTGTCAAACCCTTTGCTTCTGGACATACAATAAAAACACACAAGAAAAAGAAACAGTATATATTAGTAACAAGATTTTTTAGACAAAATATTAATCCTAGATTTATAGACAATGTTATTGGTCCTCGATAGTGGCACCAAAAAAATGATATCTCAGGTTTTAACTCAAAGAACCTTGCTGCAAGTGCGAAGACAAGCGCAATAGTACTTACAGATCGATTCCACATGGACCAATTGTTGCTCTATAATTCTCAGAATAAAGAATTTTGCTAAGAAGAAAAATATAAAAGTTTAATGGGAAAGTATCTAAATGGTAAAATTTGTATTGATGTAAACTTATAATATGGAAAATGCTAGATTAAGAGAAATTAACAGGAAATCAATATCGTTAATTGGGTTTCTATTGGGGATTTAATTAAGTGTTGTCTAGAACATATAACATGACTAGATAGCTAGCCAACGGTTGGTGCACTAAACCACTATGTCTAATAATATATCTTTGTAAACTATCGTTTGAATTCAGATTCCTAAACATGCATTCTTATTTAAGTTCTAATATGTTCATGGATTGCCTCAACATCGGTTTTCGTTTGTTAAAGACAATTTGCTCATATATGTTCCTTTCAGAAAACCTAACAACACATTTGATACGTTTGATTAATCCTAGTATCATAGTCTAACTGATCAAGTTAGACTAAAGAATAAGAACAACATAAATAAAGATCCAAGTAAAAATCCATAATTCTAGTACCCTAATTTAGCGATTTCTGAAATTTCTTTAAAGTCCTATAATCTAATTAGGGATCTACTCAAATATAAATAATTAAGAATAAATCATAATTAAATGATAGAATTGCATAAATAAAGAGTCAAAGGTTTAGAAATATTCTCAATGAGGTATGGAGTCATGATTTCTTCTCCCAAAATGCTTACAAGTAAAAAAGCCAAAGAATTTTTAAATAAACGAAATCTTAGCCCTAAAAATGGCTGAAAAAACATTTAAATAGTTCAACGTTGAATTAGGTCAAATCGGGGTCGGATTAGATCAAATCTGGGCCAAATCATTTCTCAAACATCATTTGACTGTTTTGAGGAAAACTAGCATAACTGTTGATCAAACCGTTGGATTGAGTTCAAACCACTTGCAACTAAAAACTAACTTGTTCCTCTATCTTGTGCTAAGGTTGATTGATCCAACGCTAGGAAGGCTTTCAAAGAGTGCCAAACATAAGATGTTTTCATCTAACATTACCTTAAACGTGTAAAAACTTATAAAAGACTAAACAATACTCATTCAAAACTCAAAAACACTTGCAAAAATGGTTAAAATGTGCCAAAATCACAAGACATAAACTCCTCTAGACTTAGAAGTTTTCTTGTTCTCAAACAAGACATAGAGATTAAGTACAAAAAGGAAGTTAGAAGTGCAAAAACCCACATAACTAATATATCATGGTCTTTGCCAGTTTTTAACCATGGTATATGTCATTTTATTGTATTTTTTTATTGTTTTTCGGAGTCTTTTAGAGTATTTGCATGTTCTTGCACAAGTTTGGATGATTTGGAGTAATCGAGTCATTTGGGAGTTAAATTAAACGAAGAGGAAATCAAGGACGTATGAAGCATAATTTACTCAAGATTTCTCACACTAGTTTCAATATACACCACGTCTGGTATCGATCGATACCCCATGCGATCCAAGTCTTACGATATTGCATCTTTAGTCCAGATTTATCGAGAAATTAAAGAATGCCTCATTTCGTGTTTTAAACTTTAAATAGATTTATTTTTCGACGTCAACAATTTTTAGGTTTTATTCATTGGAGACTCATAGAGAGATTTTTTCTAAAGATTTTGGGGAGGAAATTCAGAACCTCCGTTCATCTGAAGAAAAGTTCAAACTTTTTATTATCTTTTATCAGTTTCTGTTATGCATTATTTTTATTCATGATGTTTTGTTTCAATCCCCATGTATGAGTAGTTTTTTTGTGAGGTTTAGGGATATTCAAAGGTTAAAGATGAATTATTAGATTAGATGGAATGTTAGGATAATCACATAGTTCTTCATCTAGATCATTTTAAACGCTAATTCTAGTGTGATCGCCTAGAATTTAGAATTTAGGTTAATCGATAGATATGAAAGTGTTATCGATTTCCTGAACTCTCTTAGATGAGAAAATTACCTAGGTGCAAAGAAATTTGACTTAGAGATTTTGTTAACAATCGAACTTGAACTTTAATACAAGAAAAAGATAATGAAGCTTATGGAAGCAAGGATCATTTATGCTATCTCAGACAACTCTTGGATCAGTCTTGTTTATGTTGTACCTAAGAAAGGAGGGATCACTATAGTGAACAATGAGAATGATGAGTTGATTCCCATGAGAACAATATCTGGGTATAGAATGTGCATTGATTACAAGGAATTGAACGTTGCTACAAGGAAGAACCACTTTCCATTGCCATTCATCGATCATATGTTGGAGAGGTTGGTAAACCACCCATATTACTGCTTTTTGGATGGATATTCAAGGTCCTTCAGATTCCCATACATCCGAAAGACCAAGTGAAGAAAATATTTACATGTCCCGATTATACTTTCGCATACCGCATAATGCCATTTGGACTATGTAACACAACAACAACCTTCCAAAGGCGCATCACTACAAGAAAAAATTCATTTTGCCACTCCAATTTACGACCACATTTGTGGTCGTAAATTTTGCTACTCGGATGCCACGTCTTTGCGACCAATTTGCGATTACACAAATGTAGTCGCATATTGGTTGTACTCTTGGGAATAAAATCCGTAGTCGCATATTTGTCATAATATTCAACCAAACTGTGACCAATATGCGACCAACTTGAGACCAGGGTTCGTACTCGCTATTCAGTCGCAAATTTGCGACCAGATGGCGATTGCTTGTGGTAGAACCATATTGTGCTTGCAATTTGGTCGCAAAATTTGAGACAAAAATGCGACATGTTGGGAGTGGCACTTCAGTAACAAAGTGGTGGCGAAACGACAACATGAAAACATGTGTGAGGTACGTATACCTACAAATAAGAGACCACACTACATTGGTCGCAAAATAGTCACAAAGTAGTGGCAAAATCTTATATTTATATGCTCTCATGTTTCTTCTCTCATTTGTAGAATCAAAAGTAAAAAAACTTTAAACATGTGGGGGAATTACAATAATTCGAGAGATTGGATGTACAAAAGGATTGATAACCAAATAAGAAATATATCGGTGGAATTTGCACAAAGCATATAGCAGTTCATGAATTTTGCAAGTAGTCAGCCAATAGCTCAAAGTAGGTGAGGTAAGTTTTTTCGTCCTTGTATTAATTGTAAAAATGATAAGTTTCTTCCGGAACGCAAAATTTGGAATCATCTGCACTGACGAGGATTTATGCTAAATTATTATGTTTGGTATAAACATGGAGAAGAGCTGAATGTTGAGTTAGGCACAAGTAGTCGTTGTGATAATGTCCATAAAAATTAGAGAGGTACATGTGGTACTACTAGTAAAAAAATAATAGGTACATCCGGTAATAGATATGTTGAAACGGTGACGGATGCATTTCATGAGACTACGTCTGATGAGTAGTATAATCATCACATGGAAGAACCTAATTAAGAAGCACAAAATTTTTACAACATGTTAGAAGGTGTCAAAAATCAGTTGTATGATGGTTGTTATGAAGGACATTCACAATTATATTTAGCTGCTCGGTTCATGAACATTAAGTCTAATTTTAATCTTGCTGAAAATGCATGGATTCCTGGGTGGAGCTATTTACTGAATATTTGCCCGAGGAGAATTAGGCAACGAGTTCATATTAAAAAACCAAAAAAATGATGCAAAATTTAGGGCTCCCATTTTATACAATTGACGTGTGTGTTCACAATTGACGTGTGTTTTCAAAATTATATGATCTTTTGAAAAGAAGATGAAAAATGGGAAAAATGTAAATTTTAAGATTCACCCCGATATAAACCAAGTAAGGGTAGGACGAGAATACCTTTCAGTCGTATGTGTTTTTTTTAAGGGAAAGCACACTTTGAATAACTATCCACCACAATCATTAACAAGCGAACAATTTTTATACGAGCGAATAAAATTTGTCAATCCGTTAAGAACATCTGACTACGGTGGAAATGGTCATGAAACAAAATAGGAAGGGTAGGGAAGCTGGCATAATTGGCACAAAAAAGCATATTTTGGGAGTTGTCGTATTGTATGCATCTTAACCTACGACATAATCTTGATGTGATGCATATAGATAACATCATAAATTTTGTTATGAATGTCAAAGATAAATCAAAAGATACAGTTAAGTCAAGTTTATACATTGCAAAGTTTTGCTTTCGAAAAGAGTTGCACGTAGATGGTTAGGGTAATGCTTCATTTCCTATATTTAGATTGACAATAAAGCCAAAGAATGCTTATTGGAATGTATCAAAAATGAGGTTAAATTTCCAGACGGCTATGCAGCAGAGTTAGCAAATTGTGTGGATATGGATGGACTAAAGTTTTTGGGCATGAAAATCCATGACCACCATGTTTTTATGAAGAGGCTTTTGTCTTTTATATTTGCAGAACTTTTAAAAAAATGCTCGTCTCGCATTATCAGGTATATATAATTAAACATTTTTTTTGATATATTTTAATAATAATAATTGCATGTATTAATTACTTGATTCAAATTTGAGTAATACTCCAGATCATTGCAAAAAAGTCGTGTCCAGATTCTGAAGAAAAATATAGTTATAATTTTATGCAATTTAGAGAAGATTTTCCCACCTGCATTTTTGGCGTCATGGAGCAGCTATCTATACATCTGCCATACGAAACTGAATTGGGTGGATCTGTGCAATATAGATGGATATATCCATTTGAAAGGTTTTTTAAAAAATTGAAAAGCAAGGTGAAAAATAAACGATATGCTGCATGGTCGATTGTTGAATCATATGTGAATGATGAGATATCTTACTTCTTGGAGCATTACTTTGCTGCCCATATATGTACCAAAACGAGATAGTTACCGTAAATTATTGTGTACATTAATTATTTTATTTATATGTTTCACTTTTTGTGCTGAATTATGTGTAATCTACATATCTACTTGATTCGATGAACGTGACGTCTCTGTGTATCCGGATCTTGGAGTGCTGGATATATTTACTAACATGGGTCGTCCAAGTGGTAAAAGTAAAGAAATATGGCTATCTGAAAAAAATACAAATATGCACATGCATATGTTTTGCCAAATTGTAAATATTTTCGTCCACTTAAAAATTTATTATGAAATTTTTTTTTAATTTATTACATTACAATTTTATTCTAATTAGCTGATGTATATTACAATTTCATTTAATTTTATAGCATGTTTGAAGATCAAATTTGTTGTACGTATCCATATCTTTCAGAATATGATATTTCATCAAAAAAGAGCAAGAATTCCATATATGGGTTCGAGATTATGTGTGTATATAATTAATATTTATATGTAGTTTCTATTTTTTACAATTTTGAAATACTAATTAATGAGTATATATATATGATCATAGTTCAATGGAAGAACTTCAACAGATGCCGAGCCTTTCCGATATGGGCTTAAGAATTAGTGCAAGGCCCAATGAACAAAGTGACAACTTGGGCGATCTATTTTACAAGAGGTTATGCGTTGCACACGAAGATACATGGACACAAAAGAAAGATATGTAACTACGATATTTGTGTCAAATGAGAAAATTACTCAGATGCATCTGATAAAACTGATTTTTATGGGATTTTAACAAATATCATTCAACTTGAGTATGTTGAACTCTTAAATTTGAAGATCATGCTTTTTAAATATGAATGGTACGATCCTATGTTTTCCAAAGGCACTCGAAAGTCAGAAAATGGCGTCGTTGATGTATTATCATCAGAAAAATATTACAAATACGAGCCATTTATTGTAAGTATATACATAATGTCTACATAACTAATTATTAAGTAATATTCATTTATATATTACGTAAATTTCTATAAATTTGTTTATATAATTAACTAATTTATGTTTCATTATGATGTACCACAACATCTCAAGTAGATCAAGTTTGTTATATTCTTTATCTGCACACCAAATCATCATCAAAACAAACATGGCTTAATGTTCTTAAAGTTAATCCGAGATCTAATATTTTGGAAAACTACAAAACAAAGACGAGATCATGCAACAAGAAAATGATGAAGAGGTAAAGGTTGTTGACGAGATTGAAGTGGATCACTTGGTTGATAGAATTAATCAAAGCGAAGAAATTAATTTCGACGTTGGAGATACCAAAGTAAGAGATGAATTTCAATGTAATATTTCATTTTCAGATGACGATTATAACTAAGAGATATAATATATTTTACTTATAAAAATGATATTACAAACTAGTGCAAATGTAAAAGCTATATTTTTCTATAAACATTTATGTACAAAACTCTCAAAACAATACCGCACGTGTCATTCTTCTGCCCGTTCTCCATTTTCACCAAATCTCAAATTTTCAATCCCTAATTTGTCTCTCCAGATCACACCATCTAGCAATGTCGGAAAACTCGGAACAGCGACAACTCGGGCAACTCTTTTTCATTGGCCATTTAGAACTTCTTATAGTTTTTATTACCAATTTTTTTAAGATGTGATCACAAATTGGTTGCTATTTAGCGACCACTTAATAAAAATTACCATATAGTCGCAAATTGGTCGCTATTTTTGCGACCAATTTGAGACCACATGGCATTTTTTGCTACGTAGTCGCAAACTGGTCGCATAAGTAGCGACCAATTTGCAACTACATGAAATTTTTTTACGAGATAGTCGCAAATTGGTTGCTATTTTTGCGACCAATTTGCGACCAAAAGTGTATTTTTACATGTTTGTTATGTATTTTTTATATTTAAAACTTATAATTTCAATATTAGGTATGTAAAAATCATTATAAGTCTGAAATTATAAACAAAAACATAAATATGTTATACTAAATTTATTAAATATATAATGTTTATATGAGTATTATATCAGGTTAATAAAATATGTTAAGTGTTTTGGTTTAATGATATATAAAATTAGTAAATATGTATTTAATAATTGAAGTTTATACAACTCATAATTATGTAATTAATCTCATCTAATTCATAAAGGGTTTAGGGTATTATTTGTGATTAATTTTCCACCACATTGCAATTGCATGAAAAAATTACATATGTGCTCGCAAATTAGTCGCTATTTTGTAACCAATTTGTGACCAAACCGTATTTCTGATACGTAATGTGATCACATTTTTGTGACCATTTTGCGACCACGAGGTATATTTCACGAGTGGTCGCAAGTTGGTCACTTTTTTGTGACCAATTTGCGACCACACCTACAATTAAAAAAGGAGACCACCATTAAATTTTGGAGGGCGATGAAAGTTTCCGAAAACTTTCAACTCTCTCCATTTATTATGTGGTCAGAAATTGGTCGCAAATTTGCGACCAATTCGTAATCACCAATTATTTGGGAGGGGAGAATTTGAAATTTTTTGCAAATTTCAATTCCCCCCACTCCCCCCCGAATTTGTGAGCAATTTGCGAACACGTAATAAATTAGTCATTTTGTGACCAATTTGCGACCATATCTGTGGTCGGAAATATAGCCTATATATACGTGGCCTTCTTTTTCTCATTTCACAATTCCAAAACTCTCCGAACAATTTCAAACATTTTCAAACACTTTCCCAAACCCATCCCAAACTTCTCAAATTTCCTAATAGCGAGTAGCGGTAGATCGATTAGCGGACGTGAAAGAAAACAAATCATATCGTCTTTTGCCCATAACTTATTGGCCTACTCTAATCCGTCACCCACCGTTTATAGAGCGGCATCCCGCCTTCCTCCCCAATACACCTTCACCGCGCACTCGGTGCCTGAAACCGAACTGTGTCATAGGTTTCAGGAATCCAAGAACCATGAGCAAGAAGAGGTTCCGCCTTCCGAAACGAAAACAGAGGAACAAACTATCACATTTGAAAGTTTGTTAAAAACTCCGGAGCAGGAACTGTACTTGACTTTAATGTCCCTAATGCCGGCGCCAAACACCACGTGGTTAGTAGTTTTTTTATCAATTATTTTTTTAAATTTATAATATTAAATAATAAATATAAAATATATTACAAATATTTAATTAAAAATAATTAACGTTAATTTAAAATTAAAAATTTATAAATTTTTATTTTAAAATACTTATATTTAATATATTTAATTTATTAGGTTTGATCAAGACAAAAAGGTTATAACCTGTCAAATTTCAAAAATTTTGAAAAACAAATTTGACGCCCCCTTAATATAGTTGAACAGTCGTGCCAACTGAACGACAAAAAAATATTTCATTGAATTTACGGTGAGTATTTTTCTTGATTTATTATTATATTTAATTATTATTCTATTGATAATAAATTATTAATTACTAATATTGCTAAAATTTAAATTTTGCAAATGGTCGTACACCTGGGATCTTGTGATCACTTCGGTGGTACGAGAAGAATTTGAATATGTCTGTATTAGATGCATGAAAGAAATAGTGATCACGGTTCATACAACTAGGAAACGTCCGAGGTGAATTTTCCCTAGTCTATACAAAACAATGACACACTACTCGGAAACAGAAACGACGAATGAGAAGAATAGCAAATTCTCCAATAATCGGAACGATTCTCGGGATAACTTTGGTCCGCACAAACATTTATCGGGCCAAAATTTTTTTATCTATATTCAACAAAAAATGGTAAGTAATTTAAATTACAAAATTTAAATTTAAATTTCATTGTTTATTTATTTATAATATTTTCAAAAAAATTAGGTTAATAATTTGGGATGACCGGTCTCTATTGGAGAACTATTTATAAAACTCACACTCGGGAAGATAGGACGTATGTTGATTTGAAAGCCAAACAAATCGGTGAATCTTACAAAAGAAACACCCAAGAAATATTGCGATCGTTGAGGTGGATCCTTGTGAAACGTTTGATGGTACTTTGCGCCAATTAGAGCTGACCCAAGATGAAATGAATGAAATATTCATTAAGGTATATATAGTTTAAGTTCTCACCGCGTATTGTCAAATTGAAGAACAACTTGCAGAAAATGCTCGTATGGAAGCAGCAAATGCTCGTATGGAAAAACGAGTTTTGCAACTTGATGAAGAACGAAGAAAATTTGAATAACGAAATCAAGATCAACAAAACTGCATGGAGAGATTGGAGATGCTTGTCACCTACTTCTAACGGATGGATTTCGGATTTACAACATGTATGCGAGACAATAATACACCGAACATGACGCCACCTGGACCATCAAATGCGTCGCAATCATTTTCACCTTCGAATTTTCAATTCCGGCTTCCCTATAACAGTTAGTTTATTTTTATTTTTATGTAGTTCCAATTATTATTTGAATTTTATAATTAATGAAATTTTAGAATTTTATTTTAATAATTTTTTATATTTTAATTATATAAAATTAATAATTAATTAGTTAATTAATATTAAAAATAATTAATTTATTATTAAATATTTAAATTAGTTAATAATTGTTATTAATAATAAAAAAATTAACAATTAATAAAAATAATTAATATTTTATTAAATTACAGATTATTTAAAATTTATTATTTTTAAATAATTTTTTTATATAAATTATCTTAAAAAAAATATTCATCTGTGGTCGCATATTGGTCACACTATTTGTGACCAATTTACCTCAGCACTGTTTACATACAAAGTGTTATGGCAAATTTGTCACAATTTTTTTTTGACTAATTTACGACCACATCAAAAATTATAATATGGTCCTAATTTGATCACAAATATTTGTGACCAATTAATTTGTGACCACAGTTTTAACAAAAACAGTGTGGCCGCAAATTCGTCACAAATATTTGTGACCAATTTGTGACCACACTGTTTACTAAAACAACCATGTTTGTAAATCGGTGACAAACATTTGTGACCAATTTGCAACCATAATATTTTCTAAAAAATACCCGTAGTCGCAAATTGGTCACAGTTTTTCTGACCAATTTGCGACCACTTTTATAATTATTTTATGTTATGTTTTTTATAATTTTAAATTTTACGTTATATTTTTCAAAGTAGTTGCAAACTGGTCGCAAAATTTTGTGATCAATTTGCGATCACAGTTTTTGTGACCAAAGCGTGGTCGCAAATTGGTTGGAAAATTTGTAACTCCTTTCGAGTGACAAATTAGTCGCAAAATAGGTGACCACGTTATAGTCGCTAATATGTCACAAAATATATAACTATTACCACGGTCAAAAAATAGTCGCAAATTTGCGACCAATATGCGACCACAATAATGGTCGTAAAATAGTCGCAAATAGGCGATTGGGGACCACTTTGTGACCACTTGCGTGGTCGCAAATCGGTTGTTTTCTTGTAATGCATGATGGCTATCTTCACAAGACATGATAGAAGATAACATGGAAGTATTTATGGATGACTTTTTAGTGTATGAATCATCGTTCAAATACTGTCTAGACAATTTGTGCAAGGTACTTGAGAGGTTTGAAGAGAAACACTTGCTTTTAAGTTAGGAAAAATATCACTTTATACTCAAGGTTGGCATAGTTCTGAGGCATAGAGTTTTTGAAGCACGTATTGAAGTTGATAAGGCTAAGATCGATGTTATAACGAGTCTGCAGCCGTTGACTTCAGAGAAAGAGATTCATAGTTTTCTTGGTCATGCTGGCTTTTATAGGAGATTTATCAAAGATTTCAATAAGATAACCCACCCACTCACATTCCTATTATGCAAAGATGAAAATTTTGATTTTTCATCTAACTGTCTTGTTGCTTTTGAGACGATTAAGCAAGTATTGGTTAGTGCTCCAATTGTGCAACCTCCAGACTGGGATTTACCTTTTGAGGTGATGTGTGACGCTAGTGGTTTCGCAGTTGGAGCAGTTTTGGGTCAAAGAAAGGACAAAAAACTTCATGTTATTTATTATGCCAGTAGGACATTGGATGACAAAGAAATTATGCTACTACAAAAAAGAGCTGCTCGTAGTAATGTTTGTTTTTGAGAAGTTTTGGTCGTATTTGGTTGGTTCTAAGGTTGTGGCGCATACGGATGACTCAGCTTTGAAGTATATGATGCAAAAAGGATGGCAAACCTCATCAATTGCGATAGATTCTCTTGATGCAAGAGTTTGACATTAAGGTTAAAGATAAAAAGGAGTTGAGAACGGCATAGTAGACCATCTTTCAAAGATTATGATTGAAGAAAATGCCCTGATAGATAAAAAATTTCCTGAGAAAAGCGTTTATATGATCGAGGAAAGGATTTGACGTCCAGGTGTGGTGTCGACCGACACAACCGTTGGTGTCGATCGATACCCAATCTATGACTAAAAACGGTAAAAGATGATGATTCTTGGATAGAATTCAATGCTGTAGCGAGTGTCGCTACTTATGCGCAACCATGTTTTCATGATATTGCCACTTACCTTGCTGCAGAAAAGAAACTTAATGAGTTTACGGGATATGCTAAAAAAAAGTTTTTGCGCAAAATTCGAAGATATTTTTGTGATGAACCATACTTGTACAAGCAGTGTGGAGTCCATGATATTTTTCAGATTTTTCAGATTTGGTCTTAGTCCATGATATTTTTCAGATTTGGAGTATATAGAGTGGTGATCAGTGATGGATGTTCTCATTTCATCAATAAGATTTTCAAGAAACTACTGAAAAAGCATGGTGCTTAGCATCGAGTGACAAGTTCTTATCATTCGCATGACGAGTAGAAAGTTGAAGTCTCTAATAGACAAATCAAAGAAATACTAGAAAAAGACATTTGAAAAAAAACTAGCAAAGATTGGTCTGCAAAGTTAGATGATGCATTATAGACGTACAAAACCGCATTCAAAACACCACTTGGCACGATACCGTTCCATCTGTTATATGGAAAAGCTTGTGCTCTTTCACTTGAGTTGGAGCATAAGGAAGCTTGGGCAATAAAAATGATGAATTTGGCTCACACCGATATCCGGATGGACGCATTGTTCCATTAGCGGCTCTCCCAATTGTCTAAGTCCAAGATATAGTCAAGCTAATGACTGAAACAAGCGATTAGTAGGAGGCAACCCACTTGTTAGTGAGTACATATTTCAATTTTATATTTTTTTTTGGTCTTTGCAGATTTTTCTTTTTTTGTGTGAAAAAAGATGACACATCAGTGTCGATAGACAGATGCCCATATAAGTCTTTCTCTTTAAATACTACCATCTCTCTCTCCATCTCCTCCTTCTCTCTCATCCGAAATTTCCTCCTTTAAAACCTAAATTTTTGATTCTTCATAAGTCTCTCATTTTTAAACGAATTTGAATGATTCATGCGCTTATCTTATGTGAATTTTTCATCCTCTAACCATTCTTATTACTATTTACTTATTTGATTTCTAAGGTATGTACACGAAATATCCCAATTTCAGTCCAAAAATTTAGGGTTATGGTAGTTTAAAATTTATTTCTTTTGCTTGGATTTGTTGATGGAATCATGCCTCTTTAGGTTGTTAGAAGCAATTTTCGCCCCTATTATTGAGTTTCTTTGTAAAATTTCTAGTTTTTTCAATTTTTTTTTTCTAAAAATGGTATTTATGCAGATTATCAAAAAATTTGGGATTAACAATTGATGATTATGTTGTTATGATAACGACAATGTGCTGGAATCATGCTATTTTGGAATAAGTTTGGTGTTGCATTTCACAAACTCGTTCTGACAACATTTCTGAGGTATGCTCTTTTATTTTGATGCTTTAGATGATAGGCAAAAATACATGGCAGTCTATAGGCAAGAAAAGAACCACTACGGAATGAGATGATCCACAGGTTGAGCAATCCCGCAAGATTGGTATTTACTGCGTCCTCTCGATTTCAATGGCCAAATAAAGAAAAGATTAAGATCAAGGATCCCATTGGCAATTACGATCAACCATTTGAGGAATTAGCATGTTTTGATGAGTGTTTGCGATGCGCAATACAGGAAGCTTGTGATGGTATGACACCTTCTTCTACAATGTTTGGCTCGATGTCGAGGTTTTACCTACCCATTTTGTTTATAATGAAGCAGTTCAGAAAATGGAAATCAAAGACGAGATTGTTGAATGCTTACGGAGAATAGGTTTGGGTACTATGGCAACAAAGTATTACAAGCTCTATCCAGATTTGGTCCAATAATTTTTTGCCACATCGCGGGTTTATTATTCTAACAAAGCAATCATGCAGGCTTCTGAAGGCACTCTCACCTTTTTGGCCCATGGGACGTGGTACCATTTGCTTTTGTGTAGGTTACATCCTCTTCATAGGTTTAATGAGCATGGGAAGGTTGTGACTCTCCTTGAGAACTTCCCGAATGCTGATGTTTTTTGGTCTAACTTTGCTATTGAGACCTTAAACTCAAAAACTAGTACACAGTCAGATATCCATCATCCCGTAATTTGCTACTTGTGCAATATAATTGGAAACACGCTGCTATGTAAGAGTGACATGGGAAAGATGCGGGGGTAGGAGCTGATTCTCCTTCACTTTGTTGTTGGCCATTTGGTTGAGCATGACTATAGTTATGAATCTCCAGCCGAATATCAATACAATTTGGGTGTTGTGTTTGCTCATCATTTGGTAGATCTCAAGGTGAAGCCTTTCAAGGATAAGAGCACAAGGAAGAAGGTTCAGTTTGTTGGGAGTTTACTTACCCCGATGTCTTAGTATTTCCGGATTGATCTATCCGTTTCGAGGGTTAAGATTCAGGCCTCTTTTCTTGGTGAGGAGCATCTAAAGAGTTCTCTCATGCTCAAATTTGGTTGGCAGTACGTGTTTCACACTAATAGAACCGAGTGTCTCATCCAAATATCTTAACGCGAGTACATTTCCATCGCTACACATTAGAACCTCTCTTTTCAGCCTCCCACGAGTCTTATTATTGTTGTACTTACGACTCGACGCCACCGCGTAGTTTCATCTCAGGCCGCACTAACTGAGCACGAGGATGAGCCAGTTGGTGATTTTGCAGATTTTGCTGGAGATAGCACTAAATCTGCTTTGGAGTACCTTCTCACTGTGAACTTCGGTGAGTTTATTCCATCACATGATTCAACATTTAATAATCAAGACTCTATAAACAGGTGGTTGGTTCCCAACAGTAAGAAGCAGATTTCTACGTTGGGGAAGCTATTGGCTGCCATTTCCTGCATACGTAGATCCGATGTTCAGGAGAATCGCGTTCCCCACTAAGAGCCGCTCCACCCACAACGGATACAGAGGCTAATGAGCCTTCTCGTAACTCTCGTTCTGGTAGTTCTACTCCTCCCGTCAAGATTTCTATCACAGTTATAACTTTCTATCTTTTCTTTGTTTTTTTCTTTTGTTTTATCTTATGTCCTTATTTCCGCCCTGTTTTCTTGATCACACTGGGGATAGTGTTGATTAAGTCTAGGGGAGGAACATGCTTATGTTTAGTTTTTGTTGTTTTGAGTCATTTTTATGTTTTCTTGAGTCAGTTATCAATTTATTGAGTCAAAATTGTTTGGCAGCACACTCTTTGTCTTTATTTATTATGTTGACTATTTCATCTGAGTGACCATTGTTGCATAATCAATCTAGATCCAACTAATGAAAATCCAAAGGACGGCCAGTTAACTACAGACGTCTATATTTCCAACAGACTCCACAAAGCCTGAGCTAATTTCTGAGCTTTTCTTTTTATCTCATCGATGTGACTAATGTTTATAGAACTTGACTCCTTGTTCATAGTTGACAAATGCAACCTGTGGAAAATAAAAAAGATGGTACTCCTCTCCTTGATTTGAAAAATAAAAAATAGAAAAGATGAAATGATTTTCTTTTGAGTAAAAGGATAGGAACATTTCTCATGATCTCATTATTTTACTTTGAAAGTAATGATCACACAAAGGTTGGAAGCGAGGTTAGGAAAAATTTCCGTGATACCATTATTGGCCGACACTTTTTCCAAAAAAAGAACGAAAAAGATAAGTTCGCGGGAGAGAAAGAGTACAAATTTTTTTTTATGGTTTGTTTGTTATGATATTGTACAAGAATGACTCTAAAAGGTTCTTGGCATTGAGATTATAAATGAGACTTAGCGATGAAGGCTTATGGACAATGTTGAGAGGTTGTATCTCCCACCGCCCATACCTACACATCCATGGGTGGACATCTCAATGGACTTCGTTCTAGATCTACCCAAGATCAACCACAAAGATGCAATCTTTGTAGTGGTGGACAGATTCTCCAATATGGCACATTTCATTCC
The DNA here is from genome assembly GCA_018901945.1 of Pugionium dolabratum. Taxonomy (NCBI): domain Eukaryota; kingdom Viridiplantae; phylum Streptophyta; class Magnoliopsida; order Brassicales; family Brassicaceae; genus Pugionium; species Pugionium dolabratum. The sequence continues at coordinate 248,544 of JAEVFF010000361.1, forward strand.
GTGTACCAATGTCAATGATGCCACGCAAACAGCCGAGCTGTTCTTCAGGGAGATAGTACGGCTTCATGGGGTGCCAAGGACCATCGCGTCAGACAGGGACACCAAGTTCCTCAGCCGTTTCTGGAGGACCCTTTGGAGGAAGCTAGGCACGAAGCTGCTCTTCTCTACCACCTGCCATCCTCAAACCGATAGCCAAACAGAGATAGTCAACTGGACATTGTCAACTCTTCTCGGGACTACACTAGGGAAGAACCTCAAGACTTGGATGGAGTGCCTGCCATTCATAGAGTTTGCATACAACCGAGCCGTGCACTTAGCAACCAAGAAGAACCCTTTTGAAGTAGTCTACGGTTTCAACCCTCTCACACCATTGGAGCAAACGCCACTACCACCAGCAGAGATGACCAACCTCAATGGAGCATCCAAGGCGGAGTTCATAAAGAAGATACACCAGAAGGTAGCAGAGAACTTGGAGAAGAGGACCGGGCAGTACATGATTCATGCAACCAGGCGATTGGGTGTGGCTACACCTATGGCAGGAGAGGTTCCCCAACCTAAGGAGTTCCAAGCTCGCACCAAGAGGAGATGGACCATTCAGAGTGCTGGAGAGGATCAACAACAAAGCCTACCGGATCGTGCTTCCAGGTGAGTTTAATGTGTCTAACACGTTCAACGTAACTGACATAGCCCCTTTCCATGCAGATTAACCAATTTTGAGGTCAAAACCTACTGAAGAGGGAGGGAATGATGGGAACATCAGGTCGTATGGCGGGCTAGGAGACCAGACTGGCCGACCAGGGAGCTTGCTCGAGACAGCCGGGCCATTTGGCACGTCTGCCGGCCCAAGCGGTACCGCCGGGCCTTCGACCAGCCGGGCCGGACCGACCAACATTGCCGGCGGAGAGGCCCAAACCTCCAGCCCAAATGGTGGCGACGTGGATGACACCGCCGGTCCAATTCGTGATGCCGCTGGCTCCAGAATCAACTTGGCCGGCTCAAATGACATTTCGGCCAATACCTCGCACAGTCCAGCCGGTACAGCCGATCCAGCCGAGTACACCGTCATTTCAACATCTACATAAGGAGACTCGGAACAGATAAGCTACCAGATTCAGGACATGCATCTAGAGGAAGTCTCTACACCAGTGGTGCCACCAAGAGCAATGAATAGGAGTAGATCAAGGGCGCTCTTCCACAAATTCAGTTTGTGGGTCGACAAGCTCCTAGAGGATGATTGACAAAGGACATTGGGCCAGAAGTGCAAAGAAGAGTCCAAAAGCTTCACAACAATGCAAGTGACTTGAGAGACTTGGGCTTTAGTGGAAAAAGAGGTCAGGGCCCAAAGATTCCTAACCCTACTCCAAGTCGAAGACTAGAAGCAAGGCGGGTGCATGCCACAAGGACGGCCACCTTCCATTTCTTGGCCGTGAGGTAAGAAAGGTAAGTTTTCAAATTAGATATTTGCCTCTTTCTGTTTTGCAGGGTAGGATTTAGATTATTTATATTTTTTTAGTCAAAAACATTTTAGGAAATAGGTCATTTTCGGTTATGCACTTTTGTAAGTTTTCCAATTGTGCACTTTTTTAAGTTTTCTATTTCTTTTCTTGAGTCGACCCTAGAAGGTCAAGCTGTCGAGCATATTAATAAGGCTCCTTCCAACATTGTAGTTCGACAACTTTTTTGATAATTAATAAAGATCGAATTTTCTTTCTACAAGTTATTCTCTCAAGAGACTTGTGCGCTTAGAACCTAGTTGAGACCAGCCCTCCTAACTCTAAGTTTGTGATTTATCACGAGGTTCATCACCACTCGTGTGGTTCACTTCACCCCTCCATCCATTACCAATCAGAAAACCCCTATACAGAAGATTAAGGTCAAGTTTCTCAGCTAAACTTCTCCAAACAGCCCACGCGCATACACCCTTGAATCGAGGCTTGTATCATTTTGGTATCAGAGATTAAAGCTCCTAAACCAGATTGCTTCTATCCTTTAATTAATTTTGTTTCTAGTTCTTGCATTAGTTTAAGTCGTATTCAAGAAAAATAAAAAAAATAATATCAAACTCAAACTGAGTGCATCTAGCTTCTACGTGCATCACTAGGGCTTACATTCATTCTTGCATTGCAATTTTCGACTTTTCTTTTTCTTAGAATCATATTTCCATTATTATTAAGTTAAATTAAAAAGAAAAGAAAAAGAAAATAGGAAAAATACCAAAAGAATTCGACCAATACAACTAGCACTAGTTGTTAAAAAGTTTCCATTTTTTTTGAATTTTCCTTTTCACAGTTTTTTCCTTTTTGCATTTTTTCGAATTTTTTTTTATAAGAAACTCTGCTAATCGATTCTAGGAGCAGAGTAACTTGTTCTTTTCTTTGTCGTACACAATGGCAGAAGAAAATAGAAATGGAGCCGAGGCCATGATGGCCATGTTCACCACCCTCCAAACGCAACTCGCATCAATTGGCGAGAGGTTGGAGCGCGTGGAGAGGCCTGTGAGATTCCAGGTCATAAGGCACGTGAGGGCTGAGCAAGACCGTGCTGAGGGTCTTGAGCACCCTAGGACACGGCACGAACAGGAGGAACCCCAGCTGGATGGAGATGAGCACACACAGCCTCACGGCTATCACCCTAGGCCGAGAGGACCTCCACGGCAGCCAGAGGCAGAAGGCGATGGCTTCGAGCCATATGTTCATCACTAGAGACCAAGGATGCCTCCTAGACATCATGAGGATGGAGATGAATACGCCTTCAACCGGGTAACTCATCCTGATGTCAAGTTAACACCTCCTAGTTTTGCAGGAAAAGTAGACCCCGAAGCCTATCTTGATTGGGAGAGGAGGATGGATCACATCTTCGATCACTACAACCAACCAGGCCCTAGGAGAGTCTCCATGGCAGTAGCACAACTCACGGAAAATGCCCTCATCTGGTGGGATCATGAGGTGTCTGACCGAAGGAGGAAAAGATTGAGGCCCGTAGACTCATGGGTCGACATGAAAGACCTCATGAGACAAAGGTTTGTTCCACCTTATTTTCATAAAGATTTGCAACAACGTTTTCGTACTCTTAACCAGGGCACCATATCAGTAGAGGAGTACTATGAATAGTTTGAGAGACTAAAGAACAGGCTGGAGCTCAATGACGATGAGGAGTCTTTGATGGCACAGTTCTTGGATGGACTGCAAGAAAGAATCAGCCGCAAGGTGGAAAGTCAAATCTACAACGACTTCAAGGATTTGTTCCACCTATCTGTTCAGGCTGAGCAGCACATCAAGCGTAAGAGCCAAGACATCCGCAGCAAGCCTAAGACGCCTTGGGCACCAAGCAATATCCCCAAGCCCGTAGACAAAGGCAAGAGCATAGAGATCGAGTCACGGTTCAAGAACAAGCCTCCTGAGCCAACCCATGACCAGAGAGAGCCTAGTAAGTCTTCTAACCCTCAAAGATCATGTGACATCACTTGTTTCAAGTGTAGGGATTGTGGACACATCTCAAGGGAGTGCCCAAACAACCAGGTCATGCTGATTACGGAAGCTGGAGAGTATGAATCCCAAGATGAAGAGGACTATGAACCAGAAGGAGAATACGGTGACATTGAGTACCCTGATGTGGGGGAAGTGCTGGTCACTAGACGCATTCTCAGTGCAATGGCGGATCCTTCAGAGACCATCCAAAGGGAGAACATCTTCCACAGCCGTTGCACCATCAAGGGAAAGGTATGTAACCTCATCATAGATGGTGGTTCTTGCACTAACATTGCTAGTGCGTACATGGTTGATAAGCTAGGTCTAGAGAAGACAAGGCACCCTCGACCGTATAGACTGAGATGGCTCGATGACAAAGTGGAGCTCAAGATCCATGAGCAAGTCACTGTGCCATTCAGTGTGGGCAAGTACCAAGACCAAGTAGTGTGCGACGTGGTGCCAATGCAAGCTGGCCATCTTCTGCTAGGAAGGCCATGACAGTTTAACAAGTAGACCAAGCATGATGGCCGAACCAATCTCTACACTTTTGTGCATGACAAGAGAAAGGTCAGCCTAGCTCCTCTCACACCTGCCCAGGTACACGAGCTACAACTACAAATGAGTAAGGAAAAGAAACTTATTAAGTCTAATTTTCTTATTCAACCAAGCCATGTCCGTAGAGCTTTAGACTCGAAGGATTAGCTACCTCCTGAAGTAGCAGCTCTCCTCAACAAATTCCAGGATGTATTTCCTGAGGAGATACCAGCAGGCCTACCTCCCCTACACGGCATAGAGCACCAAATCGATGTCGTGACCAGAGCAGTCCTGCCTAACCGACAAGCCTACCAGATGAGTCCATAGGAGTCTAACGAACATGAGAAGCAAGTCAAGGAGCTTCTGGAGAAAGGCTATGTTCGAGAAAGCCTCAGTCCATGTGATGTACCAGTGCTGCTAGTGTCCAAGAAAGATGGGACTTGGCGAATGTGCGTGGACTGCCGAGCAATCAACAACATCACAATAAAGTACCGGCATCCGATATCACGGCTGGATGACATGCTAGATGAGCTGAGTGGAGACCTTCCCGTACGTCATCAAGTACAAGAAGGGCAAGGAAAATGTGGTATCCGATGCACTATCAAGGAGGTTTGCCTTGATATCCACCATAGAGGCAAAAGTCTTAGGATTCGAGCACATCAAGGACCTATATAAGGATGATCCTGACTTTGCTGAGAGCTACAAGGAGTGTGGCACAGAGAGTCATGACAAGTTTTACATCCATGAGGGATTCATGTTCCGAGAAAGAAGGTTGTGCATACCACAAGGATCGTTACGGGAGCTTATCATCCGAGAAGCTCATGGAGGAGAACTCATGGGCCACTTTGGTATCGACAAGATTCTAGCAGTGGTCAAGGAGCACTTCTACTGGCCACACATCAAAAGGTCAGTAGAAGCCCATTGTGCAAAGTGCATCACTTGCAAAAAGGCGAAGTCCCGAGTACACCCTCACGGGTTGTATCTCCCACTGCCCATACCTACACATCCATGGGTGGATATCTCAATGGAATTCGTTCTAGGTCTGCCCAAGATCAACCACAAAGATTGCATCTTTGTAGTGGTGGACAGATTCTCCAAGATGGCACATTTCATTCCGTGTGCCAATGTCAATGATGTCACGCAAACAGCCGAGCTGTTCTTCAGGGAGATAATATGGCTTCATGGGGGTGCCAAGGACCATAATGTTAGACAGGGACACCAAGTTCCTCAGCCATTTCTGGAGGACCCTTTGGAGGAAGCTAGGCACGAAACTGCTCTTCTCTACCACCTGCAATCCTCAAACCGATGGCCAAACAAAAGTAGTCAACCGGACATTGTCAACTCTTCCCAGGACTACACTAGGGAAGAACCTCAAGACTTGGGTGGAGTGCCTGCCATTCATAGAGTTCGCATAAAACCGAGCCGTGCACTTAGCAACCAAGAAAACCCTTTTTGAAGTAGTCTACGGCTTCAACCCTCTCACACCATTGGAGCAAATGCCACTGCCACCAGCAGAGATGACCAACCTCAATGGAGCATCCAAGATGGAGTTCATAAAGAAGATACACCAGAAGGTAGCAGAGAACTTGGAGAAGAGGATCGGGTAGTACGTGACTCATGCCAACAAGGGAAGAAAGGAGGTGATTTTCCAACCAGGCGATTGGGTGTGGCTACACCTACAACAGGAGAGGTTCCCCAACCTAAGGAGTTCCAAGCTAGCACGAAGAGGAGATGGACCATTCAGAGTGCTGGAGAGGATCAACAACAACGCCTACCGGATCGAGATTCCAGGTAATTTTAATGTGTCTAACACGTTCAACGTAACTGACTTAGCCCCTTTCCATGCAGATGAACCAGTTTTGAGGTCAAAACCTATTGAAGAGGGAGGAGATGATGGGGACATCAGGTCGTATGGCCTAGAATCTCTCTTGGCTTAACCGGGAAAGGAAACTAAAAGGAGGGGGTTTTGATCGAATCACACAATTAAAGGTGAACCAAGGAGTTTGAATCTCTAAAACTAACCTGATCGTGGATTTAATAGAAAGGAAGTGAATCACACACTTAGTTTCCAAAGAATAAGAACAAGTTCAAAGACAAGGCTTTGAAGAAAATACTTTGTATTCAACTTTTATTTCAATGGTGGTCTACCTTTACAATGAGGTCGTGCTGAGCTTATATAGTGCTCCTAGAAATGGTCCTAAATCTACAAAGGAGAAAAAGAAATCATACATTTAAAATATATGGATGTTGGCCATTAATGTCTAGTTTGGGCAACAAGGAAAGTGTATATACTTGTATCTTGAGAGCTTTGGGGCTAATGTAATGATTCTAGGTACATCCTGGATGCTTTGGAAAGTCTTCAATACGTGCCCAAGTTGCAAAGAATAGAGATATTGCAATCTGAACACATTAAGTGCATTTCGCTCCATATATGGCAAGTCTTGGAGGAAAGGGATTCGCCTGATCCTCTGGTGGCTGGTGCATGGTAGGTTTATTTTGGGCTTCTTTAGGGCCTTAATAATATCTCCTGGACGCCATGTTTTGGTTTGCAAGTGATTAAACCAGTTGGCCATCTCACTTGCCATAAACGGCTCCAATCGGTTCATTTGAAGGCACGGATGGACGTGCCTGGTTTAAGGCGTGTTTGAGCTTCTAGAAGTGCTTAAGGGAACTCCTAGAAGTACCAAAAAGTCTCATGGTCGCCAAAGAAACGTTTGGAGACTTTCATATAAGGAAAGTTCCAAATATAGTAAGTTTCGAACACTCCAATTTGATGTATGGTGGCATGACTTGATCTGGCCTTTTTTTGGGTGAGCTGCATGTCGCCACGTGTCCTCTGTGAGTCAGGATTATAGGCCAGGTTTGGTCTTGGCTGGCCGCTTCTTGGTTAAGCTTGGATTCATGAAGATACACCCATGTATCCTTTTGCGCATATTTGGCGGCCTTTGTGTTCCTTGGGCCGGCTGGGCCGGGCAGTTGGCCGGAGGTTGTGCCGATGTCCTCATCATACCCTCCACTTCGAAATGTTTTGCCCTCAAAACATTTTGGCCTGCACATAGAGAAGGCAAGTTAATACCATGATTTACTTGTGGGTTTAGGGCATTACCTCGGTTTATGGCCCTTATATAGTTCGGATGTGGCCATAGTGCATCTGGCGGTTGCTCCCCGATAAGAAAGGAAGAAATTACTCTTTTCCATTGCAGCTGGTTGCTTTGCTTTGCCTCCAAGGTGTTGGGTTCTCCATTGTCTCCTCTTGATTCCGAACATCGGTTTAATGTAGGAGGTGGGTCTTCTTGATCTTTGTTGAATCCTTGCTTTGTTAGACCTGTTTCAACAACTTTTGGCAAAGAAAAGTGTATTATGCTAGTACTGGAAATTTCAAATTGAAGATTCTTTATTGCCTTAACACTTTTAGGCTTAATATTTTCGAGTTATACTTGTAAGCTTGTTATTAGTTGTCTAGTTGGACATGTCTTAGCAAAGTGTCCTCTTTCTTGACATCTGTTTTCATCTGTTTTCACATTGTTAGAGGACTTACTTGGCGTTTCCTTGACGTGTATTCCAAGCAATGGCTTTGATGGTTTCATGTGTGCTATGGCTTGAGGCTTTTGAACTTGCTGGTCAATTTTTGGTTTGACCATCGGCTTAGCTACCTTTTGTCCTTCTAAGGTGTTTGAAAACACGTTGTTCTGCTCAGAGCAGTAGGCAAGCTTGGGCTTATGAAAGGGCTGCATGTTTGGTGTAGACATCTCACTCCTTGATGCTGTTGGGTGCATAAGTTGTGTGGTGATGTTTCTGCGTGTTTGGTACTTCTTCACAAACTCCTTATACATTCGTGCCTTAAGGTCTCCCCAATCAAGGACTGGTTTGTTGTAGAAGGTCCGTGCATTTTCCTTCAACCACCAATTGTAGGCATCTCCAACGAGCATATCAACGGCATATGAAAGCTTCTCTTCTTTGGGGATGTTGTTTGAGCGCAGCCATTGTTTCATGTTGGTTTCCCATCGGAGGTATTCATCTGGGTCCTTGTTATACCCTGAAAAGGTTAGAGATTTGGAATTGTAAATATATACCTTACTAGTCCGATTCCTTGATCTAGTTGGAGTTGTGTAGGTTGGCACTCGGCTTGACACAACAAAGTGGCAAGGTGTGATTGTCTTTGGCCAGCTTCTATCAGTGGAATAGTAGTCTGGTGGCTCTGGTTCGAGTTCTTCAACTCCTGTTTCATTGTCAAAATCATATTCTGAATAGTCTTCATGCCAGGTCTCATATCCATAGAAATCATCTACATCGGACAAATCTTGGTCATAGTCCGGTGGTTCTGGTTCAAGGTTTTCTCCATCTGATTCTTCCCTAAAACCAGTTTCCAAATAGTATTGATTCCATGACTCTTCTGCATAGTCACACTCGCTGGTCCTTAGGCATTGATCATAGTCATTGTCTAGACTACAATCAGTTTGTGGTATGCTCATGCTGTCTTCTTCTTCATCATAGTGCTCCATCATTAAATTTTGTACCTTGCACGACAATAAGAAGAGATATCAAGTTCAAATCAACAAATAAGAAAACTACACTCTAGTGAATATATGATATTAACACGTAAGTAGTAGTAAAAGGAAAATCGACACAAGTAAATATTTTGAGTTTTTTTGTTTTTGTTTCTTTTAGAAACTAACTGTAAAGCAAACTAAAAGACAATATTGTTTTAGTTTTTGATATTTTAAATTAATTTAGGACTAAAAATAATATTCTATGAATCTCTCTCTTTTTTGAACTTTACTAGTAACTAAATTCGAAAATAACAAAAAATGAGTGATGCTTATATTTTTGGGTTTTTTTATGATGAACGAAAAAAAGTAAACATGAAATACATTTTTTCAGTTGGTTTTAGATTTATATGAGAGGAGACAAAAGAAACAAGAAGAATCAACAAGAAACAATGCAAATGAAGAATAAGAACAAATATATTTTTTGGTTTTTCGATAAGATGTAAATAACAAAAAGCTAAATAAAATCATAAAAGATAAAGGATAAAGGTTGGATAAACACAACCTGGGATATGAGCTTTTAGCTCTGATACCAAATGATGTAAGATTGAATATCAATCTCACAAGCGGTACAGCCGTGACTCACAAGGCCTAGAATCTCTCTTGGTTTAAGCGGGAAAGGGAACTAAAAGGAGGGGGTTTTGATCGAATCACACAATCAAAGGTGAACCAAGGGAGTTTGAATCTCTCAAACTAACCTGATTGTGGCTTCAATAGAAAGGAAGTGAATCACACACTTAGTTTCCAAAAATAAGAACAAGTTCAAAGACAAGGCTTTGAAGAAAATACTTTGTATTCAACTTTTATTTCAATGGTGGTCTATCTTTACAATGAGGTCGTGCTGAGCTTATATAGTGCTCCTAGCAATGGTCCTAAACCTAAAAAGGAGAAAAGGAAATCATACATTTAAAATATATGGTTGTTGGCCATTAATGTCTAGTTTGGCCAACAAGAAAAGTGTATATGCTTGTATCTTGAGAGCTTTGGGGCGAATTTAATGTGTCTAGGTACATCCTAGATGCTTTGGAAAGTCTTCAATACGTGCCCAAGTTGCAAGGAATAGAGATATTGCAATCTGAACACATTAAGTGCACTTTCGGTCCATATATGGCAAGTCTTGGAGGAAAGGGATTCGCCTGATCCTCTGGTGGCTGGTGCATGGTAGGTTTATTTTGGGCTTCTTTAGGGCCTTAATAATATCTCCTGGACGCCATGTTTTGGTTTGCAAGTGATTAAACCAGTTGGCCATCTCACTTGCCATAAACGGCTCCAATCGGTTCATTTGAAGGCACGGATGGACCTGCCTGGTCCAAGGCGTGTTTGAGCTTCTAGAATTGCTCAAGGGAACTCCTAGAAGTACCAAAAAGTCTCCTGGTCGCCAAAGAAACGTTTGGAGACTTTCATATAAGGAAAGTTCCAAATATGGTAAGTTTCGAAAACTCCAATTTGATGTATGGTGCATGACTTGATCTGGCCTTTTTTTGGGTGAGCTGCATGTCGCCGCGTGTCCTCTGTGAGTCAGGATTATAGGCCAGGTTTGGTCTTGGCTGGCCGCTTCTTGGTTAAGCTTGGATTCATGAAGATACACCCATGTATCCTTTTGCACGTATTTGGCCGCCTTTGTGTTCCTTGGGCCGGCCGGGCCGGGCAGTTGGCCGGGGGTTGTGCCGATGTCCTCATCATGGACCATTCAGAGTGCTGGAGAGGATCAACAACAATGCCTACCGGATCGAGATTCCAGGTGAGTTTAATGTGTCTAACACGTTCAACGTAACTGACTTAGCCCCTTTCCATGCAGATGAACCAGTTTTGAGGTCAAAACCTACTGAAGAGGGAGGGGATGATGGAGACATCAGGTCGTATGGCCGGCAAGGAGACCAAACTAGCTGAGCTTGCCTGAGACAGCCAGGCCATTTGGCACGTCTGCCGGCCCAAGTGGTATCGCCAGGCCTTCGACCAGCCAGGCCAGACCGACCAACATTGCCGGCGGAGAGGCCCAAACCTCCGCCCCAACTGGTGGCAACGTGGATGACACTGCCGGTCCAATTGGTGATGCTGCCGGCTCCGGAATAACCTTGGCCAGCTCAGATGACATTTCGGCCAGTACCTCGTACAGTCAAGCAGGTACAGCCGATCCAGCCGAGTACACCGCCATTTCAACATCTACACAACAAGCACGGACCAGATAAGCTACCAGCTTCAGGACATGCATCTAGAGGAAGTTTCTACACTAGTGGTGCCACCAGAAGCAATGACAAGGAGCAGATCAAGGGCGCTCGTCCACAAATTCAGCTTGTGGGTCGACAAGCTCTTAGAGGATGATCGACAAAGGACATTGGGCCAGAAGTGCAAAGAAAAGTCCAAAGGCTTCACAGCAATGCAAGGGACTTCAGAGACTTGAGCTTTAGTGGCAAAAGAGGTCAGGGCCTAAAGATTCCTAACCCTACTCCAAGTCGAAAACTAGGAGCAAGGCGCGTGCATGCCACAAGGACGGCCACCTTCTAGTTCTTGGCCGTGAGGTAAGAAAGGTAAGTTTTAAAATTAGATATTTGCCTCTTTCTGTTTTGTAGGGTAGGATTTAGATTATTTACATTTTATTAGTCAAAGACATTTAGGAATAGGTCCTTTTCGGTTATGCACTTTTGTAAGTTTTCCATTTCATTTCTTGAGTCAACCCTAGAAGGTCAAGCTGTCGAGCATATTAATAAGGCTCCTTCCAGCATTGTAGTTCGACAACCGTTTTGATAATTAATAAAGATTGAATTTTCCTTCTACAAGTTATTTTCTCAAGAGACTTGTGCGCTTAGAACCTAGTTGAGACCAGCCCTCCTAGCTCTAAGTTTGTGATTTATCACGAGGTTCATCACCCCTCGTGTGGTTCACTTCACCCCTCCATCCATTACTAATCAGAAAACCCCTATCCCGAATCTTAAGGTCGAGTTTCTCACCTAAACTTCTCCAAACAGCCCACGCGCATACAGCCTTGAATCGAGGCTTGTATCAGGAGGAACTGGGGCATCAACTAGTTCTTGCTAAATTTTCTGAAAACCCTTGTCAAAGTTGCTATCTTGCTCTGTATTTCTGAAAACCCTTGTCAAATGTTTTGAAGTATGCTTGGATTGGAAATATTGATTAGGAGGGCAGAGTTAATCCTGAGGATTCTCAACATTGGTGTTCTTTTGGGATAGATTCGGATGATTTTGATAGTTTATGTTGAATGAATTGTCCTGAAACTGCTGCCTTCTTCCAACGTAACTTACATCAACTTGATCAAATATATCCCTCCCCATATTTCCTGAAGAAATATCCATCTCCTCAACCACTTCACAGAAACTAAACGATTTCAGGCGCTCCCTTTTCAAATAATGTCTATTTTTGCATTGAGGTCATTGTTCCTTTGTGATTCTAGACTCATCGCATCAAAGATCCAAAACATTTCAACCATCTAGACGAGGACCACACATCGTGTGGATTCTTTTTTATCACGTGGAGTTCAAGAAGAAACATTGAAAAAGTGGATGAAGAGCATATTTACGATTGCATGACTTGTACTACCGGGTGCGATCATACCATCACTAATGCACCAGATCTCTTCAGAACTCTACAGTTAAGCATGCTTGGGCGAGTGTAGTACTGGGATGGGTGACCTCCTGAGAAGTTCTCGTGTTGCATCTTTTTCTATTCACTCGTTTTTATGTGTCTATTGCAAAAAAATTTACTTTCAAAATGCCATAAGTTTCACACCGCGATGAACTACATAGCTGACTATACCATTACAGAAAGCTCTTTCAAAGATCTCTCACAGGCCAATAGGTCAAAGACCGATTGGAAATATTTTTGACCCCAAATTTTGATGTTTAGATGTTCTTTTGGATGTTTTTCTCCGGCACAAGCAATAATGACCTCAAAAACGTTTTATCGGCCATCACAAACTCATCATAGTATGTTTTGGAAAAAATTCATGGTCAATTGCAGAAAACTAACCTTTGTGTCACCAAAGCAGTTTTTTTCTGACAATGCAAACTTCTCAAAAAGTATGCTTTGGAATAAACACTTGGTCAATTACAAATTTTTCCTTTTTTCCAAGTGGTTTTTTCCCGACGAATCAAACTTCTCGAGAAGTCTACTTCGGAAAAACACCTGGTCAATTATAAATTTTTCTTTTTTTTGTCATCAAAGCGCTTTTTTCTCGACAAAGTAGATTTCTCGAGAAGTTTGCTTTGGAAAAACACTTGGTCAATTGCAAATTTTTCTTTTTTTTCATAAAAGTAGTTTTTTCGACAAAACAAATTTCTTGAGAAGTCTGCTTTGGAAAAATACTTGGTCAATTGCAAATATTATCTTTTTTGATATCAAGTCCGTTTTTTCCTCGATAAGTAGGCTTTTCGAGAAGTCTGCTTTGTCAATGAAATACGAAGCAAAGTTATAGAAAAGTATGCTTTGTAAGTGAAATATAAAGCAGGTAATATGGCTACGATGATCTAATAAAATTCATTAGGTGTATTGCCATAATGGTCCAAATATTTGTTGTTCATGACAGTGGAATATGATAGAAGTATGAATTTTTATGTGGATAATTAAAGAGGAGGAAAAATATTTGTAGTTAACTTAGTCTTGTGATGTAACTGTTAAGACATATCTTTAGATTTTGTAGATCATAGATTTATTTATTATTTTGTAGTTAACATAGTCTTGTGATATCTTTATTTATTAAAAAGAGAAGATTTACCACTACAAGAAAACATGCGATTTGCGACCACGGTTGTGGTCGCAAAGTAGTCACAAAACTGTATTTTGCGACTACTTTGCGACCACGTGATGTGGTCGCAAAATACTAGTCGTAAAAAAAATTAGTCGCAAATCAGTCGCACATTTGCGACCACGGGAATAGTGGTTCTTTTGCGACTAATTTGCGACCACAAGATGGTGACTATTTTTGCGACTAATTTGCCACTGAATTTCCGTAACAAATTTTGCTACTGTTTTGCGACTACGTTTGTGGTTGCTAAATATGTAGTCGCAAAATAGTCGCAATTTTTGTGACTGTTTTGCGACTACAAACCGCAGTTGCAAAACAGTCACAGTTTTTTGTGACTGTTTTGCGACTGCAGGAGAACCATAGTCGCAAAACAGTCACAAATTTTTGTGACTGTTTTGCGACTACAGGAGAACTGTAGTCGCAAATCAGCCGCAATTTTTTGTGACTGTTTTGCGACTGCACATATCTCGCAGTTGCAAAACAGTCACAAAAAATTGCGACTGATTTGCGACTACAGGAGAACAACAGTGATACAAGCCTTGATTCAAGGACGTATGCACGTGGGCTGTTTGTAGAAGATTAGGTGAGAAACTCAACCTTAGGCTTCTGGATGGGGGTTTTCTGGTTGGTAAAAGATGGAAGGGTGAAGTGAACCACACGAGGGGTGATGAACCTCGTGATAAATTACAAACTTAGAGCTAGGAGGGCTGGTCTCAACTAGGTTCTAAGCGCACAAGTCTCTTTGAGAGAATAACTTGTAAAGAAAATTAGATCTTTATTAATTAGCAAAAAGGTTGTCGAACTACAATGCTGGAAGGAGCCTTATTAATATGCTCGACAGCTTGACTTTCTAGGGTCGACACAAATAAAGAAAAAGGAAAGTTTACAAAAGTGCACAAAGGAAAAGATACAAAAGTGCATAACCGAAAAAGGACCTATTCCTATAATGTTCTTGACTCAAAAATGTAAAGCAACTAGATCCTACCCTGCAAAACAGAAAGAGGCATATATTCGAATGTAAACTTACCTTAATTCACCTCACGGCCAAGAAATGGAAGGTGGCCGTCCTTGTGGCATGCACGCGCCTTGCTCCTAGTCTTCGACTTGGAGTAGGGTTAAATATCTTTTGGGCCCTGACCTCTCTTGCCACTAAAGCCCAAGTCTCTGATGTTCNGACTTGTGTATTCCCCTCCATTATCTGATCTTAACACTTTGATCTTGGCATTGAATTGATTAGTAACATAATTATGAAAGTTTATTAATGCCTCATAAACCCTATCTTTAGATGGAAGTAATGTAACCCATGTATATTTCGATTTCTCATCTATAAAGGTCACAAAGTATTTATTCCTATCTCTAGACATGTAAGGGGAGGTCCAAACATCGGAATGTACTAAATCAAAGCAATGCTCATAAATTGTAGACGATTTAGGGAAAACAACACGAAAATGTTTGCCAAGGATACAAGCCTCACAAACTGAGTGATCATAAGCAACATTAGGCATTATTAAGCTTAAAGCACGAGCATGAGGATGTTCTAATCTAGCATGCCATAAGACATCTTTATTAGCAAAAACACAGGATTTGAAAGCTAAGGAATCCAAATTGCTTGGAGGGTCTTCAAGAACATAGAGCTCATCTTGAGCTACACCACCTCCAAGTATCTTACCACTCTTAATATCCTGAAAGTAAACATTGTTAGGCCCAAATGTAACATTGCAATTGAGGTCTTTAGTAGCCTTTTTGACAGAAACTAGATTAGACTTAAATTTAGGTACAAATAATGCATTAGTTTCTTTGTCAAATAGTCTTAATTTTCCGGTTCCTTCAATTGGAATACCCTTACCATCAGCTATAGTTACTTGTCCTAGACATGGTTCAATGTTCTTTAACAACCTAGGATTGCTAATCATATGGTGAGAAGCACCTGAATCCACTACCAACTTATGATCTGGTTTATCAAGCGATTTATGGGAGTAGAGTGTGATACCGGAGAGTTTTAAGGCATAGGCCTTGATGAGATCCTCCAAGTCACTCTTCTTAACATACTCCATGGATACATTCATAGCTAGCTTCCCTCCTTGGTTGGATGAACTTGCCGGTTCAGTCGCAACCATTTGAGAGATGTTAGCCTTTGAATCCTTGAACCGGTTTGGCTTGAGATGAGGATGGAGTATCCAGCACTTGTCCTTGATGTGGCCATTCCTCTTACAATGCTCACACATCACACTCTTCCTATCCTCTTGCTTAAACACGCTTTTGTTGGCCATTACTAGTTCTCCTTTACCACCAAACAAACCAATGTTGCCTTGCTCCCTTTGAATCCGTGAGCACACCTCTTCGAAATCAGGGAGTTTTGGCTCTCTTAGGATGGACTTAATCACATCCTTAAAGGCTGGATTTAGGCTGAGAAGGAGCCCAAATATCTTGTCTTGTTCCTTCCTTTCATTAAGCACCTTTGGATCCATAGAACTTGGTCTCAACTTTTCAAGCTCGGACCATGTTGACTGGAACTTGCCCAGGAATTTTGTGAACTCCATATCCTCTTGGTGTAGATCATTGAGAGCCTTCTTAACCTCATACACACGGCTGAGGTTTGAAACATCCCCATACCCCCTCTTGAGAGTGTCCCAAAGAGACTTGGCAGTTTCACAATGTGAATAAGCTTCAAGAATGGATGGGTCCAATGAATTTTGGAGGAATCCAAGGACTGATTGATCTTCTTGGAACCACCAAGCTTCTTCTTTTCTTGTTGCCTCATCCTTCTTCTCCTTTGGATCATCTATAGATGGAGTATTATCCTCCAAGATGTGATTCCAAAGTCCTTCGCCACAAATGGCTGTCTTGATGGTTCTTGACCATAATGTGTAGTTCAAGCCTTTGAGAACTACTGCTATCACCGCAGGTTTCAGGCTGGAACTAATTTGAACTGTATCCTCCATTGTTAGGCTTTGAAGAGCTCAAAGGAAGCAGCTTTTATGGTTGAATGAAACCGTGGGTTTTTAGTCTAAAGATTGAGAGATTTTTGACAGAATTTTAGATTAGAAACTGAGAGATTTGAGTAGAAAAGATAAGAGAATGATCTTATGCTCTGATACCATGTAAGAATATTGAGATTATAGAAGAGAAATGTGAAGAATTGAATCTGAAAACTCAAAGAGAAGTATGAGAAAATGAGAAATGACTTAGACTTATGGAGAAGAATCTCCTAAGAGTATATTCATACATTGAGTCTTTATAGCCCTTTTATAGAGGATTTACAATGTGAACACAAAAGAAAACGAATTCAAACTTGTGGATGAGTTTGAATAGAGGAGGAGCCTGTCAACACCCAATGAGAAGAGAGGAGACAGCATGGGCATGACTGTTTGGTGTGGTTGCCAAGACTGTGTGCAGCATGGGCATGACTGTTTGGTGTGTTTGCCAAGACTGTGTGCAGCATGGGCATGACTTTTCCACCTTGATTCTTCTCCCAAGGTAGCTATTTAACCATTTCAACCATGTGGTTAATAATAACCCATCCTTTTTCATTTCCCTTGTTATTCAAACTGATTTTTCGTGCTCACACTTGCCTTGTAGGTCAAGATAGGTCTTATTTGATTTTCCTATGTCAATACTCGATAAGTTGATTTTCTTACGAGTTTCCATTCAGGAAAATTTGCGATAAAAAGGTCTTAGAATGGTCACAAAAGTTAGCATCAAACAATTAGTTCCAAGGTATGGTTTAAAAAAATTCAATACAATAATAACCAAAGTTTAAACAGGCAGACTGGTTCAAATGCCAAAGAAAAAAAAGAAAAATAGGTTAAAAATAAAAATTCTCCCCGAGACATACTTTACATCATCCAGTGTTACAATAAATCAGGAGAAAAATGAAGATATCTAAAAAAGGAAAAACAAAGAAAATGATACCACTAGGTTGCCTCCAATTAAGCGATTGTTTATAATCACCAGCTCGACTATGTCAGACTTTAGTGAGGGCAAACACTGGAACTCGCTGTGAAACAAGTCCATTATCCATCAAATTCAGTTTCATAACCTTGCTCATAAACTCCTTAACAACATCTTCACATTTTCCTTGTATTTCAAGAGTAAGAATCGCTCTAGCCTTAGCAAAAATATTTGAAGTCCCATACATTCTGATCTTGTACTTGATACTGTTTTCATCACACTTCTTAGCAAAAATAAACCTCGAAGACTTCTCGAGAAGTTTGCTTCAGCTGGAATAAACTGTTTTTCTCACCAAAGCAGACTTCTCGAAAAGTCTTCGAGGTTTATTCTGGCTAAAGCAAACTTCTTAGAGAAGTCTGATTTGATCAGAATAAACCTCGAAGACTTTTCGAGAAGTCTGCTTCAGCTGGAATAAACTGTTTTTCGCACCAAAGCAGATTTCTCGAGAAGTCTGCTTCAGCCGGAATAAACTATTTTTCTCACCAAAGCAGAATTCTCGAGAAGTTTGCTTTGGTGAGAAAAACAGTTTATTCTACTTTGTATTTTATTTGCAAAACAGACTTCTCAAAGTGTGCTAGAGAAGTCTGCTTTGTAAATATAATACAAAGCAAACTTTTCGTAACTGTATGAACTAGAAAAATATAATCAAAACCAAAACACAAAAACTAATCTTTGATCTTGATTTTTTAGCTAAGCGACTTAAAGGATGACTAATATAGACTCAAAGAAGCTTATTTTGACAGATGATCTTTTGCAAAGTTGGAACTTTTGAATGTAGTGTGAAAAGAGAAATTGGAAAAAAATATGAGAAAAAACGAAAGAGGTTGAGATGAATGAGATTTGATGAAAAAATAGAGATAAATGGTGGATGTGTCGATGGAATTAAGAGTTTCCAACACCACGACAATGTTGGTTGTGTGCAATGAAGAAGATGACATTTTTCGTAATATTTTTGAAAAATTTATTAATAATGGTTTTTGTGTTGTTTTTTTAAGGTAATTGTAAAGTTGTAAATATAGTTATTGTTGAAGGATGAAAAAGAGATACAAAGTTAGTTTTGTAAAAATAAATTTAAGTCGGTTAAACTTGTAATTGAAAGTAAATTTTAGGTCAATTTTGCAAATGTTCCAAGATAACACTTACCTCGGAATCACCTTTTTAAGCCAAATTTTATAAAGTTTTCAAATCTTAAAAACAACAAACAAAAAGTTGTACATTTATTGTAAATCTCAAAACAACCATTAAAAATTTTAAAACAATGGTGAATTACCATCGAATTTTAAAAACCACTAAAATTTTCAAAAAGCACTAAAAACAAAAATTACCAGTTTTAGAGCACGTGACTTTTTTTATCTACAAAATAAACTATTAGAGAAAAATTATAAACCATAAAAATTTCAAAAATTACAAAAAAATTGAAACCATCTAAACAAAAAATTTAAATTTTTTAGATTTCATGTTATTTTTCATATTTGCAAAAGCAGAAGATGAGAATAAAAGAAAAAGAGAAAGGAGGAAAGAAAAAGAGAGAAGAAACAAAACTTACATTGGAATAATTTTTTAAACCAAAATTTATGATACGTTTTAGGATAAATTTGTTTATACATGAAGTATAAAAAGGTTATGTCAAGATTTGTAGTTGATTTGGTTAAATTTACGTCCTTGCACATGTCTCAAAAAGTGTGCATAAATATACAAGTTTCATTGCAAACTTTTAATAAAATTCTGCATAAATATTTTTTTTTACAGTTTCCAAATTTTTTTTATATTTCGTTTTACTCAGTATAAAAAATGCAAAAAATTAAATAATATATCTACAAAATCTACCAAAAGAAAAACTATAAAAGTCAAAATCCTGTATCTAAAAAAATCCAAAAAAAATAAAAATTCTAAAATCAAAATTGTAGAGCTAAACAAAATCCACCAAAATAAAAACAAAAACAACCAAACCCTAAAAAAATCAATTGAAAATGAAAACATTATAAATAAAAACTAAACTTAAAAAATACACGAAAAATAAAAAGACTAAAACCTAGATCTAAACAAATCACTGAAAATAATAAATATCGAAAGAATACATTCCAACAATGGTGTTGGGTTCGACAGCACTACGCTCGGCGATGGCACTAGGTTTGACGGGGGCACTGGACTTAGTAGAAGAGCTAGGTTTGACGGGGGCGTTGGACTTAGCAGAAGCGCTAGGTTGGACGGGGGCGTTGGACTTAGCAGAGCCGCTAGGTTGGACGGGGGCGTTGGGTTCGACAGGAGAGTTCGGTTTGATAGGGATGCTCGGTTCATCAAGGGGGTGTTGGGTTCGACGGAGATGGTCAAAAATCGACGAAGATGGTCAAAACTCGATGGCGTTGGCTCCTTCTTCGACAGTGGAATGCGAGTGGAACATAACTATCGAGTGTTGCGGTGGTGGTATGCGAGTGAAGCGGTGGTGGTATGCGAGTGAAGCGGTGGTGGTATGCGAGTGAAGCGGTGGTGGTATGCGAGTGAAGCGGTGGTGGATTTGTATAAAAATATATGTTTACATCATAAACATATGTAATTAAATAAATAACTTCAATAATTTGTATAAAAATTTTGTAAATCTAAACTTTAAAACTTATATAATGATATCTTAAATCGTAACATGAATTCTCTTCTAAACTATTGAAACTTATAATACATAATAACACAACTATTAAACATTTGATTATATCTAAACTATTAAGATTAAATTTTACTTGGGTATATTTTTTATTTTTTTTGAATTTTGTTAATAATCAAAATTATAAATTGATATAATTGATGATTTTAAGTTGATTTGGTTGGATTATTGATCTTTGAGGTTTTAAACCAAAAAAACTTGGTATAAGTGCACAAGATATCGAATCCAAAATGACCAATTGTTACTGTATAATTCTCGCAATAAACAACTTTGCTAAGAAGAAAAATATAAAAGTTTAACAGGCAAATATCTAAATGGCAAAAATTTGTATTGATGTAAACTTATGATATGAAAATGCTAGGTTTAGGAAATTTACAGGGAATCAATCTCCCTAATTGGATTTCTATTGGAGATTTTATTAAGTATCGTCTAGAATTTAGAACACGACTATATAGCTAGCCAACTGTAGTTGTACTAAACTACTATGTCTAATAATTTATCTTTCTAAATTGTCGTTTGAATTCAGATTCATAAACACACATTATTTTTCAAGTTCTAATATGTTCACGAACTGCCTTAACATCAGCTTTCGCTAGTTAAGTTCAATTTGCTCATTTAGATTCTTTTCAGGAAACCTAACAACACTTTTGATGCATTTGATTAATCCAAATATCATATTCTAATTGATTAAGTTAGACTAAGCAATAAGAACAAACTAAATGAAGATCCAGATGAAAATCCTAAATTCCAGTACTTTAATCTAACGATTCCTGAAATCCCTTTAAAAATCCTAAAACCTAACTAGGGATCTACTCAGACATAAATAACGATGAACAAATCATAATCAAATAATACTATTGCGTAAATAAAAAGTCAAATGTTTAGAAATCTTTTCAATAAAGTGTGAAGTCAGCATTTCTTTTCCCAAATGCTTACAAGTGCAAAAAGCAAAAAAGTTGTAAAGAAACTAAAGTTTAGCCCTGGCTGAAAATCCGTTTAAATAGTTGCACAGTCGAATTAGGTTAAATCAGAGTTAGATTGGGCCAAATCTGGATCCAAACCATTTTTCCGTGGAACAACATTTGACTATTTTTACGAAAACTGGTATAATGTTTGATCGAATCATTGGATTGAGTTTACTTGCAACTGAAAGCTAAATCGTTCCTGTATCTTATGATAAATCATTTCTCTAAAATTATTCTTTTTCATCTAATATGACCTAAAACCTATAAAGATTCATAAAAGACTAAACATACTCGACAAAAAATCAAAAACACTTGCAAAATAATAGTTAAAATATGTCAAAATCACAACACATCAATTCCCCAGACTTAGATCTTTGTTTGTCATCAAACAATACATAGAGTTTAAGTATAAAAAGAAAATTAGAAGTGCAAAAACCCACATAACCTTTAGAACGATGCATCAATTCCAACTATGTAATCCACATCAAGCAACATCAACCTTAGACAAACACTTCCATGTACATTGCCATAAGCTCAACAACCATACCAAATAAAATCCACAACCATCCTGAAAAATCTAAAATCACCTTGCTAACCCCTAATAAACTAGAGCATGCAGTCACATCAAAGGAGTATCGATCAAAGAACCTTAAAAAAGTCATCCCTCTGTGTTCCTTTTATTTATTTATTTATTTTCAACTTATAGTTCTTTTCCTCTCTCTTTTCTCACTTCTTTAGGATCGACTTCTTCCTAATTTTATAGGGTATCATTGTATTTGTTTTAATCAAATCCTTCCTCTAATGTTCGACATATCCCTACTTTTGTAGGGTATATGTTTTTATCGATCATCTTGTGAGACAATTTCCATGAGATCTAAAGAATGCGGCTTTATGCCATGATCGAGATTCAATTCTACTTAAATCACATCTAATTCAACATAAGGGGTCTTCACAATTGAAGGGAAGAGAGGGAAGAATCGTACATTACCATATAGAAGGGTTAATCTAGCTCAATGTGTACCAAACCCTATAATGAGAAAATTAAATTCATTCGGGTTGGAGTTAGCATTGGATTATTCGAATTCTCAAGTGGTATGGTTTGCCTCGGTAAGTTGATATGCTTATACATTTCCATTCAGGAAAGTATGCTCTGATACCATAATCTTCATTCAGGGCTTCTTTGATCACGTCCTTGTCTACACAATGGACTATTTCTTTTGCAATCAATAGATTGTTGGGAAAGATAGTAGTACAGGAGACAAAATTTGAATACTTTGCCTTAGGTACAACTTTATAGAAGATCTTGTTGTCGATGTTGGTGAAGCTTACCTTCTTATTTGGCAGATCCACAACATCTCCCACTGTGGCTAAGAAGGATCGTGCAAATATCAATGGTATCGTAGACCCCTCTCTCAGCTCAAAAACCTCAAAATCAGTAGGAATAAGATAATTTCCTACTCGAACTAGTAGATCGAGGATCTAACCTTGTAGAGTTTGGAATTAGGAGTTACCAAACTCTATTGGCATGTGAGAAGGTGTGACGCCAAAAAGTTGTAGCTTTTTCTGCAAGCATTTCCGATATTACATTCACGCACGAATTAGAGTGCATAAAGAGTGATCAAAACCAACCCCAACAATAGAACATGGAAATTGAAACTTCCTTGGATCACTTAACTTAGGCAGTTTCTTCATTGTTGTGCTTGGGTTCCTTGCCTAGTTATAGAAGTCCTCTATCTCATCATCCGTTTCTTTGCAAAACTTGAAGAACAGACGTAATGGACGAATTTGACAAGCATCCTCAAATGACGTACCAGGAGACGATCTTCTTGCCATCTTTTTGAAACAAACCAATTTTCAGCACTAATGGGTGGCAAAAGAAGTCTATGTGAAATAGAAAACGGTGTTCGGGACTTGTAGACGTCCTCATGGCATGCACATCGTAGATTTTTCCCAAATTGATTTCCTTGGGATTGGATCAATCCTGAAAAGTTTGCAAATTTTTTTGTTATTAAGAATCTATCGATCTCGCTGTTAGGCAGATTAATCTCGACAAATTTGCATCCAAATATCTCTCTTCTTCTAAATTAACTTCATCAACATCATTTCTAATAACGTGGAGAACTGTCATTTCACTACACTGATTCTTTGGATTTGCATTAGGTGTTCTTGAGAGAGCTTTTAGCTAGTGCCATCTTAACAATTTCTGATATCTGAGCTAGTTGGACATCAAGCTGGTGCAGAATCCTTCACATACTATCAACCTTAACATTGATGTCCTAGGCATTCTTCTGTTGTCCTTCCAATAGTTGTTGGAACATCAACTTAATTGTCAAGAAGAGCTGGGGCAACAACTAGTGCTTGATAAATTTTCTAAAAACCCTTGTCAAATTTGCTATCTTGCTCTCTATTTTGGAATTTTTGTTTCAAGTTATTTTGAAAAGTCTGTTTGGGTTGGAAAGACTAATTAGGAGGGTAGATTTGATCATGAAGATTCGCAACATTGGTGCTCTTATAGGAAATGTTTGGCTGATTCCTATAGTTTGTGTCGAATAAATTTCCCTGAAATTGTTGCCCTGTTCCAACGTACCTTACATCAATTTGATCATTGATATCACTCCACATATTTATTGAAAAAGTATTCATCCCCTCAACCTCATCACGGAAACGAACCAAGCGCTCCCTTTTCAAAACCATGTCCATTTTTGCATCGTGCTCATCGATCCTCTAGGATTCCTGGCTCATGACATTC